>VZTN01025339.1:1634-13107 GCA_013400515.1 Erpornis zantholeuca
TATAGACTTTTGGATGTTATAATTTGTGTTACATAATTATTGTCTACTAAATTACTACAGTAGATTCGTTGGCTGTTGTTAACTACAATATACTACCATTGGCTACCTATAGCATAAGCATTCAAGCATTCAGAAAAATAACAGGTGCAGATATGTTGCTGTTTTTCTCCTATTGTTTAACTTTCTTGCTTCTGTTGATACTATATTTACATGGGTAAGAACTAATTGGTTTTCTTCTCACGGGCTTTTCTCATGAACGGAAGTTCACCATGTCCAAATTAAGGTTTGTGAAGCCGTCAGACCAGCTGTTGGCCTCAACAATCCTTGTGGGTCCCTTCCAACTCACCATATTCTGTGATTCTGTGAGATCACATAAAGATTCGCCTACCTTTGTTTTGAATGTTGCTCCCACCAATTGCCTTTAATGCACTGTATTCTTATATTGGAAAAGGCAATGAAGAGTTGATCTCTATCCATGTTTCCCATGCCACTCAGGATTCTTAGGTCCTTATCACATTCTTCCTCCAAACTCTCTCTTTTTCAGGATGATGAGTTCTGGCCTACTTCAACTTTGTTCATATGAAAAAAAAGCACAAAGTGTTTAACAGGTCAGGCTAGTACGAAAAGGCACATGAGTTCCTGTAGGTGATAGCACTGAAACTTAGCACCTACCTAATGCCATATCCTGCCACATCTGACTTTTCTGACTGGACAGCCACTTACAGCAGTCACCTAAAAACATTTTCAATAAAAATATAGAACTCATACTTCTGACTTTGCAGGATGCCTTATCCCACTCCATGCCAAAAATCCATGCAATCTACAATCAGCATTATATAATTGATTATACCATGAAATATTCATAACCTCCATATGATTTCAACCTCCTTTCCTCTTACTCCTTTCACCAAAATACTCCTTTCACTTTAAATGCTTTTGTCTGCCATTTCTTACTCCAATATTGAACCTTTTTGGTCAGCAAAAAGACAACTCTGTGTAATGCATTTTTGCTATGAAGCAAGCTAAAGCATTCAATTATGGCCCTAAATCATTAAGACAATTAAAATACTCTGGATGTTTGGTTTAGAATTGTGTGCTCAATATAGCACTAAAAATCAATTAATTTCCAAGTCTACCAGAGGTATATATATATATATATATAAATACAGTCAATTCTAACAATTTTTCTTAATGTGCTGTTTCAATGCAAACCAATAATAAAAATTAATTGCTTCATTTTTTGGACTACAGTTAAAAGTGAGGGTTTATTTTTCATTTGCATTGCATGAGGTCTTCTGTGTTGATTTCAGGTTTTCTTATCTTTTAGAAATTGTATCCTTCCAAGGAAAATGGCTAGCACATTCTATCGCCTCCTGGCTGGCCGTGCAACTGCTGCATCCTTTGCAGCAGCAGGGACAGGGATCCTAACTGCTGGGTACCTCTTCAATAAGCAAAATTTTAAGGCTACTGTTCAAGAAAAACGAAAACTCTTCCCTCCAAGGTAAGCTAATTGGGTTAAGTAGACAGCTGAGCATAGGGCCCAGATAACTGGGCTAGGCATAGCATTTAACTCTTTGGGGGAGGAAGATCTCCATTAAAGCTGCAGAGCACTTATTCCCTCACTCAAACACACCATCTCTGTGTCTGCATACAAATTGTTAACTGCCAACCCAAAACCCAGCATCCTTTATTAATAACCCCAGTTTTAGATAGCACTGACAATGGCCTTCAAGGACAGGAAACAGGGATGTTAGATCATATAAAGATACTTACAAAACCATTGCCAAACAATTACAAGCCTGAAAAATGGTTCAATTTTTAGCAAAGCATCAAATCAGCCCTTATTTTATCTTGTCAGCTCCTGAATGCTTTCAGTGCCTATTGGACTGGCTGATTGCAGAGATTCTAATACTAGGAAGCATAAAAGTGTTTTAATTATGCGAGTAGTAAAGAAATGTCTTCTATAACTACTGTACTTTAAATATTCCTAATTCTGTTTAAAACCTAGTTTGTTGATAATTAGAAACTAACTACAAATATGTAAGTTGACTTCGCTGGCCATATTTGTGAAAAAACTAAACAAAACACCCCCCAAAAAAGGACAAGGCTTTGACATACTTTTTATCCCCCATGGCAAATAGTATCTTAGTTCAAATAAACTCTTATAAAAGTAATGTGGTTGTGCATAAATCAAAGTGCTATCAAAACAAGGTAAATATGATCTGACTCACAAAAATGCTTTCCTAAAGCATATCTTCATTTTCTCCACTTTATTATACTGCACAGCTTTTGGTAAATAAAACCGTTAAAACAACCCCAAATATTGTAAAATAGATTCCCAGCTGATATAGATCAGAGAGTTATACTGATGTCCACAAAGCTGCAAGAATATCTCAGTTCAGAATGAGAGCTCTTATCCAGTTAAACATAATTAATTTCCTACTTGAACAAAACAATGTTAGAGCGCTTTTAATTCTCAATAAATGTCTTAGCAGAGATTTAATAAGCTTTAATACACTTTCGAGGATTCATTTTTTCTGGTTGCTCCAAGTAACAGAAAGCTGCTATTGTCTGTTAGTGGGGTTGCCCAGCAGTGCAGTGTGGAGTACTTTGTGTGACTTCAATATTCCTACCTTCCTAAATTTCAGTGCAATGTATTGTGATGGGTTATCCTTGTCTGGCTGCCATATGCCCACACAGCCACTCTCTTACTCCCCCTCATCAGCAAGAAAGGAGGAAGTAAGATTAAAAACCTCATGGGTAGAGATAAGGCCAAAGAGATCAGTCACCAATTACCATCATAGGCAAAACAGACTTGACTCAGGGAAGAATAATTTTTAAAATTGCCAATCAATTGTAACAGAGTAGAATATTGAGAAATAAAAACAAAACTAAAATCACCTGTCCCTCACACCCCCCTTCTTCGCAGGCTTGACTTCACTCCTAATTCTTCTACCTCCTCCTCCCCAAGTGGCATAGGAAGGGATGGGGAATGGGGGTTCTGATAAGCTCATAGCACTGTGTCTGCCACTCCTTCATCCTTACACTCTTTCCCTGATCCAAAGTGGGTTTCCTCCCACAGGATACAATCCTTCATGAATGTGCTGGTTTTTGCTGGTTTTGCATGGCCTGGTTTTTGGTAGTGGGGGGCCATGGAGGTGGCTTCTGTGAGAAGCTACTAGAAGCTTCCACCATGTCTGGCAGAGCCAATCCCTGATGGCTCTGAAGATGGACATGCTGCTGGCCAAAGCTGGGCCAATTAGGGATGTTGGTAATGCCTCTGTGATAACATATTTAAGAAGAAAATCAAAACAAAGTGGGGGCACAGTTAATTCCAACTAGAGAAGAGGAGGAGGAGGTGAGAACATGTGAGGGAAACAACATGGAGACACCAAGGTCAGTGAAGAAGGAGGGGGAGGGGGTGCTCCAGGTGCCAGAGCCCAGATTCCTCTGGATGCTGTGGTGAAGACCATGGTGAAGCAGGCTGTCCTCCTGTAGCCCATGCAGATCCACAGGGGATGCAGAGATCCACCCGCAGCCCGTGGGGGAGGTGGTCATGCCAGAGCGGGTGGATGCCTGGAGAAGTCTGGTCCAGTGGAAGATCTGGTGGAGAAAGGGGGCCCCTGGTTCCAGGCTGGAGCAGTCTGTCCTTGGAGGACTGAACCCCATGGAAGAGTGACCCATGCTGCAGCAATTTTAGGACTGTTTGCCCATGGGAGGGACTCACGTTGCAGCAGTTTTGGGAGGACTGCTGCTCGTGTGATGCCAGAATGATTTTTTGCCTTTTCTTTTATACCCCTCTTATTTACCCTTTTGTATAGTTTTATGTATTCTTCATACTTTTAGCCTACATACTTGTAATTTTCCAATCCTGATAACTTAGTTGAGACCCACTGTACTGTGAAACCAGAAGACCAAATATCCTAGAAGCCCCAGACACCAAAGTCCTCTCCAGAACACATTTTTGTAAACTAAGATAGACCCATCCAAAAAGAAAATTCCTCGGAATGAGGGGTTCACTTGAGCCTCTCATTGGAGAAACTTTAATAGATATGCTAATTTACAAGGCCTCTAATTGTGTGCATTTCAGGGCATTCCACCTTGACAAAGTGCTGCACCCAAAGATCCTTAAATAAATACTGAAGTAAAAACCCCTTTTCCCCATAAACCATATTTTAGCTTTAATTTTAAGACCAGAGAAAAGCAACAACTGCTGTGTTGGTGTGACAGTGAGATTGGAACCACACTGGAGGAGTTCACGGAGAACTGTCTCCCATGGGAGGGACCCCATGGCATAGCAGGGGAAGGACTCCTCTCCCTGAGCAGCAGCAGAAAACCCTGGGTGATGAACTGACAAAAACCCTCACACCCTGTCTCCTTGCACTGTTGGTAGGAAGGAGAGAGGGGTTGGGGGAGAAAAAGGTGTTTATAAGGGTTTATTTTACTTCTCATTATCCTCCTCTGATTTTCTTAGTTATAAATTCACTTTGTACCTCTAAGCTGATCCTGTTTTGACCTTGGAGTGTTTTCTCCCGGTTCTTATCTCAACTCATGAACCCTTTGTTTAATTGTTTTCTCTCCTCTGTCCAGCTGTGGCAGGGGAGGGAAAGTGAGAGACTTTTGTGAGTGCCTGGTGTTGGGCTAGTGTCAAACCACAACAATGAACTTCAGTCTGAATCCTTCCCAAGAACAAACTGCAGTTCTTCAAGAACTGCTCCTGCATGGGTCCTCCACAGACTACAATTCCTGCCAGAAAACCTGCTCCTGCATGGTCTACTCTCCATGGGTCCCAATTCCTGCCAGGAGCCTGCTCTATCATAGGCTCACCATGGGCTGCAGCTTCCTTCAGGGAACATCATTCTCCTCTGGATTGGGATCCTTCATGGGCTGCAGGGATTCAGCCTGCCTCACCATGGTCTTCACCACAGGCTAAAGAGGAATCTCTGATCTGGCACCTGAAGCATCTCCTCTCCCTCATTCTTCACTGACCTTGATGTCTGCAGGGTTGTTTTTCTCACATTTTTTCTTTACTCTCTCACAACTGCTATGCAGTCTTTTATCCTTTCTTAAATATGTTCTCACAGAAGCGCCACCAGCTTCACTGACTGGCACAGCCTTGGCCAGTGGTAGGGTCCATTTTGGAGCCCACTGAAACTCTCTGAGCATAGAGGCAGCCCCTGATTTCTTCTCATAGAAGCCATTCCTGCAGCCCCTCCACTAAAAAATCTTGCCACATAAACTGAATATATGTATAAACCAAGAACTAATTCTATTTTTCAGCTATGCTGGGTATTCCATATTTCCTGATCGCTTAAGCAGTTTCTTAAACTAGCAAAGATTACTGTTTAAAGATATCATATTAAGTGCTTATGATGCTTTTTTATCTTCAGTGCAGACTATCCTGATCTCCGCAAACATAACAACTGCATGGCTGAATGCCTCACACCAGCAATTTATGCCAAGCTAAGGGACAAGATGACTCCCAACGGCTACACCCTAGACCAGTGCATCCAGACTGGGGTTGACAATCCTGGCCATCCTTTTATTAAAACTGTGGGCATGGTTGCAGGTGATGAAGAATCCTATGAGGTAAAGTATTTTCACAATGCTATCATATTTTTTTCAGTTTGTATGGTATAGTTCACAAGAGCTCATTATATGAACACAGATTCTTAGTAGAATATGGACTCCTAAGAAAAATTGTGTCCCAGAGAATATATATGGGGCAGATCATGTACATTTTCCCTACTCTTTATGAGGATTTGAATGCTATTCTACATTAGGAAATGAAGTGAATACAAGGCATTGCTAAAGGAGCACTCTCTACTGCAGTCAAAGTCAATAAAATATGGTTGCTTGGGAGAAATCCTCTATTTGCCTCCAACAGCTGCTCTCTTTCCTAATACTAAACATAGTTTATGGAAAAGCAACAAGAGACATCAAAATAAAGGTAATATGGAAATTACACTGTAAAACAACTGAGGAAGAAGTGAAAAGAAAATGGCTTCTGTGAAGTGCTGGGCATCTTTAAGCCATAACTAGTGGACCATGACAAAAGCCAAAGACAGTATTAGTATATAAAAAAGAAGAAAATCCTTATTTTTATTGACCTCTGTGGTCTGCTTCCTTCAGTCTACCATACAATAGTATATTATTGTATAATCTCTTAAGAGTATCCCAAATTCTAGGCTGCTCAACATGGAAGAAGACATCTGGTATTTTGGGACTACCAGCTTCTGTGATTTGTTTTACCTATTTAGATATGGTGACTGCCTTGAAAAGCTCTGCTAGTTATTGCTGCACAACAGAATGAAGGTGTGATTGTGATCAGTGTTGACATACCTGTGCTAAATGGTTCTAACTAGCACCAGTAGTCAATGGCAGTGAAGACAGGTATTATATGATCTAAGAACAGGGCACAAGCTGCCTGGGGACTGAACGTGTATTTTAGTTGCTAATAAATCCTGAAATTTAATCTGCTTGCCACCACATATAGTACCTATCTGTGGTAACTAGAATAAGCTTGTAAATAAAATAAAGTGCAATTTTTGTTGTGAAATGAGCAACCACTATAGAGCACCGTTTAGGTCAAAATGACTGAAATTCACCACCAATAATCTCCCAATTTATTGTTAGGAGACAGAGGATGAAATTCCATGTTCTGCTTCTAAGATGTACAGGAGAAACTCAGAGCAGTTGCAAAACTCATGGCAGTTGCCATCTGCTACATAAACAATAGATCTAATGAAAATAGACTTTGAGAGGTAATTTTTTCAGACAAATTTTCAAAGATCCAATCCACATATGACCCTTCCCTTTATATTTACCCCTGTTAGCACTTGCTGACATCCATGGCTATCATCCTGGAGCCTGTACCAAGGGATTTCCTTTATGACTGAAGTTAGTGCAATAAAGTGTTTCTATAATAGTGAAGACTTTTTGTACATTCTCTTGACTCCATAGGTATTTGCTGAAATTTTTGACCCTGTCATTAAAGTGAGACATAATGGCTATGATCCTTGCACAATGAAGCATCACACAGACCTGGATGCATCCAAGGTAGGATTTAAATAAAATAATGAGGAAATAAAGATTCAATGCTGCTGCTTACAAAGATGATATTGTATGTAATAGTACTTTTTTCCCCTTGATCAAACTCCAAAGAAGTTGAGGAAACTAGCTAAAGAAGCTGGAATGCCACAAATAACTGAAATGGCACATCCCACGGGTAGTATGTCTAAATGAAGCCACCTCTGGTTCTGTCCTTTCTTATTGCAAGCCTGTTAGTTTACATCTTAGATTTGCTGGGGTTTTCAACATCTGACAAGCTAGCATCTACATGGCCTTTCTTTCTCTTATTCTTTTCTTCTAATTTCCTCTCTTTACTGGACCACTTTCACCTGACTACTTTATTCAATTACACCCTGACATTATGCAGAAGTGTCAGAGGTACAAGACTACAAAAGGAGCAAGCCAGGAGCCAAGAGTGATAGCAAGACAGGCAAAACAGCAGGCCCACCAAGGACACATTTCCACAGTACCCAAGCAAGTAGAGAACAGGTGAACAGGTCTAGATACAGTAACCAGGTTCAGCCAACAGGCCAGTGATTGAGAGAAAAGCCCATAGTGACAAGGCAAGTCTGAGGTAAGGTCAGCGAGGCAGGGTCAGGATAAACAAGGTACAAGGCCAGGCACAAGCATACTTACAAAGTAGCTCAGACAAGGACTGAAGGTGCCTTAAATTAAATGCAGCTCAAACCAAGGTCTAAAGACTGTAGATGAATTTTCTCAGAAATCTTTATCAGACAGCTATTTTCAAAGTTGTTGGATCCATGGTTACACAAGTGTTGTTGCTGTGCCCCTACCCTTTTTAACCTGGTTATCAGCGACAGGGGCTGGGGACAACATACCCCTGGGTTCCGGAAAAGAGGGGTGGTGTACAATAGCCTTACCGGGGCTTCTGGAGAGAAGTCTTTAAGTAGCAGATCAGCTAACAGCAGTACGCAGACAGCAAAATATGTACACAGCTTCTGAGGGTGCTAATTAGATGAGACTTTACTGGGGGTCCCACACCGGGAGGGAGCATGGTTCCGAAGGGAAGGGAGAGCGAGGCAGAGAGAGAGCATGCCTCGTGCAGGAGCTTAAGAGTGTTCCAGAGTGGGGGTGGATACAAGGCTTGGGCCAATGGGATACTGATAGGGGAGGAGTAAAGGGGGAGAACACATCTCAGGGACCAACGGGAATGGGAGGCAGGAGGGATTAGGTGACACAAACCAATACAGCATCGAGGAAGGGGTGATAGGCAACAACTTAGGGGGAGGGTTACAACTTAGGAATGAACCATACATTTGGGGGTGAACTGAACAAACCATTTAAAGAAAAAATGCATCACTACAAAGTGTGCAGTATCAGAGCTGGATAAAACCCAATGGAGAGAGGGTGAAAGAGGTTTGCAGAGATCCTCGGTGCACTCATGGCCCTAACAGCAAGCTAGTTGCATTCCTACCTTGTTCTTAACAGAGGGATTGATCCCAGCTGGTACAAAACATTTGGGCCTTTGCCTAATGGCACTGTGAGCCTGTTCATGAGCTAAAGTTAACCATGTATTTAAGGATCAGAGTGAAAGCATTCCCCTTCTGCACACATGCAGAGTCAAGTTTTAGTCATTGCTTAGTAGTTCCTTCATAGTTCAATAACGACATTGATTAGTATCATGAACTTTCCTCTTTCAAAAGAACTTCCATACCCGGCCTTCTTTCTATGTTCATATCCATATTTCCAAAAGCCATTCAGACCTTTTCATATTCCATGGCGGAGCTAAGAAGGATAAGCTGGTTACTTTGCCACATTCAGTCAGCAAAAGAACTTTGGCGTTCCTAAAAACACCCTTAGTATTTGAAACACTGAGGGGTTCCTAATGTTCTGTGATATCTAGAAGAGGTCATGATTTCTGGGCAGAAAGATGACCCATTTTTTCTATGATGGGATTTTTAAATGGTGGTGTACAAAATGGGTGACTGTATGTAAATTAAAAAACATTTTTCCTTCAGATCACCCATGGTCAATTTGATGAGCGATATGTCCTCTCATCACGAGTACGTACTGGTCGTAGCATCCGGGGTCTCAGCCTTCCTCCAGCTTGTACCAGGGCAGAGAGAAGAGAAGTGGAAAATGTTGTAGTCACTGCTCTAGCTGGGCTGAAAGGAGACCTTTCTGGAAAGTACTATAGTTTGACAAATATGTCTGAGAAGGATCAGCAGCAGCTTATTGATGTAAGTATAACTCCATGTTACGTGTCCGGCTTTTGCATGTGTCCTCCTTTACTAAATGAGATGTCTTTCATGTCTATTTCTTCTTGTGTATAGGGGTGACTGATACCAGCACAAGCTGGTTCTCTGGTTCAGTGGCAGTGTCTATCACAGGGGTTGGAGTAAGTGCAGGACCTGTCACCAGGGTTCAAGTAGCCACAATGTTTATCATTGGGGTTGGAGTAGCCTCAGTGCCTGTCATTTTGTCATCAGATCCAGAGACCTTCTCTTCCCCCTGGGGGTATTGAGTAGTGTAGAACAGGGCTCTGTAGGCATTAGCCAGGCCCCAACAGGTTGCAGTGATTTGTGTCTCTCTGGAATTGCCAGGGTGACAGCATACTTCTTCCTAATATTTTACTAATTTTTCAGGATTCTGCACATGTTCAGGGGTTCCAAAATGTTGGAGGTGGTCACTGTCCTAGGTACTTGCCCATACTGTCCCACACACACTGCCATTCATAACTATCCACCNCCCCATATATTGGCTCTCTGGGAGAGAAAAATATGTAATTATTAATAGTTCCCAGTAGATAGCTGTTTTGACGGTGGGCAGGGTCAGAACCAAAGACAGACACCAACTTAAGGAATAGTGTAATTTACTATAATACAAAACTGCAAAGAATTACAAAGGATAAGATAAGCAATGCACCTAATAATTACTACAAAAGAATGCTTATAGTGATTAAGAAATACATCACCAGTTACCCCAATACTTTACCACCTCATCCAGATCCGCACAACAGCTGGGGGAAGCCACTGTCACAGCAANCTTCTTCCTAATATTTTACTAATTTTTCAGGATTCTGCACATGTTCAGGGGTTCCAAAATGTTGGAGGTGGTCACTGTCCTAGGTACTTGCCCATACTGTCCCACACACACTGCCATTCATAACTATCCACCCTTGAGACAGATATCTGGGTGATGTTCTTAAATAGCTGTTTAACCTTAAACAAGACCCGAACCATATTCAGCAACATGCTGGCTCTCCCAGCACAAGGATCAGGTTGGTTTCAAGGGTATGCAAAGAATATTCAAAATCTTTAAAGTTCTCAAATGCTACTGTAATCAGCCTGGGGAAGNAGGAATAGTGTAATTTACTATAATACAAAACTGCAAAGAATTACAAAGGATAAGATAAGCAATGCACCTAATAATTACTACAAAAGAATGCTTATAGTGATTAAGAAATACATCACCAGTTACCCCAATACTTTACCACCTCATCCAGATCCGCACAACAGCTGGGGGAAGCCACTGTCACAGCAAAGGACTGGAGAACCACTCCTGGTAACTGGGAAATCCTACAGGTGCACCCATCTACAGGCAAAAGAGGCTTCCAACTTCACTGTGAGAGTGGCCTAGCTTTTATATTGTTGAATAAACAAGCTACTATTACTTCTAGTATGGAAACATCTGGTTTTATTCTCCTGTTGGGTTTCTCCCAAAGCCTGGCCAGGCCTCCAGGAGGAACCAAGGGAATTGTCTTTGTTTCTACACCCCCAGACAAGGCCAGATGTGGCCTTGTCTGGTTTGTAAATATGGAAAGGTAAATACATGTTTTACCAATGAACAGATGCATATACCATATTGCTAATAATACTTTTTTAATGAGGGGATACCTATAACATTTGGTTGGAAGGTTCATCTAGAGGTCAACTTTGACTAAAGGCCTGTTGTTCACACCTTAGTACTTCAATAGCTCCCAAAGTACAGAGGTGGTAGCAATGATGAGTGCATGGGCCACCTTAGTTTCACCACCAGCAAGTCTACTATATCATAAGCCAATACTGCAGTTCACAACAATCAGAATCTGAGCCCAGGTCCCAAGGACAATAAATATCCACAGGGAACACATACAGCAAGTAAGGCATTATGTAAAAAAACCTGAGAACAAGCACAACAGCTCTGAGAGCAAATGAATCAACATTGTGACCAGCAACTACAAAACCAATACAATGAATGCTTATAACAAATTCGTTTTAACATGGTCTTTTCCAATCTTCCATGATCTCAGCCCAAGAAAAGTCTGTCGTGGTTTAACCCCAGCTGGCAACTAAGTACCATGCAGCCACTCCTCAGCTGCTCCAACTCCCCTCAGTTTATATAATGAGCATGATATTCTGTGGTATGGAATATCCCTTTGGCCGGTTCGGGTCAGCTGTCC
>VZTN01025340.1:3264-31770 GCA_013400515.1 Erpornis zantholeuca
TGTGCATTGCTGTATTCCAGTCCTGGCTGTGAAATGGGCAAGCAGTTTGAATTCACCAGCCTAGTCTGGCAGTCTGTAGAGCTAGGAATAATGCCAAATTCACCCTCTGGAGTAGACTGGAGATCTGGGTCTATTTAGCTAGGATGTGCCACAGGATGTGCAGATGTTTACTGTTACACTGCCCTGGATGCCGATGGTCTAGCATGACACTTACCTAGAGATACCAGCATAGGTGTGAGCTAATATGACTGATCAGGATTTTTTTGAATACTTTGTGGAAGACAGCATCAAACCTTCAGCACTTAAACCTCTGGTGCTGTGAATGATCACTTACCAGCCACTAGTGAGGAAGCTGCATTAGTCCTGTAGCTGAACAAGGTAAGCTGAGGAAGAGGTAGTGTGAGGTTTCTGAGCAAAGTGAATGAGTGGTGCCTCGAACATTAAACATTAAAAGTACCTCTGAACTATTTGGTTATGTGAATAAACACAAGTATGGTGGTAAGGATAAAAGTGAGGAAAAATATAATAAAAGCAGTGGAAGACTAGTCAAATAATGTGCTCTTAGCATCCTTAATTATTTGTACTCTTATCAGTATGGGAATGATGAGCATACATACATAGCCTGGGCTGATTACAGAAAACACTTTCATGGAAATTATTATGATCAAAGCCAAAGTGAAAAATCAGTTTGGTATACTAATTTCAGGTGGGCTGATTTAGTTTTCTGCCCTAAGTCACAAAATTATAAAATATCATGGCAAGTTTCTCTTCTGAAACTTTGTGTGTGTTTATACTAATATGTATTTCGTTTAAACAAGCCATTTTACAATATATACAGAATGAGTTAACAGAGTCAAATGACCTGTCTTCATCTTCATTTGCCATTTAGTCAGTCTTGATAGTGCAGAGTTCTCATACATTATTTTAAAAGTTAATCCAGTTTAAAGTGCCACTAAGACAAAAACTAGTCCTGATGGAGACAGGCTAAAATACATTACTATTAAAAGTGCTTTGAAAGTATTTATATACTGGTATTAGTATATATTGTATTTGTACCCATTTTTCAATTCACCTCTGGTTTTTTTTTAATTCATCAATCAGAATATGATATGATACTAAACCTCTACAGTAATATATTTGCCTTTATCAGTTGAGCTATGATTTCATAATTAAAAGGAGATCTTAAAGTAAAGTTGATTGACATCAACTACGTAGCAATCTTTTCTATGCTGAGTTATATCTTGGAGCAGACCCTTGTTGCTTCACTGAAACTGGCTGAACTGCCTATCTGCCCATCTTAAATCTACTAACCCTTTTTGAGTATTGATTTTCGGATTTATTTCCAGACCTCTATGGATTTCCTAGTATTTCAAGCCTCAGTGAATGTCAGTGTGTTCTTTGGACACTTTATTCTGCCATTCAAACTACTTGAATGATACTGTCCACATAGAGCCTACATTCATCCTAAGTGTGCAAGTAATTTGCAGTGTCTTTATGTCGAGGATGACAATTGGAGGTCATGTGTGCAAGTACTATAATTGGCTAAATTGATACAGGTTTGACAGAATTTTCCACTGAAATTTTAAGGCCCTGGGAAAAAGTATGATTTTGCCCAGTTGCATTTTAAATATTTCTATAATAGTCAGTTCAGTTTCATTTAACATGTATATCATAATTCAGAAGGTTTTACCTAATGTATATGAGGTTATGGTAATCTTTTATACATAGCATTTTTCCTCTCTACAGAAAACCATGTTTTATTTTTTATTTTAATAAATTTTGGTAAGATTGCATTGTTCAGGAAACATGAAAGAATCTTGAATTGCAGTTTTTCATTTCTTTGGAGACTGAAGAATTTCCCTTTTAAAACAGGAAGCAATGTCTGTAGCTTCTAAGTAGTCTTTTTGCAGCCAGGCTATTTGGTATCACTTCTAAAACTCAGGATATAAAGAAGCACACTCATGGGCTTTGAACAAATGCTGCATGATATATGATACATGTTTATTCTCATAAACACATACCGGCCTATTCTCGTGATACATCCAATGTCTCAGCTGTGGAGGTCTAACTGCATCTTTGTTGCGATTTATGAGCCTTTCTTGAGCATTCCAGCTATTCATCAGGTCTGTCCTGCAGCCCACCACAGCACAGAGCTAGCTGTACTCTGCTATGGACAGTGTTGAACAGAACTTCATATAAAATGGATTTCACGTTATGCTTTTTAAAATGGTGATCTTCTTTTAGGGTCTCGTGTCAGAGAACAAGGGGCTAAAAATGAGCAGAATTCCACTTGCTGAAGAAAAGCAAGTAAAGCACTGCTATGAAACCTAGCAGACTGTCTTAACAGCAGAAAATGATGAAATTTAAGGTTTCATTTCTATAAGTTTGAAATCTGACCATGTTTTTTTGATAAAAACAGAAAAGGACATTTTGGTCGTTTGTGGCTCTTAGTAGAAAGCAATTCACATATAGCCAGATACCTTTGCAATGGCACTCAAGTGTAAATGTAAATGAGGAATAAAGATCAAAGTTGAATGATGGAGAAATGTTAGAGATAGTGTAAAATGCTTTCCACTTCTGGGTGTGGCTCTGTGGTTTTGGAGCAATCTGTTCAGCAGAAAGAATTGAACAGTTTTAAACTAAATCCATCAATGTTGATTCTCTTTCTTATCACTTTAGAATATGTAATTACTCTGAAACTGTCAATGAGAATATCCAAATCCAATGACCTTCCCCATCCTTACACACATAAGGTTACAATATCAACCATGCAATTATGCACACTTCAGTACAACTGCTTTCAAAAGGTATATTGTTATACAGGAAAGGTGAATTTTTGGAAAAGAAATGTCATTCTGATGTGTTTTGGTGTTTTGTGAATTTTTTTTCCTCTTACACTTTAGAAGTTGTTATTCTGACATATGTGGGGTTTTCTTGCTTAGTTTTGTGTGGTGGTTTGGTGGTTTTTTTTTGGCTTGGGGTTTTATGGAGGTGGAAACTTACTAGTTTAAAATTATATTTATTGGGAGTTGAAAATGCTAAAGGAACAACTTTTGCTTTCAAAAATCATGTGATAGTTACATGTATGTCTGGTAGTTACATTTGTTCTAGTCCAAGAAGCATCCCTGTTGGCAAACAGCTGGCAACAGTAGGTGTTGATTTGGTAGGTGTTTTTCTCAATTTGCCAACTGAAACAGCTACGTATTAATAATAGGCTTCATTTGTTGTACTTCTTCAAGCAGATGAGAAAAAGAATTTCTACTAAATTCTCTTTCTGCAGCAGATTTTTTTTTTCTCACAACACATTAAAATATACATACTTAGACTTTTCTGCCCCTAGATAAAGAACACTCTTCTCCAGAACTTCACATTCTTGCAAAGCAGCTGTCCTTTTTCCAGTGTGCATATGTGTTTTACCAGCAAGCTGCTTATTCAAAAGTTTTCACAGTTATTATTTCTGAAAATGGCTTGTTATTAAATTAATTCTCACTGTGTTTTGGGAAGAAAAGTCTGAACTACAAATTTAAATCTTAATTTTTTAGGAAAGCGTCTAAAAACTAGTTAGTTTGTTTGCAGCTACATAACAGTTAATATTTTGCAAATTCAACTGTAGTACCTAAGAGTTTTTATTATTTCTTTAGAACATTTCATCAGTGTGGTAGCTGTACAATGTATTGGTAAATATTGATTTCTAAGTGACATTTATAAAGTGGAAGTGCAAACTAAGCTGCAAATATATAGAAATTAAAATTATATCCTATAGCAGTGTTTGATATGCATAGTTATGCTTTCTGCCAAGGAGCAAAAATATCTATACTTTTTTTTTAAAACCTAGAGTTTGCAGGTCTAAACTTTTAATTTTGTTTGTTTATTGCAAAGCTGACAGATTTCTGCTCTAGGGATACCTTTATCAGGATGTGACTTTCTTTTGAGGAATGAGACAGAATTCAGTTACTGTGTCCCTAGAGGTGAAAATGCCAGGCTTTGTTAACAACAGAGGAATGTGTCCCTTTTTTCTCTTTTTCAACAAATCATGAAAGATGAGGTCCTATCAGTTGCAGTAATCCAAATGTTTGTCATAAAATATTTTTGGATATTCGGAGACACTGATTTGCATGACCATTATTTATTTTTGAGTGTTTTGTTCTTTTCTTTCTGAAATGTGTAAATAACTCAATATTGAAAGCAGTTGGGTTAAGCACTGATATTCCATAGCTGCTGTGCAATTAAGATATTGAGCATACGGTGCTTTCTTTTCAAAGATGAAAGGTTGTTTACATTTCCTTGTTTATGAGTGTGCATTTTTAGAATTGTGTGTTGTTTTATATCTGTATTTAATAGGAGCAATCATTTTGGATCTGTAGATGTGAAGTTGGAGTTGTGTTTGTGGATGTTGTTGTTTTTCATATTGTAAGCACGCGTCACCTGGGATGATACTGAATTGTTTTCTAGAGATTATCTCTTTGTAGACCGAATGATTGTTTCAGATTAGCTTCATATTAAGCCTCACATTTCTTTTTGATAAGAGGATTTGGTTTTTGGAAATGATGTTTCAGAAGATATATCATCTGTCATATTGCAGGAAAAAGTTTTCAGTGAAGGAAAAGAATTCCAGCCAGTTAGATTTATTTTTTTTTTTTAACTCATTCCACCTAAATTTTGTCATTGTTCCAATCTATTCAGTATTGTAAGAAATGTGTTTTAAACAATCCAGTTATTTTCACACATCAGTACTGCTTGATGGCACTGTTGAATTTTGTGCCAGGAGCCACGTTGGTTGAACGGCCCAAATGGATGACAGGGTATGCCAACTCAGATTTTCTGTATGCTTATACAAATATTTTCTTGCCTCTCCAGCTGTAAGCACAAGGTGTACTTGGAAACACTACCAAACACGAGCATCATTATCCCGTTCCATAACGAAGGCTGGACTTCGCTCCTGCGCACAATCCACAGCATCATCAACCGCACTCCGGACAGCCTGATCGCGGAGATCATTCTGGTGGACGACTTCAGTGACAGAGGTAAGCCCCAGCTGCTCTTGTTTTAGCTTGAAACTTACAGTGCAGTGTGGGCCACACAGGAAGCAAAACGAGGAGGAGACCTGGACTGCTTGCCTTGATGTACTGTTTGATTGTTAGCAGGAAAAAGCATTTATAAGAGGCTTTTGTTTTGCTTGGCATGAATACTGAAGTTCATGTCAAAGGGAAGAGAGACTGTGAACTGTTCATTAGCCCTTCTTAATGTTGTATTTTGAATGTTGTTACTGAAATACTGCGAATTTTAATATTTCCTCATCTTTTCCTTACTCTTTTACTCTGAAAATATATCAACTTTGACCATTTCGGATGCAACTCATTAGCTTTTGATCCTGGAATTTTATTGAGCTAGGCAGATTTACATAGTAGTACAAAACAGCCATAGAGAGAAACGAGGTTCTTTTGAATGGAATGTGGAAAAAATGCTTTAGAATAGTTGATCAAAGTTTGCATCATTTATATATAGTAAAATTAAGAAAACTTCAATCATTTAATGTCTTATGCTACCATTACTTCTTGAATGCAGCACAAAAAATGAATGCCTCAAGTTCCCTAAATGAATTTTAACAGTTAGTTATTTGGTAAAATTCCTCCATGATAAGGATATGGAACTAGGAAATAGGTTTATTTTCAAATTTCAGTGCATCTCTTAGATGCTTAAGCATGAAGACCTTTGACTTTGGTGTTGTGGGGGGTGGGTTTTCTGTTTCTCTTGAAACATCAGTTGCTGGTGTGTATGTGAGCTTTGTTCTGAGTAGATTGATAGATACCAAAAGAGAGAATTGTGCCCTTTGCTAATGTTTTACTTAAAACCTTTGTCTCAGCTAGGAACTTAGAGGAGCAGATTTCTGACCTACCATTTTAAGAAGCCCCAGGGTGAGTGAGAGAAATATTAGTAGAGCGCTGCAGTAGCAGAATCATTTTTGTAAGATTTTTTTTTAACTTCATATTTCAGGGTTTAGAAAGATAAATGCTGCACACATCTATCTTGGCCTCTCATATCTGCTGGTTTACTTGCAACATGTCCTTTGATGAACTGCCTCGCGATCTGTAATGTAATTTAAGTGAAACTGTAAAGTGAGTGCAGTTCTGACTATTCCACGTTTATGAAATCTAGACCACAGATGAAGGTTTTTGAAACCAGACCTGTAAAACAGCACAACCAGGCTGTTTCTGCAGGCTAACAATTTCCTAGCAGTAAACAACTCCTGGGGAAGTCTGTAAGTTGGTCTTATAAGGTATCTGACAAGTAAAAAAACTTATTTACTTTCATTTCTTTCCTTTTTTTTTTCTGATATAGCAGCTATTGAGGCTATGCTTGCTCACTATAGTAATACTGTAGGGTTTTTAAATGAAGATCATACTTGCTGTTGTGGATACATTTTTAAATATGTTAGTGTTTTGTAAAGCTTATCTACTTCCAGGTTATTACAAAAAGAGTTGATGCCAGTAAACAGGGTGTTGCTCTTTCTTGCCATGCTCTAGTTTCTGCTGATTGCTGAAAGTAATATTAAGTGTTATTAAAATAAAGTTCAGAAATGCACTTGTGAATGGTTGCCAGTTTTGAACATATTTGGTACTCTATGTTTTAAGAAGTGAGATCACACAAGAAGAATCTGCTGCAGTCTCTACTGTGAATTCAGTAAAATTGACTTTCAGGTCAGTTTAATCATTATGGCACACCTGAAGTTTGTTTAATTAATTAATGTATTTTTGATCCTCTAAACTTTACTTAACTGAGACTATATTGTGTTTTCTTGTGCTCTTTTTTCTCTTTTATAAGGTGGCCACACATAATAGAGTTGGATCTTTTTGTGTTGAGAAAATACTGACTTGATATCTATCTCTGTGCCCTCCCAGGTTCATAAAATAACCTGTTTTTAAAAAGTGGCAGATCCTTTCACCCTTTAGTTGCCTGACTGAGAGAAGTAAAGTAGTGTATAAGAAATTTTTTGCCTAGTCTGGCTGTAATAAAGTGTTCAGATATTGTCAAAACTCATAGAATTATTGCAGGCAAAGTTTGCTGCTGTGTTGAGGCAGTACAGTGAGTAGTGATAAATCCATATCCCTTTTCCTTATTGTATAATTTCTTAATGAAGCTGCATATGTCATACAGCTGCCGTAAGGCTATTATTTTGCAAAATCATTTGTATATTATTTAAGTGATGTGTACGCTATTCTTGTTCCTTAACTTCATATTATAAGGGGAGAGTTTTCTGTTAGCAATCTAAACATAATTTGTAGATAGTCAAAAGTGTAAATGAGGTATTTCAATAACAATTGTATTTTGAAAGTAGTGATTAAATGACAAACACTTTTCTCTAAAGTTTTCTATTAATCCTGCTGTTCCTTTTTACAGACATCTAGGAGGTTATGAAAAGTCAGTTCCTATTAGAAACAGTAAACAAAAAAAAGTAGACATTTGAAAGCTGTTTAAAAGATTTTTTTTTTAAAAAAAAGCTCCAGCATTTTTTCCTTCTTTTTAAGTAATGCAAATATAAATACCGAAATGCACCAAAAAAACTTTTGATAACAAATGATGAAAATGTTTTAGTGAAAGCTAGATACCAAGAGTTTGCTGGTTTGTCTGCAGAATTACTTGTATGCCTTTATTTTATTAATATTCACTCCTTTGGCTTTTATGATGAAAACCTTTAGATAGTTCATGCATAATATTCAGCATAAATTACGACATTTAGATGTTTTAAAAGTAAAAGGACAGCTGAACATCTTTAAATATCAATATAATGCAGACTAAAGGCTTGGTATTAAGAGGGAGGTAAGCAAATGTTATGAAAGTGCAATATTTGGTTATGGCCAGATTTAATATAAAAGACTACATGAATATTAGAAATTATCTGTGACAGTCAGAAGGTAATGTAGATTTAAATATAGGTACACAGAGTTGCAAATTTCTTTATTCATATAATTTATAGAGTGTTCATATTTAAAAATGTTGAAGAAAGGATTGGAGAAAAATGTCTGATTTAGTGGAACTCCATTTACACAAAAATAACAGCTTGGATTTTTATTGTAAACACAAATGTCCAAATGTTGGTGTACTGGTGAGATGAAAGGGGACAGAATCCAGAGTCTTTAGGTGCTCTTATAGATGTAAAATAAATTGTCACTTATCAAGCACTATAAAAGAGAGGCAAATAATAGACTTTTACTTAGCTGCCTTGGAAAGCCATGGATACAATAAGGGTACAATTTAATAATGTACATACTTTTGCATACTAAAGCATGCAAAGTATTTCTGACTTTGTCATGGATTTAAGGTTGCAAATCCAGTACCTGATTCATGTAAGCCCTGTATTTCAAACTCAGAGTTAAAGACCTATCAGTTTCAGTGTCACCTACCATGGAAAATGAACCTTTATATTGGAGATACCTGACACAGAGGTGTGTTGCTATCTGCAGTGCCTTTGTCAGCAGCTCTGGTTTTGTGATTGTGGTTTCATGGACAATGAGCCTTGTGAAAAGTGGCTTTTTTTTCTGGAAAGGTTTTGGGGTTTGTATGAAGGTTGTTTGAAATGGAAGTTGGGGAGGATTGGTTTGCAGGTTTGTCTTTAAAGATTGGGTGTTTCTTGTTGACATAGCTCTGAAGTTAGTCTGTCAGCAGACAGATCTCTAAAAAGAGACAAGAAGCAGAACATGGGCAACAGTTTTAAAGGAAAGGGCAAAATAAAAAAGACAGCAATTTTTCATTGGTTCAATTATAGAACAGTTTGCATTTACAAAGGAATAATAATTCTAATTAATGTTTTAAAACTTTGGGGAAACAAAGATTTTCATAATTCATTAGTTAAACAGTTTATGTAGCCAGCCTGTGATAGATTTGTACGTTAACCTTCATTCTTTTTGTGTTCTAATTACTTTATTAGCATAGTCAGACCTGTAAACTGTTACTAACACAGTATGTGCCCGTGAATGTAAAGTTGACTTGCCAAGAATTTTGACTTTACCCTGCAGTTCCTGAATCAGTACAGCACCTATTATAAGAAAATATAAACAGCACCACACCAACAATAAATTTATTAGCAGTAACAATTATTTGGTAGTATTTTAGTTTGAAAAAAAAAAACAATTGGATTTGCCAAGGAGAAAAAAAAATTGAAAACTTTGTAGCCAACAGCTTCTTCTTCAACACGTTCCTGTCACTGGCAATGAACTGGTTTTTTTCGGTAGAAAATGACAAACTAGGAAATTTTCCTTCATGTTGACGAGCCAGTCTCTTCTCATTTTGCTGTCTGTTATGTTCTCCTCTATCTGTGCCCTTGTTTAGGTCTGTTGTCTGCACCACTACTCATTTGAGAGTACCATAGTGTCCCCATCAGGTACCATTAAACATGTATCATGTGTCAGACCTCTGAATAGCCCAGATTAATAATGTGGAAATCGGTGTGCAAAAGCAACCTGTGACTACTTCATCAGAGCTTTAGTTGGTCAGTAAACTTCAGTGCCTGTAATGTGCTTTTTTTTCCTCTGAACGTGGAAGACCTGATGGTTGACTGGGGTTTTTTTAAACTGTGGTTCTGTAAACTACATTGGTCATATTATAGAATAATGGAAGAGTAAGGGAAGAGAGTTTTTGCTAGAAGCAAAACAACCCTGTCAGACTATCAGATGGCACCACTTTCCACTGATGGAATACATGCTATTGCATGAAGTTGAAATTACCTGTATTTTGTTTCTAGACAGTTTACGTAACATGTCCTTGAAATTCAAATATATGGATGCTTGGCTTCAGATCATGGCTAGATACAACTTTCTGATTAAATGAAAGTGAAAGTTGTTTTGTATGAATGACTGTCATGTCATAGGAAACCTCTGCTATAGACTGAAACTCCCAGTATGATGAAAGCTCATGTCTCCAAAAATTGCTATGTTAGGCATAGTTCATGTAAGGCATTACTTGTGCTAAAGTAAGGATGAATACACATATAAATCTATTAGGTTTGTAGATGAATAGTTACACCTGAAAAACACAGCCTTACCAGCTGGGAAACCTGTTGCTGCAGTCAAGTAATTATACAAAGGTAAAGAGAGATGTTTTCTGCTTACTAAAGAATCTGCAGTGGCTTCACACTTGGTAAATGCAGCATCCTAGAACCCAGAATGATCCCAGCAACTTGAGTTGAGCAGTTCATTTCATGCTAGTAGCATAAGGTAAACTTTACAGGAGTAGAGTTAAATTCAGCCAAGTTTCAAGTAATGTTGCCCTTAATATTATCCTATTACTACATCACGTATACTACCTCAGGAAAAAAAAAATCTTAACTTTTAACTCTATGTGAGGGTCAATTTCATTTTTAAAGAGATTTAAAAGAAAAAACAGAAAAAGGTCAAATAGAAATTCAGTTTCAAGATGTCTGTATTGACAAGAGATCTAACTAAATGCAGAATTTACATTTTTATACTTGGGATATTGAGCTACAAAATGCCTCTTTCATTTCCTCTACAACGAACTCAGTTATTTGAATTTCATGAAACTTGGGCTTGCTTCTGGTCAAAATAAAATACTATCACTGTAACAAGTACAACTTTAAAAGTATCTGTGCATTGGTTGGAATAAACTGATTTGCATCTGTTATACCAAGTTTTCTGTTCTTCACTGTACCTTCTCAATTTTTCTTATTTAACGTTATAAATTATGTTGTGGAGTTTTTCTTCTGAAATTATGGAGTACAAGATTTTACCCTCAGCTCCTTGATGTATTTTGCAATAGCAGTTTCATAACTGAAGGCATTTTGATTTGACAGAATGGCTTTACCAGGGGGAAAAGAAAGAGTTGTCCTGAGGTTGGTGAGAGTTCAGCTCAGAAGAATAATGTTCATTTTGAGGGCAACTGCAGCTCATCTCAAAATACATTTCATTTGCTCCAGTAAAAGTGTTGTCATGTGAGAAAGTGAGAGATGGGAAGAATTTCAAATAATTGAATTTTTACAGTTTACCTAGGCAGAATTAATTGAGAATGTGTCTGCTGTGGGATAAATTTAGGAGAATACTCACATCCTAATGCTGCCTACATTCAGGGAACTCAAATACAACTTGGCTGTGAAAATGAAAACACCAGTGATGAAATATTAATATGAAAACAAATTCTTGTTTTTCACATAGATGATCAAATTGGTTATAATAGATAAGTACTAATACTTCTGAGTATTTATGGAGTCAGAATACAAAGTTTTTGTTTCCACAAGCTCTATATCAGTCAGTCTATCTTTAGTTTCCCACCCTATGAAATGCTTGCTGGGTGTGCATCGTGCCCACACACTGCATCCCTTTTGTGTGTGAACATGCGAGGGATTTTGGAGATGGGAACCAATGAGCAGCCTGTGCTTAGCCAGATTGTGTTCTCTGGGTGTCAACTTCTAAAAATGTTATGCCATGCTTGTATTGAGTGTAGTTCTTGAGATACCTGAAGTAAATCTGGATTTAAAACAGTATAGTCACTCTGAGTCATTGTGAAATACTAGAAGCGCATTTATTCATGTGGCAAATCTTCTGCTATGCATCTCAGCTTTGATTTACATTTCCTTAGGGTTAAATTGAATTATGGCTGAAATTACGTTATTTTAAAATTCCTCATGTGGAATACTCAAGTTTCATCTTGTAAACAGAAAGGAAAATTTCTAAATCTGCATAAACATTGGTTTCTACATTGGCTTTTCTCTGAAACGTCAGCTGTTTACTTTCCACTTGAAAAAGCATTATTACAGTGCAGTAATAGACTAAACAACTTGACAAGAGATTTGAACAATTATCTCACAATTATCTTCTTCAGCTTCAGTTAATGAACTATGGAAAAGATGCACATTAGTTTCTGAAAAATTTGAAAAGATGTTGTCCTTATATGACATTTCCCTACGTTTCTTCTTTTCTTTTATAAGTTTCTTCTTAATTTTTTATTTTTCTTTATAAGCCTTAAGAAGTTTTTTTGTCTTATTTGCATTAGGCAATTCTTAACTGGTATTCCAAATGTATTACTTCCCCAACTTCACTGAGTAGTGTAATGGAGGTGTTAACTAATTTTTATGTCTCCGAATTATATGTCCCCTGAATATTCAGGATTAAAAGCTGTAGACAGGTGACATAGGATGGAAGTGAAGTCTGTTGCTTTGGACTTTTTGCAAACATTCCATCTGATCAAATCCAAATTGATCAAATTTTCTTTTCTGGGTGGTTCTTTGTTACTAGGAATCAGGAGAGCAGGCCTGGGATCTTATAAAGTATTGTTTTTCATAAGCTTGTCAACTAGGTTTTGCTGTAGTATTAACAGTAAGGATTCTTGCCAAATATTAGTTGTCTGTTATTTAGAAAATTTCCTTTAATTTAAATTTGAAATTTATTCATGATCATTTTCATGCATGAGCATTTTTTCAATGTTATCTTTAAATAACTCATTATCTTCTCATTGTACACAGAAAAAGATAGCACCTTGCAGTTTTCAAAGTTCATTGCAGTTTAATGAAGTATGGCAATTTTGAATTGACATCCTAGTAGTTTTTTTCCAAAAACGGTTACAGTCAAGGTTGCCTTAATTGCAACAGTTTGGGTTCACCTAAGTATCCTTTAAAAATATACTTCACCTTTCCTGAATGTAGACTTTCAAGTAAGCTTGTAATCACCAAGCTAAATAACATCCTTAAAGAATAGGCAATAGTATTGTCCATGGTTACATTTTATGCATCTTAGAGAAAATTATTTCAGAAAAACCTTTACCTCCTATTACTGTATTATAAATGTATTTTGTTTTGTCCTTTTTTCCTGTTTGCAAGTCATAGGTGAGCCTGAAACCTAATATTCCAAATATATTATCAATAACGTAAGAGAAGTTATTTTCCTGTTCATTTACTGGTACTGAGCTTCACGTAAATTAAGAGGGGAAAAAAAATGTGGGTGTTATAAGGAAATCTGTGAAATGATCAAAGCAGGAAATTATGACTGTCACTCGTAAGAGAATTTTAAACCCAGAATTCTGGCAGTAAAACATTGTGTTTTACTAAAGGTCCTTAAAAGTCCTTACAGTCAACTATGGGGTGTAAATCTAAATTCCCTGGGAGATGAGTGGGAGAACATTGATTTGGTTGCTAGCTTGATGCCTTTTTTCTCCCCCAAACTACATGCCTTTGTCTTTTCTAGACTGATTCTTATATGTAGATTTGCTAGTGAGTGTTTAGTTTTTAAATCTTAACGCATCCTAAAGAAAGAAGAAAAATGCTGTGATGAGGTTAGCAAATTAATGCCTTCAAAGTTTTATATATGAAGAACAAAGGTTTGTCCTGCCATTTTATTTTTGGTAACCCTAACAAAATCAGACATGTTTAAAGAGTTCTAATGGGTATTTTGACCTTGCTTCACTGATGGAGTAAAACAGTTAATAACTTCCATTAAAGTTCTGATATATTCTATTCCTGTGAAAGCAAATGGATAAACAAACAAACAGCCTATAGAATATTTTCTTAGAGTATTGAGAGCTGAAATTCATCTATATTAATTTAATCTTGATGCTTTTCTTTTGAGATAACCCAGTACATAATTTGACAGCATTTTAGTCTGTTGCTTCTTTCCTGGATAATGGCAAGCAGTTCCACCATAATTTTTATTTATTTTATTCATTTATTCTGAATAAATGAAGGCCCTGTTTCCAAAAGCATCTATTTGTTTAGTGTTGCATATGTTTATGCAGATCTTTGTTTTGTGCAGTCAAAAAACAAAAGTGTACTTATGTGTGTTGCTCTGTGCATCTTCAGTGTCTCACAGGAAGAATTTGTGACATATGGAATTGTCTAGTTACAAATATTCTTGTACAAAAATGCAATCATAATTTTGATTAACTTGAAAAGGAATGTTGTTGCTCTCAGAAATCGCTATCCAGACGTTCAGTCAACTTTGGGGCCTTTTCTGTGTGTGCTGATTTCCCAGATTGAGCTCATGCATCTTACAGACAGATGGGCAATTTTATGAAGCTTATAAATGGCTGAAAGCTTTAATGGCTCTGTCATGCACAGTTTGTTTTTTAAATGCTACTGATTTGTGAACAAAGCAATGATAACTTGTATTGAGCAATTATAAAGGATTTCTTTTAATAGGACTGGGTCAAACCATGTTTACTAAATCAGAGTAAGTTCTATATGCAGTGGAAAATTTTAGTGAAGAAAAACGCCAGAAGCAAGATGATTTGGTACATCCAAAGAGCTTTTAGCATTCTCCTCTGCCTTCCCAAGTTACAGGTGTAAGCTCATTTTACTTGGGGTGGTGGGGGTCTTTTTCCCTTTTCATCCAGTTGTATGCTTATGCATTAGGAGAGCGAGTTCATGCCTTGGTTTTTGCAGCTTGGCAGGGCTGCTGCATAATTGAGGCACACAGAGGCAAACAAATATGTTGATTTCATTTATGGTCAGTGACTTAGCAACCTTTGTTCACCTGCTGTAGGAATCCCCATAACTGCCCTCCCCACAAATTCAAGAAATATGCATTAGGATAAAAAAGGAGTGTTTCATGAAAGCAGAATGCACTACACAATATGGAAAATCCTAACCACTTAGAACAGGTGATTGCTGGAGATTTTGGTTTTAAATGGTATAGAAAACCCTTCTAATCACACTGGTAAAATGTACTGCAAACATGTGCATGTTGTTCAGGCATGAAGCCTTTCCAGTCTGTGATGATTTCTGGCTTTCAAAGCTTGAGTGATTGTTGCTATTGTCAGAGAGGTGTGTGGGGTTGGGAAGATCGTGGTTTTGTTTGTTCTGGATTTTTAACATAAGTAATCTAATTTCTCCTACTGTTACATCAGGATATTTTTCTACAGTATTTCCAGGCTTTATTTTTTTTTCTAGGGACTTAATAATTCTTTAATAGGTAGAAATCTCTCAACAAATATAGGAGAGGATGTCTGCCTGACATCTCTCCTTCCCCTTCATTTGAAGGGCAACATATTGAATTTAGAAAAGAGAATTGGCATTCTTTGTAAAAAGTGCTGTTTATGCAGAGCTATCAAAATAGCAAACCTACTGCTTTAGATTTAGCAGGATAGGCATGAGTTTGCTGTCTTATTCCATTCCTGCCTCATTTAATCACAGAAGAGACACAGATTGTTATTTGTGGTACACTATTTCTGGTCAATGAGGAAATCCACTCGTGTTTGTAAATATTCTAACTTTACAAAGATTTTTTTTTAAATGCTATAAACATATATAGACAAATATAAAAATGTTCTAGTGGACAGTGATGATGCTTTAAAACATGTTTCAGGTAAAACTGTTTCATTGATGAGAATTTGAAAAAATTATTCAAGGGTCTTACTGCATAAAGCAGCTCCTGGTGTGAAGAAAGGAAGACATACTATGTACAAGCAAATGTAATATTATTGAAGACAGTATCCTTTAACACTACAAAGGCAATACAGAACAGATGTTAGTCTTGTTCTTGAGTGGTTTACTTGCTGCAGTTTTTAACTCTAGAAAGCAATGACAGATTATCCTAATGAATGGAAAAAATTAAAATAAACCATATTACATTTGAGTCTAAAGCTATTGCAGTTCTTAAATGTGTTTGAAAACATTAGCTGAAGTGCTTGCTTCTTTTCTGCAAACCTCATTCTTGTGTTTTTGTATTGGCAGTTTGATCTTAATGATAAGAAGCAAGCTCTGTGTTACAAACTGTACTAATGTGCACAGCATTGAAGTGTACTATGGACCAAATTCAGATCTGTGCATCTGGTCAGTGTGTTATTGACCTTACATATCCTTTTGTAAACATAATTCTTAGTTGAGGGGTTTTTTTTTGAAGGAAAGTTAAACATGTTCTTGGTCAGTGAGTGGCAATCTGTGTGCCAGCTGTGGATGGAAGGGTGTGAAGCATAAAATAGGTTGATGGTGCCAATTATGCTGGAGCCCTTCTTTATGTGTGTACTCCTGAAGAAGAGGTGATTAAATTTTGAAGGAAATTGATGATTGTTACTTCTGAACTGAATCGATTATTTCTGTAGAGTCTTGCAAGTGTTACTAGTTCAGGTAATTTAACTGAATTTAGAGCTTCAGCAAGAACTAAAGCTAATTTCTTTTTTTCTTTCTCATGTCCCATGTTCATTTTAGTCTTTTGAAGTGCTAAGTATTTCAATTTGCTTTCCTTCATGGAAAGGCATGGAGTTAAGCTGTACCTGGCAAATGTCATATTTTTTTAAATGTTATGCCTCGATTATGAATGACAGTGAAATAACAGTTATAAAAATTCAATTAAAAGCAAATTTCCTTTATTTCAAAGAAGTCTGAAATTCTGGAAAGTATATGCAATTATTAAATGGTAAGCTATTCTATCACACTTGTTGGTCATGGTGTCATCTTCTTTTTTTCTATGGAAAATCACTTGCATTTCGCTGTGCTGTAGTGGGCTTTGTTTGTCCTTGGGTACTTTTAGAGCTCATGTAGTAGAAGGGATGACCTTGTCCTAGTACAAATCAATTATGTTGGCAGAAAAAGGTCTGTGATTAAGTTGCTTGTATCTGTTCTAGACTGTCTAATTAAGCTGGCATATCTTGAGTAGAATTTTAGCAACATCCTTTAGGTAAAAAAATAGAATACTGTCATGTCCTCAAGAACAGTTGCCTCCCCAACAAGCCCACTTGCTCCCCACCTCACCCCCAAGATCTGCATTCCATACGTGAAATGTTTGAATAGA
Organism: Erpornis zantholeuca; assembly: GCA_013400515.1. NCBI lineage: Eukaryota > Metazoa > Chordata > Aves > Passeriformes > Timaliidae > Erpornis > Erpornis zantholeuca. Next base: position 19,992 of record VZTN01025340.1, read on the forward strand.
TGCGGCACAGTAATTTCACTCTCAGTTTATTCCCCAAACATTTTTTCTTTAGGCAGATGATATTTTATTTCAGGATAGAATCACCTTCTATTCCAACATATTGGCTGCTTCACAGTAGTTTCTTTGTGGTGTGAAAATTGTAACTTGTGTGGCACTCCCGCAGTACTGGATCAGCAGCATGAGCTGTGTGAGGTTAGTTGGGGGTACAGCGATTTAACTGCACACTATTTGGTATGAAATAATTCTTAACTCTAAGGTGTCAGTCTAACCTACCTTGCTATTATAAGTTGTACTGCATATGCATTATTGTTGTTAAAAGGTAAATACAAAAGAGGTAGCAGAATCCTGCAAGCAGAGTTACATCCTTGCTTGTATACAAGAGACAAGTGACAAAAAAACCCAGAGATTTTCTGTTTACTGTCTTCACTCACCTCCTTCAGGCTGTGTTCTTCAGTATCATGGGGAGCAGATTTTCTCGCTTCTTTTAGATTTTTATCCAAAATATAGTGTGTCTGAAGCTGTAAACCCCTTCACAGCTATGGAATGTGATACCAAACCCCAGGGCACCTGAATGATTCCAGGTTTCAGTAGCTGCCAAAAAAGGAATAGGGATGATGGGATTTTTTTCTTAAAAAAAGTCTATTGATGGGATCTTGACCACTACAATCTGCAGGGAGCTGAGGCACAGGAATGAGAATTTGTTTTGCAAGAAACACAGAGGGGAATCATAGCAGAAAAGGATGACTGACAGAAAAAATCACGACCAGACACATAATTCTGATACATTTATTTTAAAATTTGGGATGCATTTGCCTTGCTAGTTTTATCTCTGTGCATAAGGTTGTGTTTTAAGATGAATCAGCAGTATTTTCCTGAATTTCTTACTGTAGAATCAGAAGGCTGTAGAATAAGAGGGCTGGAACACCTCTCTTCTGAAGACAGGCCTAGAGGGGTTGTTCAGCCTGTAAAAGGGAAAACCCTGGAGACACCTTAGAGCAGCCTTACAGTACCTAAAGGGGACCTACAGGAGAGTTGGAGAGGGACTTTTTACCTGGGCATGTAGTGGTAGGATAAAGGGGAACGGCTTTAAACTGAAAGAGGGCAGGGTTAAATGTTCTGTTGGGAAGAAATTCCTTCTGGGACGCTAATGAAGCATTGAAATAGGTTGCCCAAAAGTTGTGAATGCCCCATTTCTGGAAGCGTTGAAGGCCAGGTTGGATAGGCAACCTGGTCTGAGCAACCTGGTCTAGTGAAAGGTGTTCCTGCCCTTGGCAGGAGGGTTGGAACTGGATGGTCTTTAAGGCCCCTTCCAGCCCAAACCATTCTATAATTAATTAGGTATCAATCACACATCTAAAAGCGAGTTCCCACCTGCTGTAAAGGTAAAAGCAGTTTTTCTGAGCATATTTATATACAAATACTAGAATTCTCCTTGCCTGCTTTAAGTAGCTGGACAGAGCTTTGGAATGAAATAGTTGTCCTAGTTTTCTAATTAGTATGTGGTGTATACATGTTAGTACAATATTTCTAACATTGTTAGAAATATATGTACATATGGAGTGTAAATGGAATTACTTAAGTATTAGATATAAATATAAACAATGTAGTAAATTTAGTATTCACAGTCAGAGACATACTTCAGAAAAACAAGTCAAGAACTTTGAGCAATGTTGGTTGTCTGACAGTAGCATATTAGTTATTTAATTGACTTTTATTCAAAGCTATTTTCTGAAATGTATAATCTAATGCTTTTTGAATCATTCAAAGAGCATTTTGCAATAAAAAGATTTTTACTGAATGTTCAAATCCAACTTTGTGGATTGCTGTCAGATATATATGCTATTTATCTCTGTTGCTTTTAGAATTGTTACACAAGGAAACCAGTAATATTAGTTTTATGGAAATTGTTCTTGAATTCAGTTCTTGAATTCAATTACTCCTTTTTTGGTTTGTCAGTGTGTAAAATAAGATGTTTAATGTGCATGTTTTTTGAGAGAATGAATTGTTCTAAAATTGCTAAAATGAGGATGCCCCTTCTGTGGCATGCCAGTTCTCCTCTTTAAATGAGTTACAGGAATGCACTGTGTGAAGAAATGCATTCAGGCTTTGAGCAACACAATTCACAGAATCACAGAATGGGGTGGGGCCACAGTGGTCATCTGGTCCAACCTCCCTGCTCAAGCAGGGTCATCCTAGAGCACGTGGCACAGGATTCCATCCAGACAGCTCTTAAATATAAGGGAGACATCTCTTTCTCCTCTCCAGTGAGGGAGTGTCCACACCATCTCTGGACAGTCTGTTCCAGTGCTTGGTTACCCTCACAGTAAAGAAGTTCTTCCTCATATTCAGGTGGAACTTCCTATGCATCAGTTTCTGCCAATTGCCTCTCGTCCTATTGCTCAGCACCAGTGAACAGAGCCTGGCTTCATCCTCTGACACCCTCCCATCAAATAGTGACAGACATTGATGAGGTGCCCACTCAACTGTCCCTTCTTGAGGCTGAACAGGCTCAACTGCCTCAGCACTTGCTTTTTTCTGCCTTCATAAGAAACACTACTGAAGAGTAATGAATCAGGCATTTGGTGTTTTCTTTCATGTTTTTATTTGGGTTTGAGTGGCAAGGTTTTGATAGTGGGAGTGGTTACAGGAGCATCTTCTGGAAGAAGCTGCTGGAAGTTTCCCCCAGATTCAAAAGAGTCAGTGCCAGCCAGCTCCAGGATAGACATGCCACTGGCCAAGGCTTAGCCCACCAAATTTGATGATAGTGTCCCTGGGAAAACAGATTTAAGTAGTTGCAAGAGCAATTACACCCAGCGAAAAGGGAAGTGAGAATATGTGAGAGAAACAGTTCTGCAGACATCAAAATCAGGGAAGAAGGAAGGGCAGGAGGTGCTCCAGGTGCCAGAGCTGAGATTCTCTTGCAGCGAATGGTGCAGACTGTGGTGAGGCAGCTGTGCCCCTGAAGCCCATGGAGGTCATGGGGGAGTAGAGATCCACCAAAAGGAGCCCCACTATAAATCAGGGGAATGGTGAAGGGTGCTGTAACACAGTGGGAAGCCCATGCTGGAGCATGGTCCCGTCAGGGCCCATGGAGACAGGAACCCACACTGGGGCAGGCTTACTGGCTTACTTGTGACCCCATGGGGGACCCACACTGGTGCAGTCTGTTCCCAAAGGACTGCAGCATGCTGGTGCAGTTTTTTAAAAACTAAAGTCTATGGGAAGGACTCAGGTTGGGGAAGTTGGTGGAGGACTGTCTCCCATGGGAGGGGTTCCACAGTGAAATGGGGGAAGAGTGTGAGAAGTCTTTCCTGTGAGCAGGAAGAAGTGAGTGGCTGAGCAAAAGCTGATTGTGCAGCCTCCAATCTCTGTCTCCCTGTGACATTTAAGGGGAGGGGGTAGAAAAAATCAGTACTGAAGTTGAATCTGAGAAGGGAGGAGTGGGGGGAAGGTGTTTTAAGATTTGGTTTTATTTTCTCATTGTCCTACTCTGGTCTGCTTGGTAATAAATTGAACTAATTTCTTCAAATTGAGTGAGTTTTGCTCATAACAGTAACTGGTGAGTGATTTCTCCCAGCCCTTACCCTGACCCATGAGCTTTTCATTATGTTTTCTCTGTCCTTTCCAGCTGGGGAGGCAAGTGATAGAGGCTTTGACGGGCACCTGGTGTCCAGCCAAGGTCAAGGTCTATTATTTAAATAGAACTGAGTTGCTTCAGGACCAAGGTTGTTACCTCTGACAAGGAGTTTAGGAGCTGCCCGTCCATGTGTCACAAAAGCAATGGTTGGCTGACTGGCACCCAGAAGTGGCCAAGCATAGTGAATGCAGAAGGAAATGGAGTAATGTGATTCATAATAATGACCTGGAAATCTGATTTTCCTTCTTTGTGTAAGACTCAGAAAATGCAGGGGCTAATTAAAGTACTTAGATTAAGCCATGAGAAGTCAAAGAGATCCAAAGCAGCTAATTGCTGTGTCTCTGATGAAGCAGCTCTGGCATGATACAAAGTGCTATTCTTCGCTATTTTTTCTGCATGGCTTTAGGGGACTAGTAGTTGTCAAGGAGAATTGAAGTGGAGTGATTGATGTGTTAAGGTGAAGAGTCAGTGATGTAATCTTCATCCCAGGAGACATGTTGTTCCATGGTATATTGCCTGTTTTACAGGGAAAGGCTTAGAGCAGACTGATTATGTATGAGAAAGAGTAAGCTAGAAGAATTAGCCAAGATAGTATAGTGTTTATCTAGACAGTTTCCTTCTGAAATTGGAAAAAAAAAAATATCTGTGCAAGTGATGATAATGAAAAGCAAATAACCGTAGGGTGAAACATAAGAGAGGAATTTATTGTGTGGAAACGAGAAGAAATAAACTGTCTTTGGAATCATTGCAATAGGAATGTTTGTTTCCAGCTCTGTATGGATCTACCTAATGCTTGTCTCTTTTCTGTTGGGCAGCTTTGTAGGGAACACTGTTGGATAAGATGGCATCTAGGAAAAAAACATTAAGTTGGTATTGTTACTTTCATGTTGTGTGTTTTTCCACTTTAATTCTAATTTAATAATATGGATTTTATCATTATAATAATTATATTATAATTCCATAATATTTTTTATATGGATTATATCCTGGATATATGCAAAGGCATCTAATGCGGCATTGTGATTTTTATCCTGTGTTCTTTGAGTTCATAGGGCTAACTGGCTGTGTTCCAAGATTCATTTGGGAGTTAAAAAAAAAAAGAAAAAACTTGGTATTTGAAGAAAAAACCAGAGAATAATGCATCTCATTGCATCTTATGTTGATTACATTGTTTCTTTCTGTTTATGTCAGAAAGAAACAATGTAATCAACATTCTTCTTTTAGAAAAAGCATCTTAATTTTGTGCTGAAAGCTAGTGAGTGATGACTGCTTTTGATAAATTGTATTTGCTATCTGATGAGTACAGCTAAGTACTATGGCCCTGCTGGTTTAGGAAGGATAGTATGGAGGAAAAGTGAAGCAGAAGAAAAAATTAAATGTAATTAATTTCTGGGAAACAGATTTAGAAGTTCTCCCTTTTCTGTTAAGCAATCTGGTGTAAGAAACTTATTTTTAATTGGGTCATCTCTTAGAGGGAGAGAGGATTTTTGTACCTTAATCCTGTTCTCAGCTTCTTAAATTGTCTTTAAGATCTGTCTTGATTTTCTTCTCTTGATATTGGACATCTCCGAGCATGTTTAACTCCAAAGTCATTCTTGTCTTAATGGTGTTTTGATATCACGCAGTAACTTTCCCAGTGTAATAATCTAACTTTATTTTGTCTATTTTCAAATCATTTTTCAACTGGGAAGCCAGCAATGTCTTTGAGCAGAATGAACTTGGCCTCCTTAAAATTCCTGTTGATTTGTATGGCTGTCTCCCACCAAAAAAGCATCTCATTCACTAGATTGCTCAGGAGTACCTCTAGCCAGCTGAATGCTAACCCAGCAGATAAGATGATGCATTTGAGGAGCTCCGTGCTAAGCGAGTATCGCTGCTCTTGGTATCCAGCGATATTCCACAGAGACAGAACATCTTACGTTAACATCTTATTGTTAACATAATATGAGCTGGGAAAGGAGATTTGCTGTGGGAACGTTCTCAGGTGGGCCTCAAGATTTGCATACATTTATGCTTGTTTTGTGTTTTAAACTTGCACACAGTTCCCTGGCCTCTGATCAGATCTCTTGCCTTGCCAGCAGATTATCACACAGCAATTGAATACATTCAATTTGTGGTGTCTCAAAGCACATGTTAATGGCGCCAATGTTTGAGCTGTGAGACAAATGTTTGTTGGCTGTGGGATGGAAAGGAAAACAAGATGTGTGTAAAGTGTGGTGTACTCTAGTGGTACAACACAAACAATGAATAATGAGCAAAGTTTAAATTGTTTTTGCACAATTTGTTGTAGAAGTTTAGTGTCTTCCCATTAGGCTTGTATTCTGTTACTGTTGGGAATACAGCTCTTAGGTAAGTATTCCTCTGTTGCCTATGTTTCAATGGCCACTGCAATTTTAACTTCTGCTTTAATCTCTCATCTGTGGATGTTGCAAGCCTTAAGAGAGAAGTATTTTGGATGGGCATGCCACAGGAAGGTCGATACAGGAACTAAGGCAAGACATACATTTTTCTTAAGCCTACATTGAGCACAGTTAAGGCATTTAGGGATATTTTCACTACAGTTTATAATACTTTGAGGGTCACTATACTGCTGTTACAGTAACTATGTAAGTCCCATGTTCTGGAAAAAAGTTAACAGCATAAATGCTTTTATACTGATAAAACTGCCCACACTGAAGTGAAACAATCTTCTAAATGGCTCTCCTTAACTGTTTAGTGCAGGATGAACATTGAGGTCAATCAGTGGAAGGTCAGCAATCCTAACGTGAGGTGGGAGGTCAGCAGCTTTGTAGAGCAAGTTGCTTCCTTAACTTGTCTGGCCTTATTGATGTTATATTGATGATTTATTTCCGATTAGGTCTAGCCTCAGCATAAAAGTTTGGCTTGAAAAGAATTTGATAAATCATTGAAATAGTAGACTATGACTGAAGAGTTAAAATGGTAAAGTTATTTTGGTCACAGAACTGTAGTTGAGCACCTAATTTGGTTATAATAGAATTATTCAACTATCTGCTTAATCTTTCCATAAAGTGAAGGGTGCTACCAAGAGTGACACTTCAGGACACATTGACAATGCTGGTTAATATATCAGTTTTGCAGTATACCATAAATTAGATTAGAAAAAAAGGAAGAGGACTTCCATTTGGTGCACTTGATCATTAAACCAGATCATAATTCTTTCAATGTTTCCTCACTCATTATGAAAGTCCCTTTAATTCTGGTTTGGTTTTTTTCCTAAAATACGTGCATTGTGGCCACTATAAAATGCAGATGGTGGAGATTAACAGGAAGGAGTTATCTATGGTAGGAAGAAGGGAACCAGTTATTCAGAATGCCCTCCTATTTCCCAATGCCCCAATAAAGGCTTCACCACAGGCTCTGCTCACTTCTTCCCTTCTTGCCAGCACTTCTCCAGTTTTGTTTCTTGATGCTGACAGTCAGCCTAGGACTGTCTTGAGGGGTGATGGACTCTTTGTTTAGTATCAGGCACAAATTGTTCCCAGGGTGACAATAAATTATTTGTGTGTTTTCAGGGTTCCTAATTGCTGCTTTTGCAGCCTTTCCCTAGTATTGTCAGGGGTGATTTAAGCTGAGTGTAGGTTATGACTGAAACAAGAAAACCAGTGAAAAAGTTAAGGAGAAAAAGGCAAAAAGAATTCTTGACATTGTTTAACTTTCATCTCAGACCATTATGGTTACTTAAAACATCTTCTTAACTTTTAAAGCACATACCTTTATAGCAATTAATTATATTTATTGGATGATATGGTATATTTTATGTTCATATTAAATTGTAATCTTCATCTTATACTGTAATTTGTAATGTATTGTTCTTTTAAACACTGAACAAGAAACTATACAGCATCTACCAGACTTCTAAGATGCAGATCAAGTAGAATTTCTGCATTAAATGTGGTCACATGTCTGAAGTATGCTGCTATGGCATTGAACAACCCATCTGCCTTGGGAGGTGAATGTTGATTTTAGCTGTTCAGACACTGGAGTCTCTTGCTGTTAATCTATTTTGCCTTCCTTTCTTGAAAGTTATGTTCTCTGTGCAGTGTCTAAAGCTTTGTCCTTATATCCAAGAGTGTCCTTATTTTGGTTTTTGGTTGGGATTGTTTGTTTTTAATTTAATCTGTAATGTTGTTACAATGGTGGATGTGAAAATGGTGTGCTAAGGGCTTCTGACCTGACCAAGTTACAGAGAAGAAAGTTGTTTTTTGGATAAAATATGGGTTTTAGTCCTTTCCTATCCTGTCTGCTCTTTAACACTGCTGCAATAATGCTACAGAATGAGACAGATTTTAACTTGCATGTGTTTTTTTGTAGATATTGTGACAACTAAGCAGGGTGTGTAGGCAAAATTAAAACAGATAATCTTAGCAGAAGTCTGTATTCAGCACTGATATGGGCACATTTGTCTTGCCTACCCTCCGATTTAGTTAAGCCTAATTGCTATTATATCTCAGATTCCTAACTCAAATTTAGCTTTTAATGTTTTTAAAGAAATTATCTACTTAAACTTAGAGCACAGGCGTCTGTATTCATCTCACATTTTATGAGACATTTTGTGTTCTAGGTTGTTCTTAACTGCCCATTAATAACAGCAGCAAAATTGTCTCAGTTCTTCCAGAAAAGGCAGAAATTATGAAATTATGACACAAGGAAAACCTTTTTTTTTTTACCATACTATTAAACTGCTGTTCAGATTACATTTTAAGTATTTCTTAAAAATGTTTTTAGATGCAGTCAAGTACCTAGCAAGTGAACAGATGCATGTCCTGCAGCAGCAAGGTAAAATAAAAAAAGAAAGAAATGCCAATGGCCCCTTTAGGGCTGAGTTTTTTCAGTTATCATTTTATCTTGTCATATGATTCTGTACTGAGCTGCAGGCTAACTGAAGCAAGAACTATTTTGAGGAGATGTGTTTCTCTGTGTGTCTAGTAGGGTTCCTGTCTCAACTGATGCATGTAGGAATTACTATAAAGCCCATTGAAAATATAAAGAAATGGATTGCCTCATAAACTATTAATATTAATAGTGTATTTTAAATGTAAATAGTAGCAATACCTCGATATCAAAGAATGCCTCAGTCTGAATGAAGCTTGCCATTATGTGAGGTATGCTTTTCTCTTCATGAATTATTTAATTCCTTTCTCATTTTGTGTAACAGGTGGTACCTTCTTGGAAATGCTTATAGTCTTCTGTGGAAATAGCTTGCAAAATTTTCTAACACTATGTATTCTTGAAACTATGATATTACAAGTAGGAAATTATCATTTAAAGCAGTAAACTGTTTAAGTTTCCTGCTAATGTTCACTATTAATACCATGCTTTTGAGTGAGTTCCTAACATTTCCTTCTAGAGCATGAATGTCACTGTGTAAGCCATCAGTCTCAGTACTTCTTAGAGCGCTTTTGTTAGACCTGGATCATGGTTTGGAAACTTCATTTAATTTCAATTAATTCCCTATTCAGCTATGTACAGACTTTAATTCCTGGACTCCTTAGAGCAGTGAGTTTTGCTCATTTTGTCTTGTCATTTCCTAGGATAAATCATCATGACCCAGGCAACCAAATTTATTCCAGTTATGAAACATGAGTTAAACCTAATTTTTGGAGGTGAAAATCAGTAGTGTGTATCAAATCATCATGCCACCTCCCTCCCTAGTTAGCAGTTTTGTTTGCACTGTGAAGATGACAACCAAAAGTGCTAATGCAAATTACTGTCTTTATGATATGGAATTGGGAGAGAACTACTTTATTTTTGACATGAAACTGTGAAAGAGTGGAAACATAGTATCACATTGGTGACATTTTTCAAGAGACCTTGGAGAAACTTCAGTATGTTTGAAAAATAAAAGCAACTTAAACCTTCTGGGTGAACTTACCCAGAAAGTAAAGACTGGAAAAAAGCAGGCAGCTCTCTTTGAAACTAAACAGTTGCATTACAAAAAAAAAACCTACCACCAAAACAAAACAACAAAAAAAAAGGTGCCAGAAAATGCAATTATAACTCAGTATCCCAAAGTAACTCTTTTATTTGATAAAGAATACAGCACAAAATAAAAATGGAATTTTAACATGTTGTGTGTGTTTATATTTTTTTTGCTACTTTGACATCTGTCCTTGGATTCGTGGCACTGTTATGATAAGTATGCAATATGCACACATAATTTTTGTTACATAAAGCTCTTTGCTCTGTAACATTTTTCTCAGTCTTTTGTGTGTCCCTAGGTCCACTTAGAAGTATTCCTGTTTCTACTTGGCATCATATTTATTGAGACATAAAACAAATCTGTGGGCAGCAAACTGTTTTGTTAATAGGATTGCATAGGTACTTTTTACTGTTTTTAAAAGTATTTTTGCTGTGAAAGTAGTAATATCTTTATTGGTATTCATAATGATTTTATTTCTGTAATTTATATTATGTCTTTTTGTATATTAAATAATCCTATTATCTCACATTAATTGATTTTGAAGTGTGTTATCATCCCCACTAATCTGTGTGGGTTAGGTTCTAGATAAAAGCAAAATAAACAACCCTTTTGCCCCTCACAACCCCTTGTAATTTTTTATCTTTTGTAAATCTCGAATATGCAAATTTTAAGATCTGCCAGGCCTCCTTGGATTGCCTAAACACAGCTGAATATTTTCCACTGTGGATATTCTGATATATTACTGTCTTAATTAACAAAGTTGCTTGCAAAAGTCTCTAGGCTGTACTTCTATAAAACAACTTTAGTAGCACATTGCTTATATAAAATGCTTAGGAACTTTTTAAGACAAATTTTGTCAGGAACTCAGTATTATTACAGGTGGATTTCAAAGAAAGCATACTCTTACGAAGGTATTAAGTTGATTTTTTTCATACTGGATTTTCAAAAGGTTCTGAAATGTTTGTTTCTTGCCTGAGGAATGTTATAACAACTTCTTCTAGTGAAGCAAATTTATCAAGAGCTGTTATATTTGTGACAAGCACACAAAAATAGCAAATGCAAAACCTGATTTTTAAGTCATATAAATCACCCAGTAAAGAAATATTTGTGTCTTTGAAACAACCTAGAAACAAATGTTTAAATGCTCATGAGATGAATAGAGATTTTCTCAATATAATAGTCACCAGCCAGTGTAAAAAGTGTAAGCTTATGTGTCATCATTATCATTATCATTATAATATTTTTCTCAGATTTTGTAAAATATTTATCCTCCCAAAAGAGGTCTTTTTATCACACTGTCAAGATCAGGTCTTCCATATATTTTGTACTAATCTGAACAGTATACTCAGAACTTGAATTTTGCTCTAAACAGGTTGTCTTGCACATCAGACCTTAAATGAACACATTAAAACAATTGGTGGCTTCACTTTTCCTCTTGCTTTTCTCCTTTACAGTACAACATGACAAATGATAAATGAGGCTCTCTTCAGTGCTAAATGCAGTATTCAGTTAGACTTTATTGGGATTATCTAATCTAAAAATTATAAAAACAAGAGTACTAACCAGACTTAGAGATAGCAAAGAGTATTATTACTTGTAGTAGATCTTTAATTTATTCTGAAATAACTGAAAAACAAAAAAACCCCTATGCTTTCCCCTTTTGAATATTCCCAGAAAATCAGCAATCTTTATACAATTTCTTGTTCTGTTTTTGCTGTTGAGGTGACTGGATACCATTGGCCAAAATTAAGAGTTATCCATCATTAAAGTGATAACTGGAACACAGTTATTTCTTAATTCTGATGGAATAGAGGTCTTACTGTACAGTAAGAGCAATGCTCTGCATCCCCTTCCCACAAGGCTGATAATACATTTTTGAGAGAGCAGAACAGGTCAAAAATGGAACGATGCTTACATTAAATACTTGCTGAACAATCTGTGGCTTAGTAACTCTTTAAGCCTGAAGTACTGATTTCTTTATTTTTAGAACTTCATACCTTTTCCTTCTAGAAATTTATGTCATTATTTTGATCAATGTTTGTGGCACTGAGTTCTGTTTTTTATATGCATGTGATGTAAAACAAGTACCTGTTTAGTTCAGTTGCTTTCCTACTTGCCAGTTCTTCCAAAATGAGAATCAGTAAACAAAAGCAAGGTCATCACTCTACCTTTTGTCTGTCATTTATGATTTCACACATAAG
>VZTN01025341.1:214-10786 GCA_013400515.1 Erpornis zantholeuca
AAGATTAAAGTCGCCGGCGGGGCCGTTCGTGCCCGCAGGGCTCCCGGCACTGAACCACTCCGCAGCCCCGGGAACACTGAGAGCACTGAGTCACGGAACACTGGCGGGGGGGGAAGCCCTCAAAGAACCATCCCCCAGCATCGCCAAGGCCACTACTAACCCATGTCGCTAAGTGCCACATCCACAAGACTTTAAAATCCCTCCAAGGGTGGGGATCCACCATTACTGCCCTCGGCAGCCTGTGCCGGGGCTGGACAGCCCCTTTGGAAAAAAAGTTTCCAAAATTTCCAATACACGGCCTAAATCTTCCCTGGCACAACTTCAGTGACAAAGCACCAGGGACAGTGTATGTGACAGCACTGTCATGAGCTGAACTGTACCTCAGCTTCCTCCTGGTTAAGGTGGCACAAGACCCTTCAGCAGCAGTTCATGCCCACATTTGGGGGCTGTTAGACGAAAATTTTAACGAAGAGTTGGTGGGGGATCGATTACTTGGCTGATTTTGCTCCAAGCACCCATGGTGCAGGTCTGGGACCCAGCATAACCCAGGCTGTAGGGAAGTAAAGGCTGGGGGCAACCACAGAATGCTGGGCCTGGGTCACCCCTGCATCTGTGATGTCATTATGGGGCACAATCCAGAACCAGCAAGGGGGTTCAGTGCTGGATGTTTGGGGACAACACCAGAGTGCTCCACACACCTCAGCAAGGTCCACTGCCTCTGGCTCCAACGTGGGGGATAGCTTGGCACCCACCAAATATTCATCCTCCAACATGGAGAGGAAGATGAGTGATAGGAGTTGTAGCATCTCCAATGAGCTCCGCCTGGAAGGGAGATTCTGTGATGTGATCATCAGTGTGGATGGGGTGGAATTCAAGGCTCACAAGCTCATCCTCTCTTGCTGCAGTATCTACTTCAGGTCAGTATGTGAAACACAAAGGAATGGGGACAAACAGTATTCCCTGATTGAGGTCATCCTGCCTCAGCACATCTCCAGGACTTCCACTTGCACTGAACCTCTCATCAAGCAATTTCCCATAGTCCTCAGAGCTCCCTGAGCACCAGGGTTAATCCACAGCACAGCACATATCAGTGGCTCTGTCAGTGGTGTCAGAGGAGCCCCAGACACAGCACAGGGCTGGAGCCTCGACAGCATGGCCCAGCTGCCATGGGGCAGCTTTGCCTTCCCCATACCCTGTGATTCTCTGGGGTTCAAGACCAAGTGTTGGTGCTGCCCCTGGGTTGAGGCAACCTCACCTTGATACCAGTCCAGGCTGGGGGATGAACGGATTGAGAGCAGCCCTGGGGAGAAGGACTTGGGGTGCTGCTGGGTGAGAGGCTGAACGTGCCTCTCATGTGGGCTCATCCCCACAGTGGGCACCAGGCAATGGGGGGATCCTGTCCCTCTGCTCCTCTCAGGTGAAACCCCCTGCCCTGCTGCCTCCAGCTCCAGAGGCTGTGTGTCCTTTTTCAAACAACCAGCAAGTAAAACATTAATCATTAAACCACGGAGCCTCCCTGAATGGCTCCTACCAGTGCCAAAACTGGTGCCCTGGAGGCGGGGGGGGCACAGGGGATCCAGGGGCAGGGTTTAACACAGCAACACCATGTTTTCAGGACTCTGTTTACCAACTGGGACACCGCAGACAAGATGGTCTATCAAATTCCTGGCATTTCAGCTGAAATGATGGGTCTCATCATCAATTATGCCTACACCGGGACAGTACCGATCACGGAGGACAATGTTGAGAGTTTGCTTGCCGCAGCAGATCAGTTCAATGTCATGGGCATCGTCAGCCTGTGCTGTGAGTTCCTCGCTTCCAGGCTGTGCTTTGAGAATTGCATTGGCATTTGCAGACTCACTGACTATTACCACTGCCCTGACCTGCGCGCAGCTGCCTGCGTGTACATCCTGCATCACTTCGAGGAGGTGTCCCAAGTGTCCGAGGAGTTCCTAGACCTCTCTGCCGAGGAGCTGGCACACATCATTGAGAAGGATGAGCTTAACGTGCGGCGAGAAGAAGCCGTGTTTGAGGCTGTGCTGAGGTGGATTGCGCATGACCCGCAGAACAGGAGGCAGCACATCGCCAGCTTGCTCAGCAAGGTGGGTGCAGCTCAACTTTGGAGCTGTTCCCAAAGGCTACCGAGGGGGAAACCATCACTACTAGTACTCCAACCTCCTCCTTGCGTGTTTCAGGTTCGACTGGCACTCCTACAATCTGACTACTTCATGAACAACGTCAAAGCTCACGAGTACGTGAAGGACAATGCCAACTGCAAAGATCTCATCATCAGTGCCCTGTCTGAAATCTACGACCTGAACTCTTATGGCCAGAGTTCCTCGGTCAACGCCAACCCACTCACCCGGCCGCGCCTGCCCTACGCCATCCTCTTTGCCATCGGCGGCTGGAGCGGGGGTGGCGCGACCAGTGCCATTGAGACCTACGACGGCCGCACTGACAAGTGGCTGAACATCCCCTGGGAGCAAGAGAGCCCCGTTGCCTACCATGGCTCAGCTTATTTGAAAGGCCACGTCTATGTTATCGGTGGATTTGATGGCACGGATTATTTCAACATCGTCAAACGGTTTGACCCACTCCAGAAGACATGGCAGCAGGTAGCACCCATGCACTCACGGCGCTGCTATGTCAGTGTCACCGTTGTGGACAACTTCATCTATGCCATGGGAGGGTTTGATGGGTACATGAGGCTCAACACAGCAGAGCGGTATGACCCAGACACCAACCAGTGGACCCTGATCACCCCCATGCACGAGCAGAGGAGCGACGCCAGTGCAACCACACTGAATGGAAAGGTAAACTAACCCCAGCTAAGAGCAGTTGGGGTTGCAACATGAAGAAAGTTCACATAAACCTTCACTAAATTCACCACACTTAAATTCACAACAGGATTCATTAAATCCTGGAGCTACAGGTATAAAGCAGCCTGCCTGGTGTGGCAGAGATGTGACCAGGAATACAAAAACTCTTCTAGAGCTGCTGCCCACCAGGTGCCCGACAGCTCTTTTCCTGGCCATAGGTGCAATACCAGGCCTGTCTGCTTCATGCAGCTTGGAAAACCAAGAGTCTAAATCTTGCTGGCATCAACTCTTTGCACTGCTGCTACTTCAAACACAGGATGACAAGACCATTCCCATTCTAAAACAAAAGACCCCAAAAATCCTGCTACACCATTCATTTTCTCTTCAACATATTTCCTCAGCACAGGTCTAACCACCCCCACTCACACTTTCCCACCTCTCCTGTCCCCAGGTGTACATCTGTGGTGGGTTTGATGGTGATCAGTGCCTCAGCTCAGCTGAAGTGTTCAACCCCACCACAAACCAGTGGTCCCTGATTGCCCCAATGAGCAGCAGGAGAAGCGGAGTTGGGGTGATGGCGTACGGGAACCAGGTGTACGCGGTAAGGGCCAACACCACCCAGCACTGCAGTCCTTTGGGTGGCTGCAGTTCCCAGACCCCCGGGTGGCCATGTGTTTACGTGAGGTTTAGGGAAGTGAAGAGCTGGAATGGTTGATGCACGTCCCAAGAATATCATCACCCATCACATGCTTTTGGGTATGAAAATGGTGTTCGGAAATGTTTAAGCAGCTGCAGCAAAGAACATAATTTCTGCCACTGCCAACAGCAACAGCAGCACAGAGCAGGGACTTGGGCCTGTTCATCCATTATTTATCTTCTCCATGGACTGCATCCAGCCTCTGGAGAACTGTCAAAATTGACAGCTGCATAGAAGTGCTTTGGAAAACTCCTCAGAGAGCAGGGAGCAGAATGCAATAAGCAAGAGCCATGCTCAGAGATCTCGTGCTCTCCATCATGCTTAGACTGAAGCCAGAGAGGCAGGAGCAGTTCCCATCTCACGGGTGTGTGACAGGATCTGGCTGATGGAAGGCCCCTTTCAGCTCTGTCCCTTTGGCGTTCACAGGTTGGAGGGTTTGATGGGAACAGCCGGCTCCAGAGCGTGGAAGCGTACAACCCCGTCGCCAACGCCTGGCACGCTGTGCCCTCCATGCTCAATCCACGCAGCAACTTTGGCATTGAGGTGATGGATGGCCTGTTGTTCGTGGTCGGGGGCTTTAATGGGTTCAGCACCACCGTTGCCACCGAGTGCTACGAGGAGGACACCAACGAGTGGTACGACGCCCACAGCATGGGCATCACCCGCAGTGCCGTCAGCTGCTGCGTGGTGCCAGGGCTCTCCAATGTCATGGAATACATTGCCAGGCAACACTACTACCAGCACAGCCCCTCCATGGACATCTTGTTCACCAGTTCATCTCGGAGCTCGCCGTTGTAAATAGTTCCCCTTAGCTAGGAGTGTTGTGATCAGCCATCACTGGATGCTTGTGTAAATAGTTCTGCGTATCTAATAAAGTCTTCTGAGCATCCCATCATTGGATGCCTGTGTAGATAGTTCTCTTTAGGTAATAAAATCCCTATGGCAGCAAGGGAGTATGTTCTCTTGTTCTAAAACAGAAACAATTTTAACAGGACAAAAGGATCATTAGGATTTAAAACTTTCACTAGACAGCACCACTGAACCTGAGTATGAGCCACACCCTACACATCAACTTAAAAAATCAAAAGCACAACAGAATGCTAGAGAAATAAAAGGTTTATTTTCATTAATTCACCTCTTACAATAAACTTTAGTACAGTGTATTTAAGGTCAAGAACAGGACAGCAGGATCTGTTTCAAAGGTCTCATGACACACACTATTTTACCTCACAGATATGGACAGGAGTGCTGCTCCCCAGCAAACTGCTGTCTCTCTGTTAATATGCCAGGAGAACAGAGCTGCTGCAACCCACAGTGACACGGACCCACGAGGAGAATCTGACTATTAATGGTCATCAAACAGCTCGTTAGTTCCACACTCTACATTCATATTAGTAACAGGGTTAGATCATCAAGAGCACCTGTTTTATCAGATTCCACCCAGGACTGTCAAACAGGAGATGGCTTGTACCCCAACCTAAGGTGGACAGAGATGAAAATAAATCCAAGCCACAAACCGCTTTCTTTACATTTGCTTTTCAAAGCCCACCGGATGTTACAACATCCTGTTACAAGGCTGTGTTAAGAACAACATAAAAAGTTGTAATTCCTTGGGACTGGGTTTGTTGTCAGCCACCAGGGTATTCCACAACACACAAGATGAGCCAAGAGTTTGGATTTTAATGTTTACTATAATGGAGAAAAATGCCATTGCAATAGTCAAGCAGAATGTTGGGCACAGTTGTTCACAGCACATGTAACATTGGGCTGCTTGCTTCAACTCTGGAGTGGTCTCCCACTATGTGCAAGGGAGTCTTACTAAAAACACAACCCCTGGCTACTAATGGATTATCCAGGTAGTTACAAAGTATTGTGTATACAAATGGCCCCTGGGAGTTACTACAGCAACTGCCAGCACCTGCCAGGTGCCACTGGTACTTTGAGCAGAAAGTCAGGATATGACACATGTGTTTTGTGGCAGGTATCAGGACAGGTGCAGAGGTGTGATTGTCCTGTGGAGGAGGAAAACTCCCCGAAATGTCCTTTTCCTTTAGAGTGAGGCCAGCAGTCAGCCTTCTCACCTCTACTGAACACACACTGGGATCCTGCTGACAGCTGAGCAGCCACTAGAAACACATGGGAAGAATTCCCAGGCTTTTGTTTATGGGATCATTTGATAAACACTTAGCAAGCCATGGTGGTCAAGGGCCACAAGGAAATGTTAGGGATTCACAGGCTCGTAGGCTAAACTGCAGCCAGAGCCATGAATGCAATTCTCCCAACAGCTCATGGGATATAATGGCTCATTTGACCTATCAGTCAAAAACCACGTCAGTGCCTCTGGTCCACTGAAATTCAAAGCTAAAAAACTGCTTAAAACTATCTCAGAACAGGCAGAGAGGCATCAAGAGCAGCCTGTGCTGCTGCCAGGCCTCCTCCCCGCAGAGCACACAGAGGGACAGCACGGCACACACGGCATGCAGCTGGCACACACAGGTTACCTGTCCAGGGATGGGGCTGGGCTGACACTGTCTCTCGGTGAAGTGCTTTTAGTAAATGCCACAGCTTGTCCATCAGCCCAAAGTCCTCCTGAGAAGTGCAATGTCAATTTTGCTTGGAAAAAGCAAGACTGCAAGGTTTGTTCTCGCCTCTTCGTTGCACAGTGCCATGCATTAAATATTCAGCTTCTATCCCAACTGAAAGAACCATCTTGGTGTTTCTCTCTACAAATTGTCCCTATTCGATGATAGACTATGAGAGGGTTTGGAGAGAGCTGTGGTGATGTGACCTACCACTCTCCAACTGCCTGTTAAATCCCTCCTGCTGGTTCAGCAGGGTGGAGGACATGAACTCCTCTCCGTTGCTTTGGTGCAAAGTCTGGGAAAGTATCCTAAAATCAGCTCCCACAAATTGCTGTTACATTGATGGATTCAGCACTAGACGCATTTGCACACTTTATCACAAACTGCTGCAGAAGCAGCAATTCTGCACCTACTCCAGCCAGACCTTCAAGAGTCCATGAGCCAGACTCCATGGATCAACCCCCAGCCTACAAGCCTGCAGTAGCTGTTTGGAGACAGTCACCTGCAAACATCACCTTAAACTCACCTATTTCCTCTTGCATGAAGCCAGCAGCATAAATTGCACCTGCCCCAATAACCCAACAGGCAAAGAAAATGCAACATGGTTACCACAGAGGAGTAAACTGAGACAAACTGTTCAGAATTTCAAGTTCGGTAGTTTTTTAACTAAGGCTGGAGACTCTCTCGCAAACAGACAAGTTATTGATATCGAAGTGGCCCATTAACCACAAAGTGGAACATTAAGGGACATACACATCAGAGAAACCTTTACACACTGAGTGGTAGAAAGACTTACCCCAAGTTTCAGATATGATCTGGGCTGCCTGTTGAACTGAAAAAGGAGAAGGAGCAGCTCAGAAAGCAAAACAATTAAAACCAAAACAAACCCCAAACTGGTTAAAAGTTCTTTGCAAAGAAGTCACCCACATCAAAGCCACCAGCAAATCATCAATGAACCAAGAACAGTAACAGATTTTCCAGAAAGGTTTGTCTACACAAATTTTATAATACCCAGGTTACTCCTCCCATTCCCTTCCCTAAGATCCTGAGTAAGACTGCATGGGAAAACCTGGAACATTCAAATGAAGGGAAGGATGGGGAGAAAAGGAGGTAGGAAGTATGCACTGAAACCGTTGGTAAATGAAAGGATTCTGGAGCTTCCCAGACTGGGGAGAAGTGCTCAGTGGGACAGGTAACTGAGAGGTAGGGATACTCCAAAGGAAATATTCCCCATTCTGTTCCCTGGGAGTGCAGTGGGAAGCAATCCAGAGCCAACCAGGGCACTTGCATGTATAGCCACCTCAGAATGCCAAAATGTGTTTAAATGAGCTTAAATCTCACCCCCACAGCAAGGGAGGGAATTCAGATACTTGGGAGACACTGAAAGCCCAGTTCTCCCTCCTGCAGGAGCACTTGTGCCAGGTTCGTACAGAGCTGCAGCACAGCTGCTGGGAGCCCCTTGGGACAGCACACGGAGGGCAAAGGCTTCTGATTGTCAGGCTGGGAACAGCAGGGGCTCTTCCATCACTTTTCACTAGAATTAAAACATGTGCAACATTTTGAGAAAAAACCTAAGAGTAGTTCAGGTTTCACTATATTCCCATGAAATAATCCCACCCTCACTGATCCACTCTTGACAGAACTGAACAAGCAGTGTGGGTGGGTGGCTCATTGCTGGTTGTTACTCCTTCGCTCAGGCTGTTGACCCAAGTTCTTGAGTTAGAGACAGACTCAAACCTGCAAATACACCTGAAAAAAATCCACTGCCTCAAGCTCTCTTTTATCAAGTGTCTTGTGTCCAACCAATCATCCCTTTATAAACAAATTCTGCAGCCTCTCTACAACACACAGATACAAAATATTTAATACACATAGAAACATCCTGAAGTAATTTCATAAAGAAAGATTGTGCTTTTGTTTCATACAGAACTATTGCACTTGCCTCCAGCTTGGGAAAGCCAAGTACACCAACACCAATCCTGTGAAGTTTAGTCACTGAGGAGAGAATCAAAGGAATGTCAAGAGATAAGTGCAAATGAAACAGGTGCTTTCAAGCACACACAAATGTAACCACTAAATTATTAAGAGAGAGATCTTTGATTTTCCAAGCAGAACTGTTAGAGACAAACTCTACAGAAACCCTTGGAACCAAAGATCTGACAAGAGAAGTAACAGGCTTAATGCTCCCAGAGACATTTCACAGCCCGATACAGGCTACAGCTTTTCCCTGGGCATCATTAAGGAATACTGTTGGATTCATGGAGTGTCTCAATTCCCACCCACCCTCAACTTCTGAGCTTCTGAATTTTCAGGACACAACAGATGCTGGTTTTATGCACCAAATCCAATCCACACCCTCATGTCTTATAAAGACACATCAAGCCTAACAAAAGGGTTTATTTCCTAGGCTCATCAGGAGTGATATTCCAGACACTAGCACTCGATCTGGGAGCGCGGCATCCTCCGTAAGCTCAGGGAGTATCGGTGTATCTCCTGCATCTGCCTTTCCTGCATTTGCCTTATTCTATCTTTTTGCCACATGAGATTTTGTGGCATGGGGTACCTCTGTGTTCCCTGCAGGCACCTGAAGGGGATTCTCACATGGCAGGCAGTGGCTCTGCAGCGGGGCTGCGGCATTGGGGGCAGAAGCATCCAGCGCTTCCGCTCAGCACAGTAGCGATAGGCCTCCTTCCTGTACTGCTTGTCAATGTCATCGCTGTTCTTCCACCCCCCGATGATAAACACGTCATCTTTGTAGTAACAAATAGCTGCTCCTTCAATGCTCAGGACCTCGGGGGGCAAGGACTCCAGGATTTCATCCGAGGCCCTGCTGGAGATCTTTCCCTTGGCCTCCTCGTTGTCTATGGGGTAACTCTTGGGGCAGCACGATGCCGTGTGGTAGAAGTTGGTGTTGGCGACAGACATCTGGAAGGAGCAGTAGTTGTCGATGAGGGGCAGGGACTCCACGTCCTGCCACTGCCTGGTTTCAGCATCGTATCTGATAATAACGGCCCTCAGCCCGTCCTCACTGTCGCTGTCAACCGGGGTGCGGGCGGCCACATACACAAACCGGTCCTCCACGGAGACAGCTTTGACATCCCGTAGAATCTTTGGTGCTGACTCCAGGTTCAGCCACTTGTCCTGCTCAGGATTGTAAATGGCCACATCTTTAAAGCCTGGACTGAAATTGCCGTGTCCACCAATACTGTACAAGTTGCCTTTCACTTCAGTAAGGCCAAAGGAATGCTTCCTGGTGATTAGATTTGAGACCTGCTCCCAAATATTTCTGTTCGGATTGTACCTTTCCACAGTCTTGGCAAAGCCCGGTTCCATGGAGCCAGCCACATACACGTAGGACTCTGTCACGGCCACGGCGTGCCCGTCCAGGTGGTTGTGGATGTGAGGCAGGTTGACCCACCTGTCCTCGTCGATGAAGTAGCCCACGCACTCGCTCAGGTAGTCGCCGCCCTCGGACACGCCGCCGATCACCATGATGACATCCATGTTCTGGCCGAAGCGCGGCAGCAGTGCGGCAGGACAGGCGGAGTGCTGCAGGTTCCCAGACTGCAGGATCTCAGAGCGCAGGGCATGGCTCTCCACGGCCTCGGACACCAACTTCACACAGGTCTCGTTGCTCAACACCAGCCGCTCGGATTTGACGTGGCGAGTCAGGTATGTGGGTTTCATCTGAGACAATCTCAGCAGCTTAAAGAGATCTTCAAAGTACCTCTCTCTTTCCTCAGGATTTTTCTGAACCCACTTCAAAACAGTTTCAAAGAGGATTTCTTCGGAGTCCACCGTGATCTCTGAGTCTGAGAGCCAGTCCCGGACAAGGTGAAATGGCAGAGTGTAGAACTCCTCATCTTGGATCACTTTGTGGAAGTTTCTCCTGATCATATCCTGCGCTTTCAGGGCCAGCTGATTCAGGGAATACATGTGGGCCAAGCTGTGAACGGCCACACAGTTGGAGAGGTTCAGTTTCTTCTTCAGAAACTCTCCACAGAAGTCCTTTAACCGGGTCAGCAGAAACCTGCAGGACAGACATGGGAGTTATACATTCCTGGAAGGGTTCAAGGCCAGGCTGGACGGGGCTTGGAGCAACCTGGTCTAGTGGAGGGTGTCCCTGCTCATGGCAGGGGGTGGAACTAGATGAACTTGTAAGGTCCCTTCCAACCCAAATCAGTAGGTGATCCTCTGATGCCGTAGCCCGCTCCCCGCCGGCCTCCGCTCCGGCCGCACTTACCTGTCCGCCATCTCCAGCACCTCATGGACGTTGCCGGGGCTCACGCGGATCGTGCCGGTGTACATGAAACCGATAACGGCCTCCACCGTGTCGGGGTCGGGGCCGCCCTCCGAGCTCCACTTCTGCAGCTCCACGCGGCCCGAGCGCGACTCCGCGAACCCGCCCGAGAGCAGCGGCGTGAAGTATTCGGTGGCAGCGGCCAGGACGGACCGGTGCGCCCGGTATTCGCGG
>VZTN01025341.1:10870-35886 GCA_013400515.1 Erpornis zantholeuca
ATGGCGGGCGGGGGACGGCGCTGCCCCCTGGCGGAGAGAGCGCACCTCTGCAGGGCAATGGCGGCGGCGCCCTGAGGGGAGCCGGGACCCGCCGAGACCCCGCGTCCCCTCAACTCCGGACCACAGTGGATCCCCATCCCCTCAGTCCGAGAGCCCCCGGGACCTTCCGGGACACCGCGTCCCCTCAACTCGAGACCACAGTAAATCCCCATCCCCTCAGTCGGAGAGCCCCCGGGACCTGCCGGGACACTGCGTCCCCTCACCCCGGACCCCTCGGGACTTCCCCGTATCCCCCGTCCCCTCAGGCCGGGACACCCCCGGATCTCCATCCCCTCGGCCGGAGCCCCTGGCACCCCGCGGCCCCTCAGCCTCCCCGCCCTGGGGGTGTCCCGGTGCTGCCGGTGCCTCGTGCGCCATCGGGCAGCTCAGGTACCACGGAGCAGACACAGGCCTGATTCCGCTCGGAGCCTCTGGCAAGCCTGATCATTTTCTTATTCCCCATGCCCTCCCCGGCTGCACCTGAGGAATCAGGAATTCTCTCACTCCAACCAAGGTACACAAGGTTGTTAATTACCATGAACTGAGCTGTAATCGGTTATTTCATGTTTGCTATACACACAGTGCAGTTCCCTACCTCTTGTAAAATGCTATATCAATCATAGCTACTTTCTGTCCTTCTGTTTATTCTCTACTTTTCTAAATTTTATCATTTCAACCTACACCGAAACAGGCAAGGTGAAGGCTGTATGCAGTCTGATTTTTATTTCTCCCCTTTTAAATCACCTGAAACAGACCCTTAGGAGTAATTGCTTTGAGGGTGGTTATTTTGCTAAATGACAGCTTATTACATATCCCCTTAAACACTGTTTAGGACTAAGATGCAGAAGCCACACACAGAAAAAGAATAAATTAGTAATGTGTATTTATTTGAGTTTGGTTACAATACACAGACAAGGAGGACACTGAAATTATTACCAAGATATTTTTGCAGCTGCAGATAACATGAGTGACAGTGCACAGAGCAGCAGTCAGAGGAAATGAGAGGTTGCTTGCTTGCATAAATACAGACACTTGAGTACAGGGATTTCACAGTTTTCACAGCAGTATGTTACAACTTTACACATTAAATTACTACACCAGCTTGAGTAACATTGGTTATACATCAGCAGTGGTCCCAGGATTCGGGTACAGTCAGACCAAGGATAAGAACATGGTAAACAAATTCAAAAACAACCGACAACAAAAAAATCCAAAGTCATGGCTTATGGGAATGATGGACATGTTCCCCTCATGGGAAAGGTACAGCTTGGTACCAGAGTTATGTTCAGTAAGGTGTACCTATGAGCCAAACTCTACCCCCCAAACCCTAAATCTCTTCTGGAAACAAAATGAAATGAGGAAAAAAAAAAAAAAAGGGTGAGACAAAGTATTAAATACAGCAGGTAACAGAGGGAATAGCACAAGTTTTGGTTTTATTAGAGTAAGTTTCTATCCTTATAAAACAGTCATTTTGCACAGTTTGACCAGGCAGCTCGACGTCTCTGTCCCAATGAAGGTCTTTATACATCACAGTCCCACTGTGGCTGTCCCCTGGACAGGCTCCTGTCCTCGTGCACTCCAAGGCAACACCAGCTTCTCACATGGTCATGTGCTCCGGTAGGACATAGGAGATGTCATCCCAGGGGTGACGGTACAGACCCTGCTTCAATCTCTTCTGGTCCAGGTAGTGTCCTGAAATGGGAGTGGTTTGTGTTACAAAATTCCCGTCCCTCCTCTTAGTCTTTGCCTTGAGTTGGAGTTCTGGGGTGCATTGAATGCCCCTTGGTTTCAGGTTTGTCTGTTCCTGGGACAGGGCAGCCCCAGGAGGAAGGAAAGGGCAGGGAGGACGTGGCAAACTCACCAATGAATCCCATACTTCTGCCCAGTACAAAAATGCCGTTAAGAGCTCCTATATCAATATATTCATCCGCTTCTTCCCTGCAAAAGAAAGGAAAATAAATGGTTCCTGGTAATTATCTATTTAAGGAATCAATCTCAGATGGGCTGCCACTTGCTGTAGTGCCAGAAGCCACACAAATTCCTGTGACAGCTTTCTGCCCCCAAAAGCCAGGCCAGGCTCTGTTTCCTTCCCAGTATCCTGGAATTCTGACCCCCAGGAGCTGGCAGTGCAGCTTCATAGGAGCCTGATCCAAGAACAGCAGCGACACAACACTCACCGCGTGAAAGAGCCACAATTCCTGAGCACGTCAACAAAGGCCACTCCAATAAAGCCGTCTACATTCAAGATAAGGTTTGGTTTCTGCAGGAAATAAAACACCCCAATAAAGAGGTCAACAGTGCAAATAGTGTTCACCTGGCAGCTTCTACTCTAAAGGTGATTTGAGGACTGCCTGTAGCTGGTGAACACCAGCCTAGCGATGGAGAGGCTGCTCAGCAGCCTGAGCAACAGCCACACTTATTGGGAATGCTGGAAAACCAGCCCCAAAACAGGAGGTCCATTGGGTCAAGCCCCAGAGGTTCCCTGTCATGGGCCAGTGCATGTGCCAACAGCCTCGGATTTACACCAGGCAATGCCAGTGTGGGCAGGGGCCACATAGATGATGGTTTGGCTTGTTCAGCATTCTGGTAGCCAAATGCCTTCAGCCTTTCCAAACTGCTCCTGTACTTGTCCTCAACTCTACCCCAGACACAACCCCCAGCAACAATTTATGAAGCACTGCACTGAAAATAGAGCTCAGCCCCAGTCACTTTCCCTCCCATGAGAACCAGTGCCCAGAGCAGTTCAATACTGGGCCTTTCACCTTGGAAGTTGTGATTTTTTCTACTTCAAGTGCGTAGTCCAGCAGCGGAGTGGCTGGGAAGTGCTGCTTCACATAGTCCTTGAGAATCTGAACTCTCATGTCAGGGTTGTTTATCTGCAAGTTCAGAGCACATTACAGTCAATGATGTTGCTTCTTACAGATACTCTTTGCAGATTTGGGAGAATTTGGTCAATAGCTGCCTCTGAAATTTGCCAATTTTCTTTCCTTTGTTTTTGCTCTCCCCCACCCTTCCCTAAAAATCCCTCCAGGTTGTCCTAATGGAGTTTTCTTACTGATTTCACTCGGTGTCCAATGCCCATGATCAGCTTCCCTTCTTTCTTCATCTTATTCACAAACTCCATGGGGATAATTCCACTGTCAAAAGCTTTGCTGAACATTTTGGCTGCAGCATCCAGTGCTCCCCCAAACCGGTCACCCTGAGTGCAGGACACAAAGGCAATTACAGCAAAGGACTCCACAATTAAGATACAAACCCAAGATTATCTGCCCCATCCACCCTCTGTGGCATTCATGACATTAGAGTTGGGCAGGCATCTGAGAGAAAGCATCTGCTTATCACTCACATGAGTGCCAATTTGGAGTCAGTGCATCTCTGCCAGAGACAACGTAGGGGAAAATGCAATCCAAAGTCTGTTTCAGTAACAGAGTTCAGGCAACCAAACAGAGTCAACACTGACAGCAATTTGGCTGCTACAAAATATTTCTAGACTCAGAGGTGACAAACTAGTCTGGCTTACTGGAGAAATGGACCGGATTTGCAACAGGGAGCACTGAACTGTTAGAGTTGAAATTCAAAGTGTGAATGGACAGACACCACCAGCCTGTGACTGCAGCCAATCCAAAAATTAACAGTAATAAAACCTAGAAGAGTAATAGTAACAAAGCTAAGCCTCCTGGATATCAGGTACTCACAATAGTAAGAAGGCCTGAAGTGAGGCTCGAGACCAGATCTTTGCCAGCTCTGGCACAGACAATGGTGTTGTGGGCTCCGGACACAGCTGGCCCGTGGTCTGCTGTCACCATCAGGCACATCTCAATGAACTGGCAGGCGTACCTGGGTAACCTGAGCACACACACCACATCAGTCAGGGGCAGAACACAAATGCAAATGTTTGTAAAGTCCCCACTCCCTCCAGAGTTGAGGTGACACAAGTAGTCAGAGAGTGTGAATCAGGCCTACAACACAGAAATTTCCTCAATGCACCGCAAGACTCAGGGGAAACTTCATCCCAAGACTAAAACACACTGTAGGCAGCCCAAAATGCTGATGTGGTGTCATGGAAGGATATAGAGATGATATTCCAGTGAATCTACTTTTACAAAGGAATCCTGGAGTTACTTTTTTTGCTTAAAAGTCTATCAATAAACAAAAACTCCAAAGAATCTGTGAGCTTTCACAAGAGCTGCCTCACCTCCTCTGAAACCAGAGCAGGCCTAGAACCCCTCCAATTCCCATCTCCTCTTTGAAGACCTCGGTGATGGGCATCCCAGCATAGATCAGCTCCTGTCCTCGCTCATCACAGATGCTGGTCATGAAGGAAGCTGGTTTGCGAATCAGTCCTAGCTCCTGAAATTGCAGCATAAAGACAAGATGTTAAACAACCCACACCAGCAGAAAAGGGGCAGCACAGGGCAGAGTGGGCAAACAGCAACACCTCTGGCTTGCCCTTGGAGCACCTTCCATAGCGCAGAGCCAGCACCTCACAAGTAACACTACGGAGCACAAAGTAAAAACCCAATGTGGCATCCAGAATCACAGCAAATGCCCTGTCTGGTTCCAAGGAACCCAAAAGCAGATAAACCAGCACAGCTCACCCTTGCCCAGGAGTAATCCATTGGCACAGTAGGAGGAGGCACTTCCTCAGCTGGTTCGATCACTCTTTTGGCCACAAGATCCTGGTACACAGACCTAGGGAGAGAATCCATGCAGTAACTTTGGTCCTTCTAAGAGATCCAAGTGAGATGATCTAACCCAGACCTTAAAACTCTAGAATGAGTAGAAGCTGCTTTCCTTAAGCAGAAATATATTCCCTAGCAGGCCAGAATCAGTGCCCTGCCAGCTTTTGTTCCCTGCTGAAGGTGCCCTGTGAGCATGACTTACTGAATGACCTCTCCCAGCTCATCGAAACTCCGGGGAACAAACACTCCAGCTTCCTTTAAGGCTTGATTCTTTGCTACAGCAGTCTCAGAGGCCTGGTTGGCACAAGCTCCTGCATGGCCAAACTGCACCTACAAACAGGAGAAGAAAGAGCAGTAAGGAATACAGGCAGAGAGTAGAACAGAATAAAGCCCTGACTGGGAACACCAGTGCCTGCATATCTGCATCCCCTGGGCTACCAAAACTCCTGGTTGTAGCCAGAGCCAGCAGGACAATCACAAGGATATTCTGATCTGGAATCACTCCAGGCTCATCCATTCATATTCTGCCTCCCTTCAGAACTGTTTAACATAGATCTTTGCCATTCCCTCTCCAGAAACAGGCAGCTATTGGAATTTGTTGCTTTTCCTGGGACCTTTGGGCTCCCTTCACAAGTATGCAGAATCCCCTGGAAATTACCCATAACAGAACTATAGAAGCACAAGATATCTTTATCATTTATATTTGTGAACTTTTGCACATTAAAGTTACTACTGCCAGTTCTGGAAGGTTTAGGTACAATGAGTGAAGTTGTGTTTTTCTCCTTGTTGTGGATATATCCTTATTTTATGCATTTGCACCCATTTTTGCACATACCTCTGAGGAGAACATGGTGGCACAGGTACCAATGCACCAGCACACCACTGGCTTGGTGATCCGGCCTTCTTTAATGCCCCTGCAGATCTTGTACTCTTCTGTGCCTCCAATCTGCAGGGAGAGAGAGATGCTTCCAAACTGCACTTTTGATAAAACCACCTCTGAGACACACACAGAAGCATTGCTGGGATATTTTTTCCTTTTTTGCTGAATAATGCCTGAAGTCTCAGAACAAAGCCTCCTGATTTTTCTTTTTTTTTTGTAAGTAGGGAAGACTCTGCTTGCCTGTGGAATACATTCAATTTCTTTTGATGGAAGCAGCCAAGTCGGATGTTCCCAAAACAAAAGCCACACATAGGTATTTCTCAAGTAGTGAAGTGGTCTCACTCACCTCCCCCAGTACTACAATCATCTTCACTCCTGGAGTATCCTGGTAACGCAAGACATGATCCATAAAAGTTGAACCAGGATATCTGTGGGCAATACAGGGGAAATGGTTTTATTTCATACTTTCCTGAAAGAAAAATTAACACCCTATCTGCCCTTCTTTCCCCAAATTACCAACAATTCTGTTCACCAACTTCTGCAGTGTCTGCAGAAGGTGCCAACTCGTACCTGTCTCCTCCGATGGCCACCCCCTCATAGACCCCATCGGTGGTTCTGGAGATGATGTTGTTGAGCTCATTGGACATTCCTCCAGAGCGGGACACATAGGCCACACTACCAGGTCGGTACAGCTTTGATGCCAAGATGTTATCCAGCATGCCTCCCGTGTTGCCTATTTTAAAGCAACCTGGCTTGATCCCACCAACCTACAAGAGAATTAGAGAAAGGTGGAAAGCCTTTTAAACTCACAAAACTGAGAAATATTTGTATAAGGCAGCCTTGCCAGCATTTGTACAGACAAGGGAAAACAGCAAAGACATTAAGATGAGAGACTAACATGCACTTCCTGAGACTGAAGACAAAGTGCATCGTAGGATACACTTCATCCATTGGAGAAAGCTGATCTGAAGGTTAAGAAAGACAGGAGAAGACAGCCATCAGTACTTACAGTTGCAGGCCCAATGATGGTGACTCCCTTCTTATCAGCTGCCTTGATCAGTTTGCGTGTCAGAGCCTCAGGAATGCCCTCGGCAATAATGGCAATGGTGCGGATCTGCAGCGAGAGAAAGAAAACCATTGGTACCCCCAGGAGCTGCCCCTTGTCAGGCCCCTGAGAGGTCATACTTGGGAGGTCACTCTGTGCACTCTCATCCAGGAAGGCCCAATGCACGAATCTGCAGTCTGCTGTGATCTTCACAACAGTCTCAATGCTCTGGTCAGGGAATTTTCTCCCCTCTGCACATCAGAGCAGCACTGTATTTTAATCAGCCTCAAGTAGCTACTGCTAACCAAGAAGCACCAAGTTCCTCTTAAATTGCAGCATTAGGATTTGCCAGGGACCCCCAGTATCCTCCTTACAGTTTGTAAGGGGTTAGAATTGGGGGTTTTATGCCAAATCAGAAGACCAAGACAATTTGCTAATGTCATGGTTTAAGAAAGACCCTGTCAGCAGGGTACCAGTCTTTCTTCTTCT
Source organism: Erpornis zantholeuca (assembly GCA_013400515.1). Classification (NCBI taxonomy): domain Eukaryota; kingdom Metazoa; phylum Chordata; class Aves; order Passeriformes; family Timaliidae; genus Erpornis; species Erpornis zantholeuca. The sequence continues at coordinate 18,006 of VZTN01025341.1, forward strand.
CTTGAGCTTCTTCTGAATCCTGAGCTTACCTGGGGATAATTCATGGTTTCCACAGTGCTGTCATAGGCAGAGCGCAGAGATGCAAAGTTGATGAGAACATCCACCTCTGGGTGCTTCCTCATGGCGTCTGCCATGTTCTTGTAGACTGGAATCAGGATTTCTTTGTGGCCCCAGTAGAACTTCTGCCTGTGGTCACCACTGTGGAAGAGAAGATGGAAAAGCCCTGACCTTAAGGCTGCTGGAAAGGCAAAAGGACACAGCGCATGCAGACAGAGGAGTTTACAAACCCCATTCTCAGCCCCCGAGACTGAGACACTCACGAGCACGTGAGCATGTGTGGGGAGGGACCATATGACAGCAGAAGGTTCTTCACAGAATAGGACAGAGCAGCATATGGAAGGAGACGGGCTAATGGGGACAGAGGCATCCAGCAAGATGAATAAGCTCTCCCACAGTGAAGTTACCAGAGCCTTAACTCTACTCCAAGCTGGAAGACAGAATGAGGCACAGAAAGAGTAATGAATGAGAGGTGTGCAAAGCTGTGTCACTGGGCTGGTGCTAACACTGGAGTGGGGGAACAGGAAACCAGTATCTGTAGTGAACAGCCAGGACAGCAATGGGAGGGCCAGTCAGCTTCCCAATCCTGCTGCAGTGGGACTGCCCATCCCACAGACACTGGAGGGGAAGCACCTGGGAAGGTTTCACTGTAGGTATTTCATACACAGTAGATGCTTTCACTGGAACTGCAGTGAAGTCTGACTGGGCAGTCATTTAAGCGTGTGGATACTGGCTGTGTTCCCATACCGGTACATTTGTGACAGAACATTCCAGGTTTTGCCAGCCTGGCTCCCTCCAAAAGGTCAAGCAGAATCAAATAATTACAGGTAGCCTTGAACTTAAATCCCTATTGCTTTTTCTTCCTTAATCAACTGCAGCACTGCCAGGGGCTGCCACTCACCTACAGACGTAGCTGTGCCTGCACTCAGTACCCCAAGGTTTGTACTTGCTGAGAAGTTATTACAGAGCTGCAATTACCATCAGAGCTGCAGAATAACAGTACAAGATCTTAATTGTCAAGAGGAGAACTCTCTGCAGGACAGAGGTTGATTAGACATCAGCTCTCCAGGATGTCTGTAAATACCACAGGAATGAACCAAGGCTCCTGCCTGGCTCTGGGCTCCCACCTCACTGTACTGGAAGTGACAGCTGCTGTTTTCCTTCTCCCTACTTGTTCTGTCCCACAGGGAGACCCCCAGACTGAGGAAGTACAATAAAACAGCTCATGCACACCCAAGAGCCCCTCTCATCCCTGTAGGGATGAGTAAAAGAGGGTGAACACCACAAGGGAACTCTCTATCCCACTGAAGAATCCACAGGCTTCCTGCCTGTTAAGTAACCACTACTGCTATTGGAAAGAATATTAACAAGATTTTATTTTTTTGAAATTTTGTTTGGCTACATACCTGATTTATTCTGTCAGCAGAGCTGCTGTGATTCTGGATAATATTTGGAGGGGTAATTCCTGCTGCTGCAGGCACAAATTAAGGTGTTTCAGACAAGCACACAGCCAACAGCAGGTGAGTGGAAGGAGCCTTACACAGCCTGCCTGCCTTTGCTGAGCTGGGGGCTAGAAAGAAAGCCCAGGTAGTCACACCTGCCTTACTCACTGAGTGAAGAACAGAGTTTGGACATCTTTTGAAAGCGCATGAAGTGGAACTTCAGTTCTGTGGTGAACATTAAGCTTTTCAACAGCGCAGCCCAAAATCAATGACTGAAGGAAACAGAGCAGCCTACAAAGCCAACCTGGGGGTGGAAGGGAGCAGAGGAGAAGGTGTTCCAGCAGGGATTGAGACCATGGCAGAGCTCCACTAAAGAACCGCAGAGACTGAGAGAGGAGGAAGGGCACAGAAGAGCTGGAGGGAAATGGAAAAGCGACGCAGCCACAGGCTACTTACGTGAACGGATAAACCATGGCAGCCACTGAGGGTTCATCCCGGGAGCAAATGTAATCGAAGTCCAGCATTCCTTGGACAGCCCGGGTCTGCATCCCCCACACAATCGCTTTGGTGTGGCGGCTGAACAGTGTCGTGGCTTTACCTGCTCGGAGAGGGGGAAAAAACCAAACCACGTTCAAATTGTACACCTGAGCATGACACAAACTGCAGCTTTGCAAAATGCCTGCTGAAAGGCTCCTGGTTGAGCATATCTCCCCCCTCCAAACTGAACCCAAGAGATGAACTGCAGTTTGCAGGATGGAGTAGCCACACCGTCCAAACTAAGGAAGAAACTGTATATGAAGCAGCAACCCCTTCCCTGGATTCTGAACACAACAGCCAGGCTTTGGGGTTCACTAAAAGAGCAAGTGAATCACAGGAGGGAGGCTGGTATAGGAGAGGAAAGGAGTGAAAACTGCCTCTGTCTTTCCTCTTCCTCCCAGTTTTCTTCAGCAAAGCTGAAGAGAACTTAGAATTTTGTTTATTTGCATGTAGCCAACAGTCTGGGCAAATCTTGGGAGGTTGGTCAGAGCACCACAGTAGAACAATAAGAAATTTAAAAAAAAAAAAGGCAGGAAATGGTGGGGACAAAGAAAGTAAAGGAGCTCAATTACTCAGGTTTTCTTTCCTTTTTTTTTTAATGATCAGAATCCAACACAAACTTGATGGCTCCAAGAATTTATACATGGCCCAAAACTTGGCTTCAGGGGACAGAGTCACAGGAAAAGCAACAGTTCAGCCAGTGAGGATCGACTGTTGGCTTAAAGTCTATTTACACCACTTGTCACAGCACAACATTGAGTCCCTCCTTCTGACTCCAGACAGAATTAATTTTAAAACTTGCAAAAACTCAGAGTTGGTCAAACTTGGGCTACTGTTGAGTTCTTTCTGGATTTCCACCAAAGGTAAACATCTTTAGGGATTAAACAGGACAGTGTTCCTCTGGCTTCAACAAAAAAAATCAATTCTTGCTCTCCAGCCCTACATACACAGAGTTCATATTCACTGCAACATATCATTAGGGAACTGCTTACCCTGAAAATTCTGTTTATCTTGCAAGGGGGTACTATGAGTGTTCCCAGGAACACCAAAATGCAGACCCAGAAAGGCAGTGCTGTTTGTCTGAGAGCACATAAGCAATAATCTGAGAATTCCCCTTCCACTGTCCCTGCCTGTGATAAGGGAGGTAACTTGAAGCTCTACTTTGCCCCCAGTTTAGCAGTTTATTCTCACCCAGCACAGAGCCCAATAGAGTCCTAAAGTCCCTACAGAATAAGTTCACTGAGCACAAGCTTTAATGGTTTGCTGGACTGGTAAGGCAACATTTAGTTCATATGTGACTTTTCTGTACTTTCCAAACCTGATAACCAGGGCGTCTGCATTACTTTGTTTCCCTTAGAAACAAGATACCAGTTAGTGGTCACAATTACTGACTCCTTTGGGAAGGCAAAGGAAACAGAGCTTTTCACTACGTGCCTCGGGCTGTTCTTCTCTGGGATAGTTGTGGGGTGGAAGGGAAGAAAAAATAAAGTTTGTTTGAGACCTGGACCTCTCTCCCCCAGAAATAGGAAGTATTTCTGCAAAGACATATGTCATCTGCACTTGAAAAACCAGATGAGAAGTTCACATGGTGACTTTCATTCACAGCTAAATATTCTGGGCAGGAGGGAAGGACCAGACAACACAGCAAACTTTTGGAGAGAAAAAACAGCAACAAAACCAAGAACTAAAAAAGTCAGCTGCCAGCGAGGCCAGGCACATTCAGCTGGTCACACAGGTCCTACCTGAACCAGGTCTTGAGACTGGAATTGAATCTGTTAAAGAGAGAATCACTCATGCAACGCTATGACAGAGCTGGCTGCTGCCAGCCCGCTGGCCAGGCACCCACACAAGTGCTGCAGCAGCCCTCCTCTCCACGGCACTCAGGGCTTTTGGGTTTGTTCTTGTTAAAAACAAGCAGACTGGAGCCCTCTCTCTCACTTTACTTCCTCTTGATGTGCTGTTCCTGAATATCCCAGATCAGAGCAACTCTGTGTGTATGAGCTCATAGCACAAGTGAGCTGCTAAACCACTTAACTGCACTCAAGACAAAGATAGACAGGTACCACATAACTGGTTCCCTTTATATCCAGGAAAAAAAGTATTTGTCTCATGCCCATCCTGCCCTTGGGAACAGGAGCAGCACTCCCAGGGTTGGACTTACCAAGAGGTGCTGTTGGTTTTGCCTTCTTAGCCGGAGCAATACCATCTGGTTTGGACTCGGAGAAGGAGGCAGTTCTGCTCGGTGCAGGAGTCTGGAAGATTCAGAAGCCAAGTCAGTGAGGAACAGTGCTCCAGGTATGGCCTGGAGCACAGAGGAGGAGATGGCCTCACTTTGGCTACACTGGTCTACTACAAAGAAAATGAGTTTTCAGATAGGACCATTTCAGTCAAGTGACAGAAAACTGAATGACCCAGTAGGTTCAACAGACACATTGTCAGCTTTGAGAGGCCATGTTTTCTGCACGAGTGAGATGGGCATTGAGGTGCCTTCTCCTGATAAACTCTGCAGGTAGAATCACATTGGTTTTCCTAAAGCTTCCTACAAATACTAGTGGACAAAATCTGTTTCCAGCCTGTCTGGACAGGAGCTGCTGCCTTCACAAGGCTCCTCACCCATGGCCCCTTCCACAGTGGGGAAGGAACTCACCGAGGGGCTGCCGCTGGCGTTGAGGAGGAAGTTGGCAGTGTGGGCTGCAGCGGGTGGCTGGTTGGGGATCGGCCGGTGGCCCAGCGCCATGCCCACGATCGCAGTCATGTGAGTCTCCGTGCCAAAGACATGGATGGGGATCCCCGTGGTCTTCCCTGTGGATGTACACAAGAGCAGTCAGCCTCCTCAGGGGAAAGCTCTGCCAAAGTGAAGCATTTAAACTGGAGAAAGCTCAGCAGAAAGCAAGTGGAAGAAACAAGACGCAAGAAGAAAACTTGAGGAAAAGCTTGGTCCTTACCAACTTCTCCCATGACACGTAACCCTTCCTGGTAGTTCGGGCCTCCTCTTCGTACAAAGATCCTCACCTCATGCTCCTTCAGAGGGCCTTGATAATCCTTAATTGCTCTCACAATGCCCTAAAAGAAACACGCAGGACAGGTGACCCAGGCAGCCAGATATTTACCCTGTCCCATCATCTCAGGAACTCCTGGAAGAGATGGATTATGAGCCTCAGCCAAACATGGAATTGGGAAGAAGGGCCTGGGGCTGACAAGTGGGTGTTTGCTGATGTTTGTGACTGGTCACTTACTTTAAAGGTGGCTGCTACATTGGTGAAGTTTGCAATGCTGCCTCCGATAATCAGGATCTTCCCTGAGGGAAGAAACACATGTAAATAAAAACTATTTCAAGAGCAGAGTACTCCAAGATCACGAAGCAGTTAAGGACATAAAGTGAAACAAAGCTGCAGAGTAGCCAGTTGCGTTTAGTAGGAAAAAAACCCTAAAGCAGTTGTGTTTAGTAGAGCCTGGAAGATAAGAGCTTTATACCAAGAAAGAATGTTTGATAAGGATCTCTCAGGCCCCATAGAAAACCACAAGTCCTCTCTCTGAAGCAAGAGCTGACAAAAATCCCTCCCTGATTCCTTCAGAAGGCAGCAGTACATTGAAAGCCCTGCCACAGAGAGCTAAGCATAGTAACAGCCCAGATCTGTCCAGGCTTTTCTGCCAGACACAGCTTTGCAGCTCTGGAATTGCAGCATCTCCCTCACCTTCTGGGTGCTTCTCTCGGGTCATGAGGGAGAGGATGGTTTTAGCGTAGTCATAGGTCTGCTGCTCACTCGGGGCTCCGGAGTATTCCCCGTAGTTTGCCAGTTCATTCACACCCCCCAGGTCACAAATGGTGTCACTGTAACAAAAAAAAAAGGGCTATTTAAGAGATTAGCTATAATTTGAGTCACTGTAAAGGTCCTAAAGTATTCCAAATCCCTGGGGAAGAGAGGGACACTGCTGTCTACTGAAAACAAAGCTACTCTCCTCTTGGTGTCACGATTAATCTTGTCATGCTCCCCAGATACAAACTCAGTGATCACAACATATTACCCTCAACAGCCTCCAGCCAGCTTGTTTCTTTAAAAGTCAGAAAGGAACTGTATCTCTGTAAGAAACTGTATCTAACCCTAACCACCTCAAAATTAATTTCCCTAGGGGACACTACATTCCATAGCCTGGTGAGAAATCTGTACAGCATCTTCATTCTGAAGAGATCCCAAACAGTCACAGTATGGGAAAAATGGCTTTAGAAGAGCTTACTTTCCAGAGGCTGCAGCAGTTATGCTCTCCCAGCTCTTTAAATCCTCCACCTCTGGAAACCTCGCTTCCATTACCTGTACACCACTGAAGCACCACCGCCAGCCACCATGGTCCAGATCCTGCCTTTGGGGTTCAGGATTGTAAGCTTCAGGCTGGCCCCACTCTTGGCATCCAGGTCAGCAATGTAGGCTTCCTGCAGAGAGAGCAGCACAACCTCAGCTTCCTCCTGCACCTGCCTTTTCCATCCCAAAGGTTCATAGACTGGGGTGCATTTGGACACACAGAGCAATCACATCTCATCAGCTGCAGCAGAGCTACAAACACAGCATTTGTCAGGGACAGAGGCCCAGCTCCATCCCTCCATCACAAGACAGTCACAAAATCTGAACAGAACTGCAAAGTCTGTTCTGGCCCTATCTGAGACTGAGACCTGAGGAAATCTAAATCATCTCACCCATGGTGACCACTCTGGTGGTGTTGCAGCCAGAAACATAATCACTGAGAGCTGTAATTTGGCTCAACGTGGTGCTCCTGCAGCCCAGTGTGCCAGGCTGCCGAGCAGCACTTCATCAAAGTTCATTAACATTCCCAGCAAAGACTCTGCCATAACAACCTTCCCAGGGACTTGGAGAGGGATGATTCAGAGACAAAACCTGAACTAATCCTTTTAAGAGCAAATTGAGTTGAGTGTTGGCATCCAGCAGGCTACATGGAAAGGAACAGCTAAATGGATTTCCTGGCCACAGTACAAAAACCTTCCAACTGAAGCATAATTATAATTGTTGAAATGAAAAAGTCAGGACAGAAATCTTTTGGAGAGAGAAGAACAGTCCCCTGAAATAAGTAACAGAATAATTAAGGGGAGGACTGAACTTCCAACAGCCTCTGAAGCCACTGGGACCTGTGTCTGGAGCAGTGCTTGTGCATCCAGCAGTACAGACCCAGAGAATTTGGAGAGGGAAGAGGCACTGCTAGCTTTACAACGAAGTGCTGCCTTGCAAGCCTCATCTTGTCCTCACTTTTTGGAAAAACAGGTGTATTAACAACTTCTTAAAGTTTCAGAGATGGTGATTACTTTCTCTGGATTCACTTGGATGCGGTGTTTGCACACAGCTGCTGCTCTGCTCTCAGAACTGTCACTGAAACACTGAGGGAGCATCACCTCCCAAAGGGCTCCCAGTAACCACTGCTCCAAGAGAAAAGTAGTGATGCTGAGGAGAGCAACGTGGGCAGAAACCACAGAAGGAAGCTCTGCACAGGTACAGAGCTCTGGCACACAGCTGAGGAAAGTTAAATATCGGCCTCCATTAAAAAAAGTCAATACTGAATTAAAGAACTGACCAGAGCTGGGAAGCAAACACAGTTCAGAGTGTGCTTATGAGCAGTCCTAGGACTACAGCCACCTGTGCACAGGCTATCATGGAGAGCACTTCCAAGGTGCTTGAGACACAGCAACAAAACCACTGGAAACCATCATGCCATGGGCATAAAAGCAACGATGAATTCAGGACACAAGGAAGGAATTCTAGATATGACTTGCCTCAGGGTAAGCTTCCCTGCCAAAAGGAGGGGGGAACTCCACATCCCCCCACTTCACTTTGCAGATGTAGTCAGCCGTTGCATCGATCTTCGCAGCCAAATCAAGGATGTAAACACCATCCTTAGTCACCACTGTGGTGGAAAACATCACAATTAGCTCTGGCTTGTACAGAGACACAGATTTACTCCAACATCTGATACCACATAGATCATTGCAAAAGCTGGATTACTGGTGTTTTCCCTGGCACTGGGCAATATCTATCAGCCCCAGCAAGTTCCCTGAGGAATTAACCAGTAACTGTGGCCACGATCCAGGCTCTGTCTCAGGGGCTGTTTTGTTCTAACAATAAAATTTTCACATTTCCTTTCAAGGGAATTTTTCATTTCCTCATTTTTAATTCACTGAATGAATAGCTCAAAGACATATCACTGCCACTTCCGTACTTCTGTGCATGGCACCTGGTGCTGTTGTGAATTACAGAGCCCGAAGAAGGATCAAGAACACACTTCAGTATTCCAGAACAGAAAGTTCTGCTCCCAAAAATATCCATTACCTAATGGATTGATCTCGAGGTACGTAAAATACAGATCTTCATAAAGGTTGAACAGGCCACAGATGAAGCTGGCCAAGATGCTGTAAAAAAAGGAAGGAAAAAGTAACACAAATTAATGAAAGGAGCCAAATGTAAGTACAGCCTGCTCTGTTCGTTGGTCTTAGTGGCAATCTACAAATCTACTCGGCATCAATTTCTTTCATTCTCATTCATCTTGTCTGGATGGAGCCTGGGTGATGGATGACTCAAGGAAAGGAAGACCTCGATGACTCATTTTAATTACCCTCCACCAAACTCTGCTGAGGACACAGTTGCTCACAACTGTCAGAGCTGTGCAGTCTGATTTATCTCCCCACAAGAGAGAAGCGCACCGTTGCCTCCCTGCTGATACCCATCTTTGTCAGATCTGAGCTTCGTTAGCTGTGCTGGAGAGAAGGCTGCAGTGAACTGATGGAGTGACAGGCTCCTTCAGCCCTTCAGTACTGCACAATGTCAGCAAGGATTGCACTATGTTTGGCAAAATTATGACTCATATTAGGATAACTAGATATGGGCATCTAATTGAGGGAGATGCAGAAGCCTTGAGTTCTACAGATAAGCCTGTAGGAGAAAGAACAGGAGAATAACTTTGGAGACCAGGCCAGAGCAAGGGAGAGGGAAGTTCTGAATTAGCAGTCAGATTCACAACTCATCACCATTTCACGGAACAAAAGAAACTTCTGTGCTGGCATACAGGATCAGAATTCAGTACATGTCTCCAGTCTCAGGCTGAGACCTGAGCAGGCTGACAAGTGCTGCTGCCAAGTAAAGGCTCAGCACTAGGAAACCTTATTTTTGGGTTTTACAGACAGCTCAGATAAGGTCAGAGAGCTTGGATTCAGGATGCATGGCATATTCTGGAGAGCAGCGAGAAGGGCAGGAGAGTGAACTTCAGGGTGAGCAAAGCAGACAGATGTGGCACTGAGATAAAACAGAACAGCTGCTGCATGGCTAGTCCTGCCCAGAACTGCATCTCTACTTACTCCTTCATGTTAGCTGGTGCATGCTGCAGGAGATGCTTCTTCACATCTGTTTCACTGAGCTTCTCATCCACTGCCACGAGCAGCTTCTGAGCTTTGGCATCCACATCTCCCACATCCACACCCCCTTCATGGTGGAAGAGCACATAGTCTCCCTCACGGGCAGCGTATATGCACACATAGAACTCTTCCTCCTGTGCCACAGAGCAGGAACAGACATTAACCAGCGACACCCAGAGAAGACCCTGGAGAGGCTCTTGTGCCAGTGCTGGGACTGGGGCAGCTGAGGCCACTGATGAGCTTCCCAAGGAGCAGCAGGGCTGGAGTGGCCCTGACACTGCCCAGGGGTGTGCACCAACACTGTCAGTTCAACAGCACACTCCCAAACTTCTGCTTTCTCCACTTTACCAACCCAGCTAAGCATGCAAGTCCAGAGAGATTCAAAAGCCCACTTTAACGGTGTACTAACCTGTTTGTGAGGGACAAAGGGTTCAATCAGAAAGTTCTTTAGGATTCCCTTTGCATTAGCAATCTGGGGACAGAAAACAAAATAAACACCCATAAGTGCTTGTCCAGTCTCCACATTTGTGACAGCATAATGAAAGCTCTGAGAATTAATCAGCACTGCTCTAAAATTGCTCCCTCTCCACTGTGCCTCCTGAGGAACCACTCCTCTCTCTCCAGCACAGCATTCAGCACTGTCACCCCAGGATATCTGGTTACAGGAGTCGGTCACCTTTCCCATTCCTAGCAGGACAGAGGGGTATCAGAATTACACCAGGACAGCTGCCTCCTCTCCTGTTCCAGAGACAGCACTGTCACTGGGCCCTGCTCACCACAGTGAGACACAAGGGCTTGGAGTAGTGGAAAATTCAGAAGTGAGGAATTCCTGAACTAGGAGCAGGAACAGAGGCCTCAGAATAGTGCTCACTCTGAAATGGTATCAGGGAGCACGGAAAAGCAAGAGAATCCTTTAGCCTCTTCTTATGGGTCCAGGAATTGTTCTGTATAGGCACTTTCCTGTTATCCAAGCCCATGCTTGCAGGCTCAAGAGACACTGGGGGATACCCCCTGCTTCTGAGGACACCAGTGGTTCCAAGTCTGTGGCCCAGTCCTTGCTTTAGATATGGTTGTTGTATTGTGCTAAAGGAGTGATTTCCACACCCATTGTTTTCCCAATGGGGAGTGCTCAAGATGCAGTTCCTGCTGTTTCCCAATCCTTCAGGCAGCCACACTGGCTGGGAGCTGGAGCCAGCAGCAAATCAATCCCAGCAGGGCCAAAGGCATAAATTCCTTGAGGCAGCACAACTCCATCAGCTCCCAACACACGGCAGCAGGGATGGCAGGCACTTCATTATCATTAGCACTGCACTGTCATTCCCAGGAAAATAAATATTACAGGGCAGCACTGAGTTAAAATAAGGACCTGAAGTAACACTCAATTGTCAGCCAAAACACACAGGCTGGCTGCAGTAGAGGACTAGTTTATGACAGCTTTTATACTGTCCTGGGAACAAAAGGGGAGCGCTCACCGTGGTTTCCTGGCCCAGGCGCTGCTTGAGCCAAGCCTTCACCTGATCCAGAGTGAGATTAATCCCAACCAGTCCAAGCTTCCCACGTCTCTTGATGAGCTGATCTGGCTTCACCACTAAACGCTACAAAGGTTGGGCAAGAGATTTAAAGGAAGAAGCATTAGAAAGTTACTTTGGTCGAGTGGTTCTCTGCAGATAGCAAAGTAAAAACTTAAATCAGATCTGCATGGCACATGCCCTTACAAAACTCCTTTAATCTTGGCAAATCCAGCTCCTGGTACAACATGCCTGCAGGTTTGGGTTTTTTTACGCTGCACTTTGAGAAAAGCTGCCTTGTTTCTACTCAGCTGTGAGCAGACATCAGAGGCTGAGGTGACAGTTTGTTCTGGCTTTTTTTGATGAAAAAACCCAATAAAAATAATGGCAGACATAGTCAGTTTCTCACAAAAAAAAAAGCTCCTGCTGTCACTACACTCTGCTTATAAGACTGGCTAGGGCCAGGGTCATGCACACTTCAGTCAACTGACTGTGGCTCTTTATAAGATACCTATGGAAAGCTGCTCCTGGGTTACACACATCTCTGGCTTGCAGACATCTTTTTAAAAACCCAAACTAGAACTGGGTGCCATTCTCCTGTACCACTGATATGTCCTGGAACTTCAGCAACTTAAGAGGCAGAACGCACCGTGTTGTAGTACAGGACACTAAGCGTGGTCTTGCTGCTGGACCCTGAAGCCCTTTCCAGCCTTACAGAACCTGCCTTAAAGGCCCAAGACCATCCTTGCTCCTTTCTGGCTTCCTGCAAGGCTTTTAGAAGCACTGCTGATCTCTTCCTGCAGTTCACTCAGGCACTTGAGCATGGAACATTTAATTAGTGCAGGCTTCTATCAGTCAGTCAGTCAAGGACTATGAGACATTCAGGTTCTCCAGCCAATGACTTAATATAATTAACCACTGGAAAGGAGCCAGCTTGGACAGCTAATAAAAAGAGCTCCGGGTATGTTTTCCCTACAGAAAGTATGAGGAGATGAGACATAAAGATAAAAGATTTTGCACTGAAATATTTAAAAAAAGGAAGTTCTCCCCAGACTTCGCTTGGATTCAAGAAAACTAAGTGGTGTCCTTACTAAAAGCTAGACACAGAGAGAGCACTCCCTGATTTCAGAAAGCAAGACTTTGAAAACAGAGACTGGTATCCTGTCTGAACCAGCCTGCTTTACCTTCTGTGCAGTTATGAGCAACTTGTTCACAGCTATCTCTGCTCCTGTATTTCCCAGGCTTAAAGGAATAATTGACCCCCCAGGAGGTGATACTGAGCCTTGAAGCAAGGCTTGTTTCTTCACCAGGGTTAGGAGTGACTGTGGCAGAGCAGCAACAGCGAGCAGTCCATCAGGAAGGATGTGGAGCATGCTCAGGTGCTCCAGGAAGGCAGGTCCTGCTGTCCCTGTCCTTACCTCGCTCAGGAGCCATGGGTGGTCCTGTGTGAGCCGTGCCCAGTCCGTGGCTGGCGTGACCCGGGCATACTTAAAGCGGTTCTGGATGGCAGAGGACGTGCAGATGTACTTGTACAAGAACTCCTTCCCTGTCTGCTCGGAGATGGCTTTGGCTGACATGGCTACCTAGTCTGGATGGGGGAAAAACAAAAATCCATCAGGAACAGAGACCTATTCTGGCCAAGAACTCCGCATCAGTCAGCTCAACACAAACCCAAAGCAAGAAGATCATAAAACTCCCCTGATAAGCAAGAACTATTCATGTTGCTTATAACTTCTACCTCATTCCCCTGTCATGAACACTATTTCCATCCAGCCTTGTCTGCAGGGAAAGGCAGAATTGCTGCAGCTTGTCCTAGCCACCACCAAGCCTTTCCCAAATCCACAGCTTGGAGCACCCCTCACATCCAGGGCAGTGCCCAGCTCTCTCCAACGCCGCAGCACCCCAGGTTTGCTGCTGGGGGGTCTGTGTAACACACCTACCACTTCTTCTGGTGCAGCTCCAGGGAGGGAACCCCTCCCTTGCACCCACTCCTCTAAGGCATCCGATATTTCCAGTCAAGCCTGACAGCAGACACATCAGCAATCCCCATCCTTTTTCCAAAGCGAAAAGAAAACACTGCCAGGATTACCAAGACTGGAATAAGCTTACAGCACTGTTTTTACTTGTTTCAGAACCAGGTTTCTTGGAAAGAGCTTCACACCTGACAGAGTAAGATGCCCAAGACAACAAGAAAGATTAAGGTTAGACAGTTTGTTTTGTTTTTATTTTTTTTCAAGAAAACGTCCTAACTCAGTCCCTTTCCTATGAATGGTTTTCTTCTCTTTTCGAGTATATTCCAAACCAATGTAAGCAAATGATTTCTGACCTCAAGGGTGTAACTGTTCTTTTTGATATGCAGCAAGAGAGTCGTGGATGTCAAAGATGCATTTATTTTTAGCTGTCATAAACACTTATTTAAAAGAATACTTCATCCCAGTGACCCTGTCTGCATGTGTCACACATCAGAACTGAGTGCTGTGATCAGCCGCTGGGTTTGGTATATCTGGGGGGTCAGACTGCTGACAGGGAGGCTCAAGCAGCAGCTCCTCCTGCATTTTGAGGGACTGGGGTCATGTCACTGTTCCCCAAGCACAGCCAGTGTGGCAGGAAACAAAAGCACACTTGGGGTGGATTCTGGGAGAGCTGCAAAGCAGAGGTGCCCCAACTTAGGAAAGAGGAGCTCAGATTCCCTCTGAGTACCTGGACAGCCAAGTACTAGAATGGCTCAGTAAGACTAGCCACCCTCACAAAACAGATACCCCACTTCAGACCCATAGAGGGAAATGGTTTACAAATTCCAGTTATTTCTTGTGCTGCCCTCTGGATAACAACCATTAGTAATCAGCTTGGCTATTCATCCTTAAGCAAACACAGAACAGCCAGCAACTAACTAGCCATAATTAGAAATAAAGAACTTTCTCCCTAGAGTGGGAAGAAGGAGGTTTGGTCCATCCCAATGTTAGTATGAGGCAGGTTGCATTCCCTGAGCTTCCAGAACCAAATAGGTCAGTCTAAGTGCTATTATTGAAAGGTGGAAACTAAGCTTAAGGACCAGCAGTCAACTTTGCCACTGACATATTTTCAAATGCAGTTCCAGGGTTAAAAATCACAAAGGCAAAGCTGCAAAAGGGGCAAAAGACAAGGAACAGTGGGCCTGCTTTCAAAGAGTTCTGATGTAAAACCTAAACATGATTGCAGCGCAGGTTCCAATTTAATCCCGTTTCAAAATGGGATCAGACGATGTTTCTGCAGCACCCCACCTTTCATCAGAATCAACTCCCACTCCTGTCACCAGAAACACTTGCCCCTAACACTGCCTGCTGAAACAGCCCCTGTTGGTTTATTAGCCCAGTGCCAAAGCCAAGGTGGCCCGAGAAGAGGGGAACTCTTGTGAGCAGCCAGAGGAGACCAAACCCCAAACCAACACCTTGGCCTGATCCTACAGGCACACACAGACACACTCCCACAGGCGCCACACCGCTGCCTGGCCTCACAGCTGCACACACACAAGTCATCTGTACCCTAGAGCCCAAAACTTTCCATTGGAATTTGTACTTTAAGCAGAGCTGTTTCTGAGAGCAAACCCTGCTCCCACAATACCTGCAGCGACAATTTGTTCTGCCTGGGAGGAACCTGTAATACTCCTGCTTCAAACCCCTTCGAAATCCATCAACTCCACAATCTGCTCAGGGCCTGTCCCAGAGAAACAGCATCACATTTCACTGCAGCACAAGCAGATGGGCAAAAGAAAATGGCAAACATATTTATTTTAAAAACCCAAGCATTTGTCATTTCTCCAGGGTGTCACTGAGCCCCTGAACAGCACTGCAGAACTTCAGTCCACATTTAAAAATTAAACCACTCAGGCTGATGATGGTTATGCCAACAAATACCCTGCAATTGCAGGAAACTGGACCCAGGGTGTCCCTCAGGTCTTATAAAGAATAGTCCTTAAAAAAAAACCTCAGTGGGAACAAGTGACATACCTGGGACTCCTTAAACCTGAGGAACAGAAAGAGGAGCCCTTCCTCTCTCAGAACCATTTCTGGTCTTTTTTATGCTGCTCCATTCTGCTGCTCCTCTGGTTTCCCTCACAACTTCATCATCTAATTTTTGCAGTAACACTACTGGGGTAAAAAAAGGAAACCACAGAATTCTTACAATAGCAGTAGATGAAAAATAACATCCTTGTGTCATGGCAACAGAACAGCAGGGATGAGGCTGTTCTGACCTTATCTGCCCAAGTTTCACATTTCCTAAACATTAGCGAGTCTTTAATCATGCCCCTCACTCAGTTTTTCCACTGTTCTGACCCTGCCTTTCTCATGGGACAGAGAGCACAAAGCAATTGCTTCAGTCTGCTGAACTGTTAAGCTAAGAGATCAGCAGGAAAAAAAATCCATGAGCATCAGCAATTCCTGGCTCTGTGTGCCCGTGCAGGTCCCTTGACAACCAGGGAGACATGATCAGAGCAGGTCCATTAATTTGCTGCATCTGTTCTGCAAACACCTAGCAGGGGCATGGGCTCATGTCACTAGAGCAGCAGAGAAACTGAATCTTCCCAGTTTCCCAGGAATGAGGCAGGTTCAAACTCTCATCTGTCAGAACAATCTTATTTTCAGTCATGTTTAGTGCCTGCAGTGCTGACCAGTGCCGGGGAGAGCTGTGGCTGCACCTCTGAAGAAAACCCCAGGAAAAAAATCCCTTTCTCTGCCCAAAACACAAGCTGTGAGATAACAATGTTCTCTTCCACTGCTCTGTTCAGCATTCATTAGCCAAGACTGACCTGCAATTTTCTCAGCACTTCAGGTCCCAGACCTTGCACCTACTACACACAAGGGCAGATTCATGTCAGCAACACAAGTGCCACAGATTTCCATGAATGATTTGTGTTCAGTTACTGAGGCTCCAACACAAAGACCTTCCTCACAACACCTCGGAGACCTCTCTCTCATCATCCATACCCACCTATTCAAACAGAGCTGGATTCCAGCCTTTGCTAGCAAGGCTAGAGCAAGTAAGAGACATATGAGATCACATTTTTGGGAGCTTAGCAGCATGTATTTCCTCAAAACATCACCTGTCAAATATATGCAAAGCAGTTGATGCTTGGGGAAAGTTTCCTGAGTGTATTGACAGAGAAAATAAGTGGAATGGTGGCAAAACAGGCAAGACTCCTCGACCTGGATGTTGTGTTTGCTGTGACATAACTGCTACATCTGCCCCAATATATCAGCAACCAGCTGAAGGGAGCATGCCACAAATCCAAAGGAAACACAGATGGAGAAACAAGGAGGCATTCCTGACACAGAACCCAGGAAAAGTCTCCCTGACTCCCAAGAGATCAGTGATGCGGCACTGTTCAGTGTGACACAGTCTGCTCTGCAAGGGGAGAGAAAGCACTGCAGACACTGATTTAGTTTGTTTTTCTTCAGACCAGAACAAGAAGTGTAACTTGGCTTCACCAGTCTGTGTTCACTCAAAATGTGCTGCTCACACATGGAATTCTCTGAGATCTGGATTGGTACCATTCTCCAACTGCACCTGAACAATGCTTCTGCTGGGAGGAAAGGACTGCCTCTCTAGTGAAGACTTGACACAAGCTCTCCCAAGAATTGTGTCAACAAACCCACACTGTAAAGCAGCCTCCCCCCTCCATCCTGGGTCATTTATTAACACAGTTCAAGCTCAGCCTGTATTTTCAGCCCACGGCAGCATGAAAAGTTACAACAGCTCCCACCTGGCAAACCCGTGTGTTTCATCAGAGGATGGTGAGGGCTCAGTGCCACGGCCAACGCGAGGTCATGGTCCCGCACCTGTGGTTGGGAAATGCTGTGCGGGGTGATGCAAGCAGGTGCTGCATGCCCAGCTCTGGGGGAGGCTCCCTGCACACATGGAATCTCTGAGAAAAACACGGCAGCCAGGGAGCCACGGACCATGGACAGGTTAGATGTGGCTAACAAAGAGCAGCAGACAGGCTCCTCACAGCTGGTGGGCACCCAGTGCCACGAGGGGGGAATTTGGGAATTCTGTCATTGAAGATCATCTTCTTCTGCAGACTTGAGGCTCCTTAACAAGCTTATTCCTTAAATCACTTGCCCAGTGCACAGCAGTAACCGGTTCCCTGGCTATCATGGCTGGCAGGAGTTCCAACTGTCCTTGTTTGGGAACCACTTCAGGCAGCGCTGGAACGGTGGGAAGAGCCCTGATAGCTGGAGGGAGCTGCAGAGTCTCACATGCAGGAAACCCAGCAGGGTTTGGGTAACAGCACCGGATCGCAGAGCTGTTACTCTGCACTCCAAACCCAGTCAGGGACCAGAAAGAGCACAAACAGGATAGTCAGGGTGCACCTCAGTTTTCAGCCTTTAGACAATACTGCAGACAACAGACTGTTCAACAGAGAGAAGGGAGAGTCTGTATAGCAGGATGAGAATTTCGAAAGCAGCAAGACAAACAGGAGGTGTTTGCAGGCAGCCAACAGGACAGCTGGAACACAGCCAGGTGTCCCGGGAAGGGAGCAACACACGGGCTGTGCACTCTGCTGTTCGTACGGGAAGAGCGAGATCCCGACGCCGGGCTGCCCCTCCAGGGTGGCTACGAAAGGATTTTCCTTATGGCAGTGGATGCAAGTGCTTTGGCCAAGGCCGCATTGGACCGGGGGCGAAAAACGCGTGAAGCCGGAGCCCTTTCCCAGCCCCTCGGTAATCTCTGCGCTGTGCCCACCGCACCCTGTCCGTGCGCCGGAGCCGCCCCGGCCACCGGGACACTAGCGGGCATCAGCACCGCTGCGAGGGGACCCCGGCGGAGTGGCGGCGGCGCCCGCAAGGTCAGGGCGGCCGTGCCGGCGGGAGTGAGGGGCTCCACTCACGGACCGTACCGGGACAGCGGGCCACCGCTCCCGCCGGCACATCCGCTACTTGACCGAGTCC
>VZTN01025341.1:36109-46610 GCA_013400515.1 Erpornis zantholeuca
GCGGCCGCGCAGCCTTGTGGGAGCCGTAGTTCCGGCGCCCTCGCCCCGCCCCCGGTGGCGTCCGCGGCCGTGACCCCCCGCGCTGGACCCGCCGCCGCTGATGTCACCGGCCATGATTACGTCAAGAGGTCCACCGCCCACCGGTACTGGCGGCCGGACCGGGGCTTCTTCCCTAGCGCCGGGACACGCCGAGAAACCTCCCACGGGCGTGTTGTGACTGAGGGGGCGGGCAGTGCCCGGTGGTACCCACGAGGGAGTGGCGGGACGGCCGGAGCCGGTTCACCGGTGCCAGTTCGGGCGGCACCGCTGGAGCGCGATCCCTGGGGACTCGGGCAACGGGAACGAGACGGCGGGATGAGACCACTGTGACGCTCACAGACCCTTCCGAAGCACCGGGAGCGCTCGGTGAGCCGGGTGTCCTGCCTTCCTACTGCTCCGTTTCCTCACCAGCCTCTCCCGGCAGCCGCCACGGCTGTCCTGTTTCCTAGGAATACCCATCCCACATTCACTTTTTCCCTGGTATTTCCAGCCTGTGACTAACGTGCTCATCAGCAGCGCTGAGGGAGCATCCGGCGTGATGCCTGATGAGAACAGGCGGCCTTGCCCCGGCGGCCGGGGCTGTCGTGTCCCCATGACAGTGTCACCGGGCTGGGCACAGCCCTCACCAACACGATGCTCCTGCCCACCCCGCTGGTGACACTGGGGGAAAATCTCCCTGGAAAACAGTTACCGAACTCTTAAACTGCCTGAAATTCCCTGCCCGGCTCCCCGGGGACGGGGTGTGTCAGCCCAGCCTCCCACTCCGGAGCTCGGCCGTGCGTGTCTCCCCACCCTGGCGTGACCCCTACCCCGCCTCCCGCCCCCGCGGCGCCCGTCCAGCCGGGCTGGGCCAGGGCCAGGCCCAGGGCAGCCCCGAGTGGAGTCCGGAGCCTGGCGGTGCTGATCTGCCTCGTCGTGACATTAAATGTCACCGGTTCCGAGCGGGACAGATCCCCCCCACCCCCCCCGCCCTTACTCTGAGTCACTTGGCAGGAACAAAGTGTTTCAAGCACAAATCTTGGCGCAGGGTCTGACCCAGCGCCAAAATAAAGTCAGGACTGAAAAGCTGATGGGAGTGAACCAGCAGCATCTCCCGTTCGTCATTTATTTGGCCAGGACTACCGGTTTCAGCGGTGAAACCGGTACCGGCGCCGGTCGCGACCACCAAACCATTACCGATTACCAATTGTAGGTAGGCGGTGGCTGCCCTCGTGTTGCCCCTGCGGAACACACGCGCGGTGCCCGGCGGGGCAGAGGAACCGGCTCCGCCCGGCGTTCGGCCACCGCCGAGGCACCGCGGCTGTACCACCCCTCCCGGCCGCGCAGGGCTCCGGGAACGTGGGTGGAAGAAGAGAACCCCACGGGCACGGAGTCGGGTCAGGTCAGAGGCTCGGCGAGGACGCGCTGGTAGCGAGCGTCGGGGGGCAGCCGGGACCGGGCCGGAGCCGCCCGGGACACCGGGACCCCATATGGGCACCGTCCGGGAGACACGTCACTTCCGGGGCGGGGCAGCTCACCGGAAGCGGGCTGTTGTCCGGTAACCGTTGCTTGGCAACGGCGCCGCAGCGCAGCCATGGCGGACGAGGAGGACCTGCCCGTCGTCACCTTCGGAAGTCTCATGAGCGAGGGGANAAGAGGGGGAGGCACGGAGGGATGTGTCCCCAGGAGGCCTCGGCACGAGGGGGTGACCCAGACGGGGCAGTTCAGGGACAGGACAGTGCCTGCAGCACAGAGAACCTGTGAACAACAAGAGAAGACTCTTTTCAGTAAAAAAATTGTGGTTTTATCTTCATCCATCGTCAAGATCCACGTGGGAGCTGTGCTGGTGGCATCAAATACCTGCACTTGTGTATTTGTGGTGTTGAGCCAGCACTGGTGACATGTCCATGTCTGGTGACGTGTCCATGTCTGTGGTTCCAGGCACTGAAGCTGAGGGCAGGAGACAAGCACTGCCTTATCACTCGCTCCAAGTGTTTCCTGAAACTTGGAGACACAGAAAACTCTCTGAAAGATGCTGAAGCCTCGCTCCAAATTGACAAAACATTCCCCGAGGTAACCAGCTGAAGGGGTAGGAGGTGGGTGGCCAAGGACTGGCCTGGATCTGTAAGACCCTGGAGGGTCTGAGGCAGAGCTGTGAGGAAAGAGCTCACTCCAAACACTCCTGAGACTCTCTCAGAGCTGTCGAGGTGCTCAGGCACCTCCAAGTCTGGGGTTTAATGTATGCAAGTTAGTACAGCCCTGGGCTCTCACCTCTGCCTGGCAGGAGTTAGTTGAGATCCATGAAGGTTTTCCCTCATTTTAATAATTTCTTTTCCCAAATGTCATTTTAGGGGCTTTACCAAAAAGCAGAGACACTGTACACCATGGGTGACTTTGAGTTCGCACTGGTGTTCTACCACCGAGGCCGAAGGCTTCGCCCAGATTTACACAAATTCCAGCTGGGCATCAACAAGGCCGAGGAGGCGATTGTCAACTGCCTTGGGAGTAAGAAGTGTCACATTCTGGCCCCCATGAGCCCGGATGATGCTGTTCAGAGCCCAGCTGATGGCAAATCAGTTCTGCAAGTGACCCGAGAGCCCCACACCAGAGTCTCTCTGCTTCTGGGCCTATGTTATTTGTGGCAGATAAATCCAGAAGCAGCAGGAAGCACCACAAAGAGCCAACCCCGCTCTTTTCTTTCTTTTGTTCTTTCTTTCTCCCCTCTACGCCTGTTCATGCACAGTGTCTGATCCCTTTAGTTCTGTAGGTAAATCCTGACACTCCAGTTTCCAAAATCATAATGGAAACATTCCAGGGGATACAGATCAGAGCAGCTCATCTCATCAGTGACCTGATTGTGGCCTCCCAGTACATGAGGGGAGCTGACAAGAAAGTTGGAGATGCTATTTACAAGGGCCTGGAGTGCCAGGACAAGAGAGAATGGCTTCCCACTGCCTGAGGGCAGGGTTAGATGGGATATTGGGAAGAAATTCTTCCCTGTGAGGGTGGGGAGGCCCTGGCACAGGGTGCCCAGTGCAGCTGTGGCTGCCCCATTCCTGGCCAGGTTGGACAGGGCTTGGAGCAACCTGGTCTAATGGAAGGTGTCCTTGCCCATGGGAGGTGGAATTCCAGGGGTTGGAACTGGATGAGCCCTAAGGTCCCTACCAATCTAAACCATGATGGGATTCTATGATCCTATGATCTACCTCCAGCACTAATTACAGAATCCGTTTTGAGACCTTTAACCCTGTATTCAAAGTTTGGAATGAAATATGCCATGCTACCTCAGACTGGCCTCCTGATATCCTGACTCTCCTCCAATTTTCATTGCACAACAGCAGTGAAACTGTTGACTCTTGTAACGAGCTCTGCTTTCATCATTCCTGGCTCAGATCACTGAGCGGGTCCTGTAGAGACAGGAAAAGCCAAGGACCTCATGGGGTTGAAAACAAACGGAAAACTTGTCCCTTTTCCCTTAGTTTTTCTCTCAGCCCTGTCCTGCATGGACAGGACGTGCCCCACTGTGGGGCACAGACACACCTCACCTGGAGCTGCCACCTCTGACACGTGAGTGGAGCACCCGTGCAGGGCTCACCCGGGGCTGCCAAACCTGCCCGGCGGGTTGGAACCGCCCCGGTGGATCCCGGAGCCTGTCCCGGCCCAGCGCCTGGCACGCCCCACTCACACCCTACACAGATCCCCAGATAGGCCAGGGCCTCCCTCTCCCAAAATTTCAGCCCTCCCCCAGTGCCAGGGATTAACAACGTGCTGGTGGCACCAGAGCCTGCAGCGCTTTCGGATGGGATAGTCATTTAGAAAGTAGGGAAGGTTTCCAGATCTGGCTTGCTTTCCTCCATTCCTGCTGCTTCCTGAGCTTAGCACAATGCTCAGATATCATCACAGCTCCCAGCTGAAATATTCCCAGCTCAATATCCCAAGCCAAGAGCTCTAACCACCTTTGAGCCCCTGGGCTGCAGGCACAGGAATGGATTAAAAAAATAGAAAATTCTTACTTTAAATCAGTCAATAACTCTGAGATGCAGAGAAGCATGGAAACACGTCAGCACAGATCTGGATGTTTGAATAGTTGAGAAATACACACACATTAACAGGGTACATCCCCAAACTGCTTCCATGACTGTTTCACTTGGAGGGATCGGGAGCACCTGCTCCTGTGATCTGCCTGAGTTCATGCCACTGGCCTGGGCCATGGCTGTGCCTAAGGGAATTCTGCAGCAGCCTTGGAAGCTCCTTCCCACAGACCAAACAAGCTGTCCCCCACTCTCCTCTCCCAGGGTGCAGACAGACAGTGGAACTGGGGGTCAGTAAAAACACAATGAGCATTTTCCCCTAATCAGTCCACTAACCTTTAAAATTCCTTTCTTTCAATTTTATGCTTCAGCTGTGATCCCCTAGAAGAACTTGCATCCTTCTCCTTCTTCAGTTTCCATGCAGGATGTACCCTGTCTGTAGGAATATTGCAACTGGAGCCCCTGGTGCCATGTAAATTTAAATCCCAGGAGGAGCTGGTGGATGAGCTGCATTCCCTGCTTCCAGAACACCCCAAATTTCATGGGAAAGAATTAGAAAAGCTTTGGTTGAAACCAAACACTTTGGGCTTGGCACCTTTATGGGCATTTTACTCAGAACACCCTGCATGGCTGCTGTGGGCACTAATACAGACTCCTCTGTCTGCAGATCCATCCGCAGTGAAGCTGGAGAACACGGGGGAGCTGAGCTTTGTGAGCAGGCAGGAAGAGGTACAGCATGGGGATCTTTCTGAAGAAGCTTCTAGAGTTGTTGTAACGCTAAAACTGCCTGAAATGGGTGCCAGAGGGGTGACAGTCCCCACAGGGACATGGCTGTGGGAGCAGTGGGCCTGCTGAAGGGCCTCTTGAGCATTAAAACACACTGGTCATGAGAGTGTTTGTCACCTGCTTATAGTGCAGGAATGGCTCAAGCCACCCAGAATTTAAAGGGGAAGGCAGAAGGGCAGGAAGAGTCACCATGGAGTAGCAAAATCCAGTTTGGAATTTCTCTTCCAGCCCATCCATCCAAGGCTAATGAGTAACAGCCCAGAGGTTGAGGAGGGTACAGTGAGCTCCAATATTGACTTTGGGTTTACCTGATGTTTAAGGGTCACAGTTTTGATAATGGACACTTTCTCTATTGCTTCACTTTTGGGTGCTCCATTGCAGCAGTGTCTTGTTCCTCTGAGAGGCCAGAACTGGTCCTTGCCCTTTCTGTAACACCCTTGTGGTCCCCAGGGAGCACAATTGGCTGCAGAATTTCAGTTGCTCATGGCCAAAGCGGCTGGTGAGGCACTGGCATTTTGCTTTTATTTAAAAATAAAGCTGTCTTATATGATGTGTGAACAGAATTCTGCTCATTCCAGTGTTCCTCACTGATGTCCCCCAACTCCTTTTGCTTTTTTGTAGCTGCGGAGAAAAAAAGACAAGCAGCAACAGCAGAACAAACATACTAAGGATCAAAAACAGACGAAGAAGCAGAGTCCAAAAACAGAGCAACAGCTTCTAGGAGAGCTTTATGCTGACAAGGCATACTTGCAGAAGTTGCTCAAGGATGAAGGTGTTTCTCCTTCTCAGCAGATTCTATTTTTCTTTCATCATTTTTTTATTATTCTTTAGTTCTATTCTTTTATATCCCTGTGACTCTTCCTTAGTTATACCAGAGCTTCACATAGCATGTGGTGCTCTCAGTGGTGGGGACACAGGCAGGTGTCAGCTCATGGGGCTGTGATTCCCCTGTGGGTTCCTTAAATGCTGTTAAGGTCAAGATGCAGGAATTGAAGAAGTATCTTATTTTAGAAAAAGGCACAAAGATGATTCTCCTTTAGTCATATTTCTAGGAAACCTTTCACCCAGAAATAGAGAAGTGATTAAGATTTGGTCTGCTCACAGGTTTTATGGTATTGCCAGCATTAATTATACATGTGGGCGGTTTGGTTTCCAGGCAGGTAAAAGCCCTCTCAGTTTCCATCTGCCAGCCTGATCCACAGCACTGTTCAAAGTGCCCTGTCAATACAGACATGCCATACAGATGTTCTATCCCAGAGGACAGGTGCTCAGCACAGCTGGCCCTACTTTCTGGGCCCCTTCTTGGCTCTGATCAGCAGGGAAGGCAGCAGATACGGGGCTGGAACACCAGCTCAGCTCACTGAACCACACAGGATGGGTCACAGAGTTTTTTGTTAACTTCCCCATCACCTTAGCTCTGAGGAGCATGGGATGCTTTCATTTCCAGCACTGTGTGTCAGAGCAGGAAAACGTTCCAAATCAATTCTGCACTGAGCTGCAGCTCAAGTCTGTTGATTCTCACCTGGGTTCTACCTTATCTTATTTCCAGACTTGATGCAGAGCAGCACAAGGCAGGGGATCAAAGTCATGGACCTGGTTTTGGATGGCATCTCCTACCTGAATCACCGCCGGGACTTCTGGCAGCAGCAGAAGCCAATGTATGCCCGCGTGTATGAGCGCAAGCTCCTGCAGCAGGGGAGGAAGCAGGACAAGAAACGGAAATTATCTAACATTGGCAGATCTATCGCAAAGGATATGGAGGACATTGAGTTATGTAGGTTCCTGGCAGGAAGCTGAGTGCCTCCCACTGCTGTGGGAGCTCTAACTATTCCCAAGCTTTGTCTGTGGGTAATCCACTTCACCAGGTCTCACTTCCCAAGTATCACAGAATACTGAGATGGTTTGGGTTGGAAAGGACCTTGAAGTTCATCCCGTTCCATCCCCCCACCATGGGCTGGGACACCTTCCACTATCCCAGGTTGCTCCAAGCCCCATTCAACCTGGCCTGGAACACTTCAAGGGATGGGGATTTCACAACTTATCGATGTCTCTGTGTCACACTCCAGTGTCAAACTCTGCTCCCTGTCCCCAGGTCTGGACAGAGGCTCTGCTGAGGAAAGCTGCAGGAAAGCTGAGCGTCTGCTGAAAAAGCTACAAGGGTGGACAGAGGAGGAAGTTCCCAACAAGAATGAACTGATTGGGAACCTCCACAGCTGCATCGGGAATGCACATTTGGCAATGGGACACATGGAGGCAGCTTTGCACAGCCATAAGATGGATCTGAATTTTGCCAAGAAGAAGTAAGTTCTGGGAAGTTCAGGTGGGTGGGGAAAGGGGAAAGTACCTCTGTGGGGGTGTTGTAGCATTACGTAATGTAATTATCACCTGTGGGTTTAACAGGACTACACATTCAGCTCTGCCCAAGTATTAGGGTCTGTGGTGACTTTTTATCTTCACTGTTTCAAAACTAAGGAGCCTGAAGCAGATTTTTAAGAAGCCACAGCACAGGGCACATAGAAACATCTGCTGAAGCAAAGCAAAAGAACACAAGCCCCAGTCTCAGTACTTGAGCCTTGAGCAGGCACTTCCTTCTCAGGAAGATCAGGCTCAAAATTGCACCAGTTTTCTGCTACATTTTGTCTTAAACCCCTTTTCATACAGACTTTTATTAAGCATGGCTTGAAATAAAGGTCTCTTCCAGGTGCACTTACCTGTCTGCACCGGACACATCCCACGGCTCTTGCAGCTGAACCACAGTTCAGCTGTGGTCTTAGATTTAGCAAGAGTTTGCAAAGCATAGCAGAAAACACAGAACAGTGGTTTGAAATTAAGTGATTTGAGATTTATTTTTGTCGGTAGTGCACTGGGCTTTCAAAATGTCACTGAGTGTTTGTTTCTCATTTTCGAAAATCCTTTTGGAAATGAATGTTGGTTTAGGAAAAGGTTGCCTCTCTCCTGGTGATCCCACTTGGTGATCCCACTCCTCGAGTGCGCCAGGCGAAGGCAGGAATTGGCAGGAGAGAGGCGGGAGGAGATACCTGGGTTTGGGATCTCCCCGGGTTTGGGATCTCCCCAAAGGCGAAGTTGCCTTTAAAGACCGGCGGTGACGGGCGGGCCGCGCCCTCTGGCGGCTGCAGCTGGGGACGCCGCTAATGACTCGTTAATGAATGGCGTTAATGACCACGGCAAGGGGGTTTGAGCTGGGTGATCCTTACGATCCTTTTCCACCCCAACTGGTCTGTGATTCCATGACTCCCATCACATTTATCTGCTCCTCGCATAGGCTTTTCCATCTCTAAGGTGAGAGGAGGCAGAGCTGCTTCTGAAGATGGGAACGAGGATAATAAGAAAAAAATGAAAGCCCACAGGCTCCGTTATTACATAATATTACATTATTACATGCGTGTAGCATGAAGCAAAGCTCGGTCCAAGCACAGGATCAGGGCTGGTGTCAGGAGCCTGCAGACACACTGCAGATGCCTTTTTGGGTCTTTGCTTTGAAAGACAAAAATCATCCACGAGTGTCAGGGACACAGAGGGAAATGGAGGCAAAGAAGAGTGGAAAGATTTTCCCAAGGACTGCCAGATTTGCAAAAAAGTTAATAATAATCAAAGGCAAAGCTAAACCATTTCCCCTATGTCTCATGGGGTCAGCTGCCAGACCTGTAGATAAAATCAAAAATCAACCTTGATTTCATGACTTTCAGCCTGACCTGGGCCCTTTACTTCCCAATGCTTCCCTGAGGGCATGGGGAGCACCAAAGGGACTGTGAGGCTGAAGAAACCCAGAGTGGGTGAAGAACAGGAAGATGTCAGCGCCACAATCCCTTTGTCTCCCCACCGCAGCTCTCTGACAGACGCCGTGTCCCGGGCCCTGGACAACATTGGCCACGTGTACGCCCGGATGGGCCACTTCCAGCAGGCCATCAACGCGTAAGTACAGCTCAGCAGGAAAGGCTTGGGGGGTGGGAGTGACCCAGCTCATGGCTCTTCAGCTGTGTGTTCTCACCGCAGCTGGGCCTGGGGAAATTTTCACACCTGAACCCTTTACTATCAAATCAGTGATTGACTCCTAACTGTACCCAGTGAGGGTTGGTAAAGGTATGTCTGTCTTAATCTGCTTGAAGCTGGGAGGAAAAGATTCCACTGGCCGAATCCAGCCTGGAGAAGGCCTGGCTGTTCCATGAAATTGGGCGGTGCTACCTTGAGCTGGATAAAGCTGAAGAAGCCCAAGATTATGGCCAGAAGTCCCTGCAGTCAGCAGATGAAGAGGGAGATGTGGAGTGGCAGCTTCATGCCACCGTGCTGGTGGCACAGGCACAAGGTGAAGATGTGGGCACAGGTTTTGCTCTCAGGGTGGAGAAGCTTATCTGAAAACATCTCTGGGATTTAACAGCTAAAGCAACTGCTCAGGTCAAGACTGGCTTGATTAATTCTTGCTGTTCTCCTGATCCTGGCCTAAACCAGCTGATATCTGTGTCTGTTCCAGTGAAATTGGAAGATTACCGTTCTGCAATCATGAATTTTGAAAGGGCTCTGGAGAAGGCGAAGCTTGTGCCCAGCGAAGCTGCTCAAAATGGCATCATTGCGGTAAGGGGGCTGCTGCGGGGAGGAGGAGACCTGGGCAGCATCTGTGAGGAGCTGTTATCCCAACTCCAGCAAGTAATGCCACAGAAATGCAGTAGAAATGCAGTTTTGCAGTAGGAAAGGACCTCATAACAATAGCAGAGTGCAAAAGAAAACAGGGAAACGTTGGGTATGTAGCTGCATTTCTGGGGCATTTATTAAGAATCACATTCTTTCAGGCCCTGGATAATGTGAGCAAACGCTTCATTGCGGAGCTGAAGAAAAACCAAAAGGACGAGACGACAGTTTCCTCAGAGAGAGGTATTTGTCTGCACCCAGAAATGGAAAAAAACCCCACTTTTATGTTCTGCACATCAGCAGCACCTTAGAATTCCCACGGCACCCATTTTCTTGCAAGTATTAAATTAAAATCTTGGTGGAAGTAAAGCATTGCTCCAGCTGTACTCCCAGGTCCGGCCGTGCCCAGCTTAGAGCGGGAGATGGCAGCGCTCCCCGAGTGTCCCCTGCAGCCCGACACCCCGGCCCTGCCCGCCCCTCCTGGGGTTCGGTGGGGGCATCCTGGCAGGGCGCTGTGCCCGCAGCCCCCGGGGCTGCTCCCCTCAGGCCGTGCAGCCCAGCACCTGCCGTCCCAGAGCCTAGACGGGAGTGAGATTCCTGGTGACGGTAAGGGAGTCCGGGGGCCTTTCTCGTGCCCAACTGCTGCGTGCTAGGACTTGGCTTAAGTTTCCTTTTTCCTTCCCAGATGGTTCCATCACCAGTGAAAACATAACAATCACCCCTGACAATGAGGAAGAGAAAGAGGAAGAACTTGAGGGGAATGAAGATAAAGAGCCAGAGGATTAAAAGCCAAAAGAGGAAGCCAGAAACGAAGCAGAAGCAGACAGAAACGTTAAAGAGGGGGAAACAGACAAGGAACTAAAGGAAAGCGAGGGGGAAAAGTGGAGCCTTGGGGAGAAGATGAAATAAATATTGAACAAGAGCCATACCTAGCACTGGAGTGGTGTGTCCCTAGCAGGGAAGAGCTCGTCTGAGCCGCTGCCGTAGCAGAGCGCTGCCTCCCCCCGCCCCGTATCCCCCTC
>VZTN01025341.1:47173-73053 GCA_013400515.1 Erpornis zantholeuca
TCTCAGCAGCTGCCGTGGCAGAACAGCGGTCCCGGTCCCCGCCCGCGGGACAGCCCGGTGCGGGGACAGCCCGGCCCGGGGCCACCGCAGCACCGGCTCCGGCCGTGCCACCCCCTGGCAAGCGGGGCACCCGCGCTGCGGGAACGAGCAACGCTCCAGGTAACTCAGCAGCTTCCTCCTGTGTGAGCACTTTGAGCCCCGAGGCTGCGGGGAAGGCAGCAAGGTCGCTGGGGAGCCCGGAGGTCCCTGCTCCTCTCGGGGACCCGTTTGTCACCCGTTTATCACCGCCTGAGTGTGAGGCTGCAGCTGAAACCAGGGCAGGCAGTGCCCGTGGAAACTGTGGGGTCCTGCTCCTGCTCCCAGGGCGTTTGGAACTAAAACACATCTGCATCTTTTGGAATAAAGATATGGGGAAATTTGACACCTGAAAAGTGCTATTTTTTAAAACAGCATCACTCTGCAAACTGGAAAAACATTTTTCTGGCCCAGGCAGAGCAGTTATGTTTTGTGTGAAATCTCTCAGTTTTTGCATCAAAGGCAAAATTCACTCCTTGAGCATCACTCCCATGATCTTTGGCTTCAGCAGGTCCAGTGGATCCCAGGCTGGACTGGCCCACAGGCAGCTGGGGAGGTGGAAAGGTCACCCCAACAAACAGTTTCTGCCTCCCTGATGCTATTGAGGAGTTGCACAGCTGAAGAAATCCCCCATTTCCTTTCAGTCCTGTGTTTTCCCAGGCCCTACTGGGAATTAATCTGGGATTCCACTTATCAGTGCTGCTGGCAGGAGGAGAGGGAGAGCCTGTGCCAGCTCCCAGTGGTATTTTCTGCTCAGTGCTGCCAACCGTGAATGTTTCGTTTCCTCCAGCACTCGAGGTTTCACTTTCGAGTTCTGCCTAGCAGATGCTGGGAGGGGTTTGGCTTTCCTGGAAGCTGCCTCAGTTGCTCTTCCTGAAAGGAGCCCAAATTCCCTCCTGTGAGGCACTCAGCTGCTGAGTCTCAGTGCAGCTCAGAGAGAGAGACAGTGTCATCCCTGCAGGCTGCTCTAGGAACCAGCCTGGGAACAGAGTTTGTGATTCAGGTGAAGGGACAAGAAAGTGGCAGCTCTTGGCCTGCTGGGACTTTCAGTTCCCATTGGGCTCCTCCATGGGTCCCTGCCTTCGCACCTGGCAGCCACAGGGGTTTGTTCAAGCGTTCAGACTAAATGTGCCACACTAGGAGCCCTGCCTGGGCTGTAGTTTTGTAGCAGCTCATGGTGCCTGAGAAACCCCTTCCTGGCAGGGCAGGGCTGCAGCTGCTGTGGCCAGAGCAGGGCTGAACCTTCAGCCCTTGGGGTGGGATGCAGGTCCTTGCTGTGGGACCAGCCAGAGCAGCTGTGGGAGGAGGTGTCAGCTGAGCAGAGCCCTCAAGTGAGGGAGTGTGGGGGAGATGCTGTGCCCCATCCTTCCCACTAAAGGTCCCAGCAGGGCCACATTGTCTCTGGGGTTCCTGCCCTGCAAAGTGTTTTCTCCTTCCATTTCAGAACAGAGGTTTCTCCAAGAAGAGTCACACTTTCCTGCCTAAAATATTTAGAAAAATGTCTACTCAATCAGCGAAAGAGAGACCTGAGAGTTTGCACTTCCCATTCCTGGATGACGAAGACACCATCTCCACACTTAAAGAATCCAAAACCTTTTTCATCCTCCGGGGCCTGCCCGGCAGTGGGAAGTCCACCCTTGCCCAGGCCATCCACGATCGGTACAAAGATGCCTGCAAGGTCATCTCTGTCGATCACTATAAAATTACACCGTTAATAAGAAGCTCCATTCCCGAAGAGTACTCCAAGGTGGATGAGGATCTAGTTGACTATTGCAAACGGGAGATCAGCGTCATCGTTTTGGATGACACTCACCACGAGCGGGAACGGCTGGAGCAGATCTTTGACATTGCTGACAAGTACCGGTACAAAGTCATCTTCGCCGAGCCCAAAACCCCGTGGCGCTTGGATTGTCCCCAGCTAAAGGACAAGAATCAATGGAAACTATCCGTGGACGAGCTGAAGAAGATGAAGCCAAGCTTGGAGAAGGAATTCCTCCCCATGTATTTTGGGTGGTTTTTGAGCAAAAGAAGTTCGGAGATCCTGAGGAAGGCTGGCCAGGCATTCCTGGATGAGCTTGGGAGTCTCAAAGCCTTCAAAAAGGAGAGTAAATACTGTATGTATAGATGTTGTCTTACTACGTTCTTACCCGTTGATCTTAACAAGTCTGATCAGCTTCTAAAGTCAATTTCTTAAGCTGTCAACAAGAAAAGCTTTTTAAAGCTACTAACCTGGTGCTCATAGCTGACAAAGTTGCTTTTGTAAGTAAAGATAAATTAAAGAGTTTTTCTCAAGTTTGTTTAGTGCTGGCCCCACAGGGCACTGGTCTTGGGTGGCAGCAGTAGGACATGGAGTCCTGGGTCTCCCCTGGTTCCAATGGGTTGGGTGGGGAAAAGGCAGAGAGAAATGGGCAAGTCTGAACAATCCCATCCCTTAGGGGACTCTCACATCATCAGGTTTAAGACAAAGCATGATGATGCACAAAAGCTTCTGTTCTATGGCTCCATCTGCAGTGGGCCTGGGAGAAGGGAGGGGTTTGGTTTCCCACCCAGTGCTCCCCAGCAGTCAGAGAGATGAGATGTGAAGGTTGGGGTAGGGAAGGGAGCCGAGATGGGACTGGGGCTCCTGGGTTGACATCGGGGGGATCATTTTGGGACGGTGACATTGTTTACCTGTATCTGCAGTTCCTTCTGCTATTGAAGATCCCAAAATAAAAACAGATCTCACCAGCTACTTTGTGAAGAGGCCACCTGGGGTCCTGCACTGCACCACGAAATACACCGAGTTTGGAAAAGCAGCCGGAGCTGAGGAATATGCGCAGCAGGAAGTGAGTGTTGGGGTCCCACCTCCTCCCCACACCCTCCCTCCCCAGAGGGGTGTTCATGAGCCTGGGGAAGAGTTGGGGATGGGCTTTGCTCTGAGCCAAGAGGCCAAATATAAGGACAGGAACTAAGTCCATGTGCCCTGTGCAAGAGAAAACTCGGAATTGTGGAGACAGTGATTGTTTCCTATTTCCAAACAAAATACTCCCACTTTCCCCAATCACACATGACTTCCAGCATCATCTCTGACAGCTTGAGCTGAATGATGATGAATTGTTTGCATTCCCAGATTGATTATTTCAGAGCACATAAGCCCAGGTTAAATATCGGAAGGACAAAGATATTACCAGCTCCAAATCCACAGAGCTGGGACATCAGGCACTGACCTTCTCCTTGCTCTGGGTATTTTGACCATGTCACAGCAAGAGCTGCCAGGAGCAGCCACATCCCCGAGCCTGGGGGTGGTGCCCGCAGTGCAGTGCCGTGAATCCCCACCCACAGGCACTGAAGGTGTTCCCTCTCCTCCAGGCTGTGAAGGCTTCCTACGGCAAAGGCTTCACCCTCTCCATCTCGGCGCTGTTCATCACCACAAAGACTGTCGGGGCTCGCATCGACCTGAGCGAGCAGCAGCTGCTGCTGTGGCCTGGGGACGCCGACAAGATCCTGCCCACGGACAACCTCCCGCGGGGCAGCCGGGCCCACATCACCCTCGGCTGCGCCAACGGCGTCGAAGCTGTCCAGACCGGGCTCGACCTGCTGGAGTTTGTGAAGCTGGAAAAGGCGGGGAACAAAGGGGAGCAAGTGGGGGAAATCGGAGGAGGGAAACTGCTGTATTTTGATAACGGTATGTGGATGCTTGTCCTGTCTAAAAAGATTGATGTGAGGGCGATATTCTCGGGATACTATGGGAAGGGAAAACTCGTGCCAACGCAGAGCACCAACAAACGGGGCTCCGCCTTTAGCTCCTGCACCATCATCTAGGGGCACGGGCAGGGCAGCTCCTTGGTTTGTTTTTAAAAGGCAAGTAACTCCTGTAACCTTAAAAGTGTAAAGAGAAATAATTCTACCTTTACTAAAGTCAACCCTTCTGCCCGCCCCAGCATGAAGCCTCTGGGGAGTTATCGGCCTCAGAAAAGGAAGAAAACAAGCAACTCCTGACTGTCACGGGTTTTAATGTGAGTTTTGGAGGGAACCAGCTGGGGTGTCCTGCTTGTTTTCTTCCTTGGAGAACGATCAACTCTGGGCTTTTATCGCTTCCCTCTGAACCACAATCGTTCGATCTTTACCTGTTGGCACTGACCAAAGCCTGTCAGTCGCTGGTCTGAAGCCAAGGGAACTGCAGGATGTTCCTCCCCTCCCACACCCAGGGACTGACACTGGCCATTCTGGCAGCTGATTACAGAGTCAGAACTAGCAAGACCCAGGCATGGGTCACTCCTGTCAGGAGTCCTGTCCTTACCAAGGGTTTGGCCCCTAAGGACAGACCTTGCTGAGGGCAGTGGGTCCTGGCAGCCCTAAGCACAGGCCGGTCCCGCAGCTGCCCAGTGGGCTCCATCCCAGCTCCTGTCCCTCAGAGCAGAGACACTCTGGGGGGACAGCCAGGAGGAGGGCACTGTGCCAGGTGATGTCTTAAAGACACCAGCCATAGACTTAGGGGGAATCAAGTGAAACACCAGGACAGGGAGCCAATTCCTGCAAAGCGGCTCCAGCCACTTCCCTCCCACCTGGGCTGGACCAAGCACCATCCCATGTCCTGTAGGGAACAATCCTGCCTTGGCAGGGAAAGGAAGAGACGAACTAACGTCTTTTCCATCTTATTTGATACAAACTAAAATCATGTCTGAAGTGCAGAACTGGACTTCATGCAAGATTTTACTCCCTTCCTCTAATGCACTTGAATGTTAAGAGTTAGGCTGGAGTAACCCCGTAGTGTAGGAAGCAGAGGCACTGTAACTGTGTAACTCACATCTGCTTGAACCTAAACCCCGGCTGGAAGTTACTGACCCAGCACTTCTGTCATTAAATGTTTTATTGAAACTTGGGTTTGTGCTCTGCCAGGCCCTGGCCCAGCAGGGTGGTGGCTCCTGGGCATTGTTTAACACAAAGCTCCACTAACAGCCCCAGGTCAGGTCCCAGCTTGACCTCCTGCTCTGGCTCAGGGTCTGGGGAGCAGCAGAGTGACATTAACCCACACTAACACTGTAAATACTGACTGTGTTTGAGGCGTGGGCTGGGCTGGGGCTGTCGCTGGGCACAGCTCACCCCGAGTCCAGTGCTGCCGGGGCAAGGAGCATTTCTCCTCTGAATGTTGAGGCCAAAAGCAGGGAGAGCTTTGGTGCTTGTCTGGTACCAAACACTCTGCCATGAAAGCAAAATACTTCCTGCTATTCTGAAGCAACAGATAAGAATAATTCTCATTATAACATAAATACTGAGCTATAAACCCACCCAGAGCACCTGTGACCCTCCATGGAGAAACCCTTCCAAGCTTTTGCACTGGCAGCAGCTGAGTGCCCAACGCTCAGCCAGGGCTCTCCTGACAGAACCTCAAGGGTTTGTTCCACCAAAGCTCTACAAAGTATTTGCCAGCACCGGTTCAGGGCCCGGCTGAGCCCACACCCCCAGGTCACTCCAGCACTGGAATACTCAGCTGGATTATCTCCTTCATCTGCCTGTTCAAGAACAACAGTGACACTGTCGTCGTTTGAGTTTTTATTAGTTTGTACATCATATACAGTTTATAATAAAGTAAAACCGATTGCATATGGGTCTGCTCAGGCTGATTTCCCATACAAACACGGCATCATGAGTTCTGCTAAGGAAGTAAACAACAAATATTCACATTTTTACCATTCACATCCTAGAAAGGTCCAAGAGGGACAGTCGGTACCGATGCGGAGCCCAGCTGGGAGAGGATGAGGAGTTTGGCAAAGCAATGGGACAGCAATTGCTCCATGCAATTCCCCTTTCCTTCCAGGGAAAGGTTGAGCTATGTACACTGAGGTAAACATTCCGAATTCCAATTCAGATAAATACGGCAGCGCAGGGACAAGCTCCTCTCCAAGTGGCTTCGCATCGGTGCCTGGGTTTGTCCTGACTATTCCATAAGGTTCTGACACACGTGCACTGCGGGGCTCGAGGCACTCCCACGCCCTTGGCTGCCACTTCACACCACACTCTGTTCCCATGAGCCATTAAGGGACAGTGGGGAGGGGGATGGGACAGCTGGACAGGCTGGGATGGCAGCTGAGCTGCTCATCCTGCTGGAGGCTCCCCATGGATCCTGCTCTCCCAGGCTACCCCTGGTGCTCCAGCTCAGGTGCAGTGTCCCAGCTCCCAGCCATAGACCAGAGCTGTCCCTCCAAGCCTGGATCTGGGTAAGGGAAAATGCCCAGCACCGTTCCAAGAAAGGATAACTCCATCCATGATGGTGGGAGTGGGGAGAGCCGGGCCTGGCCAGCAAAGCCAAAGCATTTCACATTGGCTCCCACAGCCATGCAGGGACCCACAATGGCCCCACAGAGCCAAGGGCAGCGACAGCCACCAACTGTTGCCACCTGCCCCTGTCACAGCCCTGCCACAGCTGCTCCAGGGACATGGGTGTGTGCAGCACACAGTTGTCCTGTTCCCTGGAGAAGGGGAGGGGAGAGGACAAGGCACGAATTTAAATGAGATGAAAACCATCCATTGGAAATAAGAGGATATCTGGAGTTATTACTGAAAGTGAGGAAGTCATTTGGAAATGGCAAAGCAGTACATGGCCCAGCCCTGTGGCTGTTTGATGGCTGCAGATCCAGGGCTGGCGTGGCTGGACAGGGACTGGCACTGGCCTCTGTGTCAGTCACACCATGACAGCACAGCAGCATCCACTCTGTATCTCAGCAGACACACAGAGCAGAGGGACCCGCTATTCCATGGATAATACTCTCATCCTTGAACAATTTGTCTTTCTCCTGTTTTCCAACTTGCATTTCTGCATTTACAACAGGCAGCACTCATCAGCACTGGGGATCCTGCTCACTGAACACTCACAGGATCAAAAACAAACCAGGTACATTTCTGTGCAGCCAATGCAACAAGGAGCCTTAAGAGGGTGGCCAGAACCTCCTGAACAGACTTCACAGCTTTCCAACCCAAACTAGTCCCTGATTCTGTGAGTGTGACCAGGCAAAACCACATCCACCAAGGGAAAGCCTAACAGCCACACAATTCCTGATCTCCCTGCCGATACTGCAGTCCCACAGCAGAGCCCCCACATGCCAGCTCTGCCCAGAGCCACACTCCTCACACACTTCTCCTGTAGTTCATAACTTTCCCAGACATGCTGACAGCCACTCTCCAGTTCTTGAGCTCTTCAGAGCAACTACTCCCAGCTTGGCTGGTGGAAGATGTCCCCTGACACACTGCTCTGGCTCTCAGGCATGGCCGCTCTGCTCTTTCCAGGTCCTTCTTGTTGGCAGCAGCTCTCACAGAACCATTCCCCTTCAGAGAACCTGGGCAGGAGCTGCCAGGCTGAGAGTCACAACACAGCATGTCCATCCACACCAAAGTGTGTCCATGCACACCACAGCGTGTCCATCCACACCACGGCGTGTCCATCCACACCACGGCGTGTCCATCCCACCGTGCCTGTGCCTTGGGCACCACCTGCAGCACCACCACCTGCATGTCTGTGTGCTCTGTGTCCTTCTAGAGACAGCACAGGCACAGCATCACTTGAAGATGCTCATTTGTGGTGTCTGCAGCAAATCCCTGTGGCCAGTGGCTCCCCCAGGGCTGCGAGTGGTTGGAGCACTGGCACTCGGCTTCCCTGGAGCTACACACAACCACAACCCACGGGTAACATCCTGGAACCACTTTGTGTGCAGACAACACTCCAAGCAATGCACAGCTGAGCCCATTTTTTGGAAAGAAGCGGAGTTTTATCTCCCCAAGCCGTGTTGGG
The DNA here is from genome assembly GCA_013400515.1 of Erpornis zantholeuca. Lineage (NCBI taxonomy): Eukaryota > Metazoa > Chordata > Aves > Passeriformes > Timaliidae > Erpornis > Erpornis zantholeuca. The sequence continues at coordinate 55,014 of VZTN01025341.1, forward strand.
GCATGGTGGAGGTCACAGTACCACTGGACACTGCTGCTGTCCTGAGGTGCCAGGTGCCACCAAGCCCTGCTCAGCCCTGCTCTGTGCCGGGGGTAACAGGGACTGCACAGGGTCTGTGGCACCCTGGAGTTGTAGAAGGTGTCCCTGCCCATGCAGGGGGTTGGACTTGATGGCCTTTAAAGGCCTTCCAGCCCAAGCCATTCCATGGGTCTACGCATTTGCCTTCACTTCGATTCACGTAACAACACTCTGTAGAAAGTCTTGGCACTCAGCATATGAATATTTAACTACATTAAATCATGCATTCATGTACAGGTTATAAATAGCTGCTGTATACATTTTCTCTCCCAGAAGCAGAGCCATTCCACTCCGGTGCTCCAAGGAATGGGCTCACTCAGCTTGGAGAGAAGGAAGGGAGGAAGGAAGCTGGTCACACTTCCCAGGGGCGGGGGAAATGAGAATAAACCCACTGACAGACACAGAACATGGCTCTGCTCAGCAATGGGAGACTGAGAACAGCCCAGACTGTACAGTGACATCAACAAACACAGAGGACGAGACGTCATGGATCCAAAATGCCACTAAACAGGCCTTGTAAACTCTGATTTACAGTGCCAGGAAGGCTGGGGAAGCATCAATGTGCATAGACCAGTATTTCAGTTCCCCAGGTATTCATGATTTCAGAGCCTGAAAAGTGCCAGGGCCCAGCTGCTCTTGGCACACCTGGGTGGCTCCATCCCTCACACCGGTGTGAAGGATGTCGGAATAAATGTGGGAGAGTCGGGTTTTGAAAGTATTACTCAGCACTGGTTCACTTAGAAAGCAGAGTTTCAAACGAGTTGTAAAATACCCTATTCTGCAGTGCTAAAATTTAAGCCCTTAAATTATCCCTCTACGAAAGCAGATTGTCAAGAATCCTGACCAAACACCACGGCAGGACCACGACAGCAACGTCACCACCGGAGCTGCTGGGAGCTCGCGGCCCTGCACGGGTCCCTGTCCTGCTGAAGGACACGCACAGCCCTCGGGAGGGAGGAAGACAAAGATGTGGCATTCCCAGCGATCACCTCGTGCAATGAACTCCTGCAGTGTTTGTTCTGCTGCAGGAAGGTGAATCAGGCGTTACACAGAGTCACTGTGAGGTTCTCTCTCGGCACAGCCCAGCCTGTGTGCACAAACACCCACTCTCCGAGCAAACTCTGGCCTCCAGCAGCCCCACGCTGCTGGGGTCAGCCCTGGATCCTGGTCACAGCCCCTCTGCCCCTCACTGAGCACCAGCCCAGGTCTCCTGCCATGGCCCCACTGCCTCTTGCTCCCCTCTCATCCCAGGCAGACCACAACCTTCTGGGACTGGGCCTGGCAGCACTGTGCTCCAGAACCCGCCACAGACAGGACTGAACTCACATGGAGCACTTGGACAGAAAGGTGCTGTCCATGCTCTAGAGAAAAGGGTTGAATTCTGGAAGCAGAGCCCTCTCCCAGCTAAGACCCTGCTGTAACACCACCTTTTAGGTGAAAACCAAACTGCTAACGGGCAGTGCCCTACACCAAAACCCACTGGGACACAGCTCCAGACTAGAAGCTCATCCATTCCTCCAGCTCCCATCCTGACACTGTGCGAGAGAAACAAGTACAGACTGTCAGTTCAGAGCTGAACTTTGCCATTTTCTTGCTGCTTTGGAGGAGTAAATCACTGCCAGGGGAAAACCATTCAAGCAGGTTAACCGAACACACAGCTGCTGCACACCGGGAGCTCGGCGCTGCACATCCCAAACCACCCACGATCCCTGCCTGGAATTCACTTGGCACTGAAAGACTCACCCACGTCATGGATCAGTAACAGGAAATCACACATCAAGCTCAACAAAATCAAGTTTAGCACAAATATAAAATATTCAAGTGGATTAATTAAAAAAAGTACAGTGAAGGAATTCAGCCCAGAGCAAATTCAATATTCCCTTAAACAGGACAATCTTGGGAACACAAAGCCCTTAATTCCAGCTGCATCACAGGGAATTCTCACATAAGCTGCTCTTTAAACTCTAAGCAGCGTTTCTCTGATACAGAATTGTAAGCTCACGTGTTATCACAAAGTTTAATGCCCAAGAGGGCCTTGCAGGGAGAACCATGGAAAAAAAAAGAAATAAGAAGAGCCAAGAAGCCAGGCTGGCAGGTGAAATGGGATTGTATGAAACTGGATTGAGCCTTGGCAGTATTTCCAAAAGATTAAGATAACTTACAAGTTACTCCAAACCCTGGACATGCTGCTTTGGAAACAACCAGAACAAACCAGGAATTCCTTCACCCTCTCACACGTGGAGATTCTGGAAAGATTCCAGGAAATCCTCTGTGCTGAGGGGCAGAAGCAGCTGAAAGCACGGGCCAGCATGGAGGGACCAAAAGATTCAAAGCTTTATTTTATTTTTTTTTTTTTAATAAAGTTAACAGTAAAACAAAATTCACAAGCCTTCCCCTCCCGAGCTGGTTTCCTCTTCACACACACAACACACAAACAGAGGCTCCAACCCAGAAATGAAACTGCTCTAAGGACAACGAGACGTGATGGAGGAGGAGTCTGGGGCTGTCCGTATTCGAAGTTAAAAGAAGCAGATCAGGTATGTGTGGTTTGATTTGTGTTTGTTTGCTTCTTAGCCAAACTGGAAAAAGAAATTTCCAGGCCCAGAAGCTGAAAAAGAAAATGGAAGATAATCAGGACTTTCCAAACCCAAATGGGTTTAGTGCAATCCTAAGCAGCACACGGATGGCCAAGCCCACACACACCTCCAGAACAGGGAGCCCCTGGGTTTGTAGCTTTTGAACCCAGAAGAACCAGAATCAGCCAGCAGCTGATGCTGTGCAGGCAGAACTTTGGAAAAGCTCTTAGATTTGTGGAACAGCTGAATGCTCTCCTCAAGCAGCACATCCACTGGGAGCCCCAGCTGCCCTGCCAGGGGATCTGTGTACTTACGATTCCAAGGCTGGGAGGAGAACACCTCACCTACCTTCGAAGCTGAAGCCCCCTGGCCCGCTGAAGAAGGCCTTGAAGATGTTATTTGGATCAAATTCTACAGGGAAGAGAAGGAATTAATGAGCTGCAGCCAAACAGCCATTACATTCTCACAGTTCAGGAGCTGTCAGCTCACTGAGGGTCCAAAGAGTGTCTCAGAGTGGCCGAGTGGGAGGACACAGGGCTGGCTCTGAGCACATGGGGCCATGTAGTGACCATAAACAGATAAAGCAGAGAGAACCTGCCATGGGGCAGCCCAAGGATCTGGGTGAGCAGCATTTAGGGACTCACAATTACACTCTTTAACACATCCTGTGACAGATTTCTGCCTAATGGCAGCTACTGCCCACCAGGTCAGCCAAGGACAACACCTGCTGGGATTCTTCCCAGCCTGTTCCCAGCTAGAAACACTCAGTGCAGCCCTGCCCTCCCAACACTTTCAAATCAAGTCAATTCATGGAATCATTCCCAACGGGAGGCTTGTTTTAGGGATTAAGGCAGACTCTACAGGGTCTGATCTTGTTAAAGGCCGCCATGGCAGAGTATTCTAAAGAACACTGACCTCCCATGTTCAATCCATCCTCTTCCAAATCCTGCCCACTGTCATAGCGGGCCTTCTTCTTGGGATCTGACAGGATGGTAAAGGCTTCACCAACCTCCTTAAATTTCTTCTCTTCTTCCTTCTGTACTTCTGCACTTGCTCCACTGTGTCGGTCTGGGGATACACAAACAAGCAGGAAAAAGCTTTTAATTTCTAGTGCAAATGGATAATGTTAAACATTCCCAAGTTCCTGCCCCAGAACATGCTCTAGATCTGTGGGGTCAGAAGTGCTATTTGCCCAGAAATTCCCTCTTTCATATGCATTTCTGCCTCAGTGATGGCTGCACAGGACATGTAAGGACTGCTGTGGGTACCTGGATGGTGCATTAGTGCTCGTTTCCTGTAAGCCTTCTTGATCTCATCTTCAGAGGCATTTTTGTCCACCCCCAGGATTTTGTAGTAGTCTTTCCGTTTGCTCTTTTTCAGTTCCACCTGTGCATTCTTTAGGAGCTGCTTGTGTTCTAGAAAGGAGCACAGGACCAGAGGGGAGGGGTTACTCCATCCCTTACATTTCAGGCCACTCAAAAAACAAGGGGACAGTCTAAACAAGAACCAAAACCAGACATTCTGAACCCAATGCACTGCCTCAGATGTGAGCTGAATTATCATCTCAGCATTCAGTGCTGGGAGAGAAACCAGACCAAAGACAGGAATTTCCAGCGCTTCTGAGAGCTTCTCCATATTGTCCTTCTGGGGTATTAGGCTGCAAATCAAAGCACATTGTGGGGAAAAAAAGGAACAACAAAAAAATCGCCAGCTATGGGAAACTTGTGCACACACAGAGTGCCCTTGTGCTCACCTTTCGTTTTCTCTGTCTGATAAACCTTCTCATAGTCTCTTACAGCATCTTCATACTGTTCTGTGTCCATGTAACTGTGGAAAGAAACATTGGTGACCGAGGTGTCCTGCACAGGAACATCAAAAGGGGTTCAGTGCAGGCTGTCTGGGTGGATGTGGATTAAGGAAAGTGTTCTGGACTGCAGCAGATCAGACCTCAGAGGAGACCCCACAGGGCTACTGCTGGGAGCCACAGCACTTGTGGGAAACCCTGGCACAGGAACCTGCACTCTGGGTTCCAAGAAGACACTGCAACCTCCTTTGGCAGCACAAGTTCTGCTTTAACGACCTGATAATTCCAATATGCAGCTGCAGGAACTGATCCCAGCCAACTCAAGCTCCAGGAAGCTGGTGCAGGGTCAGAGCTGGCACACAGCTTCACACTGGCAGTGCTGTTCAGGACTGACAACTTTGGCACCTCTGAGGGACACGTGGTGTCTGTCGCCCCTCAGCCTCACTCACACACTGAATACTCACTGTAACTTAGCAATTACAGAGATGGAAGGTTGGAAAAGATTGATCTCGGAGGTCTTTTTCAATCTCTTTTCCAACCACTGTAAATTTGCATTGCAGACATGGAGAGAGAGGCTCTCTGGGCCAGAACATCTTATGTTCATCTATAAATACAGTAAGTCAAGTTTTAGAAAAAATTCTCCCTAAATCCTGTTCAGATTGGACATCAGGGTGGTCAGGCATGGAAAGGGTGGTCAGGCATTGAAACTGGGTGCCCAGGGAGGTGTTGGAGCCACCATTCTGGAAGATGTTCAAGGAAGAACTCATGGGCATGGCACTCTGTGCTCTGGTCTAATTGACAAGATGGTGATCGGTCAAAGGTTGGAGCCAGTGATTCCAGAGGTCTTTTTCAACCCAAATGATTCTATAAATACACCATCAAGAGGCCGTGCCCAATCCAGGCAAGCAGGAGAGACTGCAGAGAGCTACCCCATCTCCTCAGCAGCATAAGGAAGAGGAATAAATTCAGGGCTCCCCCTCCCATTCAGTTAAGCTCCAGATTTATGATCCTGTCCCTCAGAGCTGCCCACACACCTGCTCAGGTGCCCAGTGTCCAGGTGTACTCACCACTGTGCCCTCCTCAGGTAGGCTTTGACGTACGTGTCGTCCAGCTTCACCGCGTTCGTGCAGTCGTCGATTGCTTCTTCAAGTTTCCTAAGCTACAACAGCAGAAAAAATTGAGTGAATCCCATCCAGAGAACAAATTCTGCATCATGATTTTAGGCAAATGAAAGGTGTGAAGAATCTGGGAAAACCTCACTGTTTTCTGTGTCTCTGTCTAGGATTTTTTTTTCCAATTTTCCCCAAACACTGAGCTTTTGTTTCCTGGGAAAAAAACCAGAAGTTTGGCCAGTGACATGATAGAGCTATGTGGTACTTCTGTGTAAGAAATGCACTCAGAACCAAGGGTCTTCCTGAAAACAATCCCAATTCTGTGTCCAAATTAATTCCTGGGCAGGAAGATAAACCTAAAAATATTTTAAATAAAAATATTTTAAATAAATCTTTTTCAGAAAAAGCGTTGTTTGTTTCTGACACAATCAGCCATGTAAAACATCCATTATGTGGCCTCCAGCTCATCCCACTTCCCAGGTTTTGGGAACAGCCTGTGTCTCTCGACCAAGAGGGGGTGTCTAGGGCAGCAGCATCAACACTGGGACAGCTGAGGAAGAAAAATGCCTGGAGGACAGAGGGTGGGAATTGGGAGCACTGTCACATGACTGGCTGCTTCTCTCCATAGCGCAGGACTAAAATTCAACAGCAAAGCTGAGGAAGTGTCATGGGGCTTTAAATTAGGTCATTTTTTTTTTACGTAAAAATCCAAAGCAAGACACGATTTACAAGAAGAAAATAAATCTGCTCATTCCTGCAAAGGAAACAAACAGAGAAGGGTGCCTTTTGCTGACTAAGATAAGGCTAAAGCATGTCCCTCATCTCCCTCCCACTCTGTGCAGCCCAAGTATTTGAGTTTTGTTTCTGCAGGAGTCGACTGCTGGCTGTTGGGAACAGATCCAAAGTGTTGTGCAAGCACTAAACCCTGAAACACTGCCCATGGCCCCAGAGATGCAGCTGCCCAGCAGCCAGGGGAGCCTGTGCTTTCCAGAATAATTGATCTGCAGTTTATCACTGCCACGGTGAGGGATGTGCTGACAGACACCTGTCCCTTACCTTTGAATTAACCGTCCCCCTGTTGCAGTAGAGTTTGGCATTAGTTTTGATATTATTTGGGTCTATTCCTAGTGCCTCTGTGTACAGTTCATATGCTAGTTTGTAGTTGCCTTTCTTGAATGCTTTATTCCCATCTTCCTTCTTTGCTTTAAGTGCTTTGGCATTCTGAAAGGAAACACACTTGGTTAAGGACACAAGGTCAGAGGGACCAAGCACCTTGTTCTGCTGGACAAGGGCCCTCAGACACAACAGTTCTAATTTTGTTTCAGACACTGCTGCAGGATACAAGTCACAGACTTGCTCCCGCAGCTGAAAATCTGGAAGCACTTTGCCTTTCCCCCAGGAGAAGCACTAAGGAACAGCCAGTGCCAATTCCAGGCATCCTCCACCAGAGAAAGGTTGCCTCATTTTTAAGATGAGAACATGACAGCGCAGTAAATTTATGGATTAAAACAAAAGGACCGGGTGCTCACTTTTTGAGAGTTTAATACACATTAACAGATTTAAAATTGGTCAAAGAACCACACCAGGGAAGGAGCAACACAAAAGAACAGTGTTAAACAGAAGTCAGGGTGCTGGTATGGATATTGGACCTGAAAGTCAGGAGTTCCTTTAGAACCAATGTATCTGGTTTAACTGCTCCTGTATATGACCAGGGAACAAAGAATTGTGAAGGAGAGGCTGCTTCAAAGTATCAGCATCTGCTGAGAAACAGTTTCTAGGAGCTCAGTTTTATCTGAGGCAGCAGCTGGTTGTCTTTGGGAAGGGCTGGACACACTGCCTGCTCCCAGAGATGTGGGAATGGCAATGCTGAGGGAGGGAGAAGGCACTGATCCAACAGCACCAAACTACGTGTTTGGTTTAAAAAAAAACCCCACATCCTGGGGATTTTGCAGCCCCATCTCCACCACTCACCCGGCAGGCAAGACAGGCCTTCTCGTGGTCAGGGGCCATCCTGAGGGCCTGCACGAAGAACTGCACAGCCTTCTCGATGCAGTCCTCATAGTACAGGCACAGCCCACGCACGTACAGCGCGTCAGCGTTCGTCGAGTCCATCCGCAGGATATCACTGCGACACACAGCAACAAAGGAAATCGTCCCTATTCCCATCTCCTTCTGACCTCCACAAGCACCTTCCTCCACTGAGCTACCCCGCTATTTTAACAAGTCTGTGGTACAGATAGGCCAAAAGGACAGAAGCCTCCTCAAGCAGGATGGATGCAGCTTCCCAGGAAGATTAATGGGGATCAATTCACACCCTCCCTCCTCATGACAACAGGGATTGAGGAATATTTCTATTTTATGTTCCCTCATTTACTCCAGGTGTAGAGCACGGGCAGCAGCCAGGACACCCCGGCAGGTGTTGCTCAGTCCAGCCCCCAGACACTCACCTGGCCACCGACTGTGCCTCGGGGTACCGGCCCAGCAGCGCCAAACACTCGGCCTTGAGGATTTTGAACCGGTGACACGCGGGAGCAAACTCCAAAGCACGATCCATGCAAAACACAACCTGGGGTGGGAGAAACCACAGGCGTGAGCACTGCAAAGAGCCAAGGGCCTGATTTGAACAGCTGCCTCACACTTGAGATTTGTGTTTGACCAGGAAAGCGAGTGTGCAGACACCCACCTCCACTGCTGCTGGAGACACATTGCACTGGAAAATTTTCCTCATGTGCAGGTTGTGCCTTTCAAAGGGCTTTGTGTGCCAAGGTCTGAGGCATCTGCTGCCTTACTGTGACAGAGCACTACACAAGACTCAAGGGACACCTGTAGGAGGTCCATCCCTTCAACTCTTCTAAACTGTAAGCCCTAAAGAAAGGGCCAAGGACAATCCTGCCCCTGTTTCCTGCAGTATAAAGACATGTGGGAGGGACAGAAATTCAATAGATTGAGACAGTTTGGACTGGACAAAACACAAAAAAGTACAGTGCAAGGGCTGATCTTCCACTGGCCTGACAACCATGGGAGGGTGAGCTAATGGGTCTTTTCCATCCCTTCACTCTGGTGGGGACATCTGTGCAAGAACGGGGCATTGTTCCCCAAGGTTCATCTGCTCCTCAGCCCGTGACATCACAGGGCCCTGCTGTGGGAAGCACTGTGCTCCAGAGCTAAGGGCTCCTGGGAGAGGCAGGAGCAGCTCTCCAGAAACAAAGATCACGTTTCATTTTAGCCTCCCCAGTAAAGTGGGACTCGGGAAGTGAGGGACAGATGCAGACGCCCAGGACGTGCAATACAGGCAGGGCAATTCCTACACAGGAAATTCAGATTGACCACACATCCTGTTTGCTCCTCAGAAGAAGGTGATACAAAGCTGGGATTTACCCTTCCAAAATCTTGAGCTTAGGCTAAGAGTGACCTGAACAATGAGCTCAATGTACCGCACAATCTCCTTTCTGGGATAAATCTGAGCCTTACGTGCATCCACTGCACAGAAACAGTTGCATGAGAAGTGCTTGGTGCCTTTCAGATTTCATGCTCTCATTTCTTGCTCTATCAGGTCAGTACCAGCTGCATCCTGTTACAACCCTTGGGAAGAAAGATTTGGAAGCTGTAAGAAGAATGCCCCATGCAGATCTGCATTCCTCCTTGTATGACCATCTCTGGCACACAGCTTGCCTGTTTTGTTTTTTTTTCTTTCAAAGAGTTGAGAAAGAAGAATCCTGGATATGCATTTCAGGAGCAAAGCGTGATCAAATGGTGCTGCTGACAAAATCCATCTCAAACAACTCATTCATGACTCCACTCACCCTGCAAAGCAAACAGTGACAGAGGGCTGGCCCGAGCCAGTCACCTCCTCACTTGTCATTCGGTCAGAACTCAGGGAGCACAAGCTCTGCCACTTTCAGAGCTGACACCATTCACCAGCCAGCCCCGCTCCAAACAGCCAGCAAGGAAACCAGTCACATGCCTGCCTGGGCCATGTCAAATACACCAGCTCTTATCTAAGACCACACCAAACGAGTTAACCTCACCTTCCTGAAATCCCGTTTCTCAAAATCCACTTCGGCTATTTTTTCATACTCAAGCACAGTCGTGGCATTCTTCAGCTGAAAGACAGAACACACCAGTGCTGCAGGACAGCCTCTGCTCTGAAATGCCACCAAGCAGCATTTGAGCAGCCAATCCCTGAATGCCAGAGCCAAAACTACTGCAGATCATAGACCTATATGGTCCTATATGGACTAATAATGCAGATGACATGAGTACTTTTGCCAGCATTAAAATCAGTTTGAAATCAAGTGACCAAACTGGGAGTCCAGGAAAATGCACCCTGTGAAAGAGACACAACAGTGGTAGCTGCCTTACACCACTCTCCATTTCTCCTCTAGAGAGTTGGGGGGAAGACCAGCTCAGCCTCTTCAGCATCTACAGGGGACAGTTAAATCTGAAGATACTCTTACCTCCTGCTGTGCCTGGGTATTCTTATGATCCAGTTCTAAAACTCGTTGAAAGCAGCGGCTGGCAGCCATGGCATTCCCTAGGGAAAGGTGGCACTTCCCTTCCCGGAGATGTCCCTGGGAACACAGACAAAAGGGAGTTGCAAGAGCTGTAACAGGTGCAGACAAGGTACTGAACAAGGAGACTGAAGTTCTCCACATACCCGGACAAAGCTGTCGTCCAACCTGACCGACTGCTGAGCATCCTCCAGTGCTTCTCGGAACCTCCCCAGCATCATGAGTGTAGCAGCTCTGTTCCCATAATAACTGGCATTATTGGGACATGTATCTGCAGACAATGCAAGACTCACTATCAGCATGATGTAGCAGCTGCACAACTTGTGGCACTTAAAAAAATTGGCCCTGACTGGCATTATCGATCTGGTGACATTTCCCAAGGTAATTAAAGCAGGCAAGAGGTTTTCATCCAGCATGTGCTGTCAGAAACCCCACTGGTGTGTTCGAAATCAGCAGCCAGCTCCAATTTTAGACACAGTATTCAGCAAACATTGATACTATCAGCTGTTCTCACCTATGGCTTTTGTGTAGTAGTTGTACGCTTCATTGTAATCTTTCTTGGCATAGTACGCATTTCCTTGCTCCTTGAATGCTTCTGCTTCTCTGAAAGGAAGCAAAACACCACATTTTCAGAGGAACTGAGCACCAGACAGGTTGTGACCATGACAAGCATTTGATACCCAGGCAACCCCAACATAACTGTTCAATGCTCCAGATGCTTGTAGCTGGTTCTTGAGAGATCTCCTCAGCACACACTGTCCAGGAGAAAGCAGCACGCCTCATTTCCTGCTGACTCCCAGATACTCCAGTGCTTTACCCGGGATACTCAGGGATATTTCCTGGACAAATTTTACAGGGATGCAATAGCAGCCTAAAGTCACCTTTAAGTCCCCTCAGAGAGTCCAGCAGAACTCCCTGGCATGGAGTTCATCCAACAGCCCCCTCCTCTGAGGTGCTGCACCTCAGAACAAAAGAGAGAGTGCTGTCTCTTTCAGGAGTCCCACGTACTTACAAACCAGAGCCAAGAACAATTTCCACGTTCAAAAGACAGCTGAATCAAAGAGAAATATGGGTATAAGCCTGCAACAGAAACCTGGCACTGCCTTGGCAACAGGTCTAGAAATAGTCCTCACACTCAAGAGCAAGCATTTGCAAAGACAGTTTGGGACATTTAAAAACACACAGCATATGGTTTAAAGCAGCTTCCCTTAAACTCTAGAAAGCAAAGCTTCCCCTGAAGGAAACCAAGCCCTTTCTCTTCCCTCATCTCCCTTCAGCCTTTCAGCTGCACAGGCTGAGAGGGAGAGCACATCACGGCGGTGGAGTTGCAAATGTGAGCAGGCTGACCTGGGAGAGAACAAAGGGAATTGTGTTGGAACAAGTTCCCATGTTTTCAGCCTCGCTCAGGCTGCCATTGGCCATTCCCACACAACCACCTCATGCAGGGGTTGTTTTCACTGAGCCATCGCAGATTTCCCAGCTGGCAGAACAATGGACACTGGGAGCTGGGAAGTGTGCTCTTCACTTTCAGTTTTAAATTTTGCTGTGGGCTACACCCCAGCCAAATCCAGCCACAGCCCTGCAGGAGTTAAAACCCTGGGATGAGATGGAATGAGATGGGTAAAAACAGTGGCAGAGAAATGGGGTAGCACACACCCACTGCCCCCCAAGAGTCTTGTCCTGGCTCCTGGGTCAGCTCCTCCCACCCCTGCTCCAGAAAATGATGAACTCACTCATCAGAGATGGGAAACTGCCAATCCTCCTCCTCCTCCTGCTGCCCTGGCCCTCCCAGCATCACACCTGAGGGAGGTGCTGCTACCTGGCTTTTCCTCAGGAGCCAGTACCCACCAGGAGCTCTCCACCCTCCCAGCTACACTGATGTGCAACAAGGACGTGCATGTGGGATGGATCCATACCACAAGCATCAGGATGCAAACTCTGCATGATTAAAATGTTTCCAAACACCACCACCTTTTTTTGAATATTACAGATCAAATATCTAAATACAGTGGAAAAACTACTGAGCAATTCTGCACTTTCGGAACATGGGCAATAAAGACTTTCACTGTTCTCTTGTTTCTGTAATCACAAATAGAAAAGAAAATCACAGATCCTACGAAAGTTCCTTCCCTCGGGTCTCTGTTGTACAATCTAAAGAAATGGGTGAACAGTCTTAATGGCAGAACTCACCTGAGCCACCACCACAACCTGTCCAGCACAGCAGGCTGAGTCACAAGTCTTTTAGCCATTTTATCTGTCATGTCATGAGGACTTACCATCTAACAGACACAGCTAAAGGCTGGGATGCCAGAGCATCCCATCTGCCACAAACTGCTGGGAAGAGCTGGGAAAATGGGAGAAAGAAAACATAATTCCGGCAAAACCAATTTTCAGAAAGCACCAGTACTTTTAAGATGCCAGAGAAACACCCCCACACAAGGCTTACTGTTTTCTACTCTTTTTTATTGGTCTGTTTTCCTTTTAAGCATTTTAATACAGATCAATGTCACAGTGCCTCGGGTGACACCGGCAGAAAGGAGAGCACAGGTATTTCTGCTGCTCACGTGGCCTAAGGCTTAGTGATGAAAATTGTGAAAGCAAATCACCCCCACAGCACCAAAGCAAAGGAGCTGCCAGAGCTGTCAGGCTGGGCTCGAGCTCCAGCGCCAGGACAGAAGCAGCTCTGCCCTGTTGTGCCCTGCTGACATACAGAGCACACAGCCCTTGTTTACCACGGCTCTGGCTCCAACAAGGAGAACTGCAGCCCCTGATCTCACTGGGGATTGTTTCACCCCAACAGATGCTGCGGCCTGAATGAGCTCATTCTGCCTCCCGCGCCGCTGGGGCCTGCGCTCCCCACTTGCTACTTTTGACACCGAAGAAGAATCGTGCTTTGCTAAAAATACGCCCCCGGCTGAATGGGTGGCTTTGTGACGGGGTTGGTGTCTTCGCGGGGCTGCTCCATGCTGGACACAGAAACAGAGAAGATCTGCACCAAGGAGCTGGGGAAGAAGCTTGTCTTTCATTGCTCACGTGCACCACAGGCACAGGAGGGGCTGGTGGGAGGGACTCTGCTTGCAAGCAAGGCAATTTTTTTTCTCTCTTTTATGATATTTCTCAGCATCTCTAGTACTTAAGTACTTGGAAGTACTCTCACCCCAGAGAACCTGGCACCACAGAATCACTTGGGTTGGAATCCAAGATCTTTGAGCCCAACCTGTGACCAATCACCACCTTGTCAACCAGACCAGAGCACTGAGTGCCACATCCAGTCGTTCCTTGAACACCTCGAGGGATGGGGACTCCAGCACCTCCCTGGGCAATGCCTGGCAACTCACTCTGTGAAGAAATTCCATCTGACGTCCAACCTGAACCTCTTCTGGCACAGCTCGAGACCAACAAAGACAAGCAGCAGCTGCGTGCGCTGACACTCCCTCGCACACTCAAGCTCTGAGGATGGAGCTCACTGCCTGCCTGGAGAGAGAGGAACCAGCACAAGGCTCCTTTCCCTCCCTGTGCCCTGTGAAAGCTCAGCCTCTGCTCGTTCCCAGCACAGCAGCTCTTGGAGAAGCCATCCCGTGCACAGCGACAGAATCCCACGCTTGCCTAACAACTCCTGCCTCCTCCTCGGAGCTTCCACACACTGCCCCCGCTCAAGTGCCGATCGTGGCTTCCACCTCCCACTCCAGCTCCCAATGAGACTCCTGCAGACACCTGATTTTCTGTCATTGGAACCTTTGGGGATCAGTAATCCAGCAGCTCTTGGTCCAGGTGTGCTGGCACAGCCCCTGGGCAGGGATGTGCCAAGGAAATACCACCAGTGACAGAAATCAAACACCTAAGTAGGTGGCAGAGTTACTCTCTCCCAGCTCTCCTGACCTTCACTCCCACTTCACTGCCTGCCTCTGTTATGAAATGGTGGCAAAACCCTAAAATAGCCAGAATTTAACGAAGACTCCAAAATCCTGTCCTGACCAAGCAATCTTTTCAGTTATGCTCTGGCAAAAGCAACACACCTGCTTGTTTTGTAGAGTTCTTGCAGAGGCTTATTCTTTAATAGGATATTGTGCCTTTATCAGGAATTTTTGGGGGTGAAATTCCACCCAGATTCTCAGCTGTCAGATGTGACTCAGCCACTGGGGTAAAATAAGTTGGGTGATCTCAATTCAGTTTACAGCAGGCAGATGTCTAGAGCTTAAAATTAGCCATCATGTTTGCCCCTGGACATGCAATACTCTCCCCCTCCCTTCCTTCGGGACTTGGAAGAGAAACAAAACACTCTGTGTGCCAGAAAGATACACAGGGTGCACTTTAGAGACCTGTCCTCAGGTGAGGTTTGACACCGAGTGAGGATTTAGAGGTACAGGAATACATATTTGCAACCTCCTCATGAGGGGCTGCAGAGGGGCAGGTGCTGAGCTCTTCTCTCTGGTGGAGGGAGGGAGGGAGGGAGGATTGAGGGAGCGGCTGGAACTGGGTGAGGGAGGGTTAGGTTGGATATCATGAAAAGGTTCTTCCCTCAGAGGGTGTCTGGGCACTGGGATGGGCTCCCAGGGCAGTGGTCACACACACTCACATGTAACACGCTGCCATGCCCCAGCTGGGCAGTGCTGACCGCCGAGGGCAGAGCAGAGCTGTTTCCTGGCACATCAGCTCCCCCCAACGCGCTCCAGCACAGCAGCACAGACACCACGGCAGCGACTCCACGCAGCCCCCAGCTCGGGAAATCCCAGTCTGGACACGCAAATATCTACACAGATGGGTGAAGGACTCGCCCATGGAAATGTAGCAAAGGGCTGCCTCAGGCGTCTCCAAGAGCAGAGCTGAACCTGAACTCACAAGGTGCTCAAACCCCCAGAACATTCCCCATACCTGAGGGCAAACTCGTGGAAGACCAAAAGAGGCACAAGAACCAAAATATGCTGCAAGAAATCCAAGAACTGACCCAAACCTTCCCTGCAGCCACAAGCGAGAACAGCAGCCGAGCCCCAACTTTAATTGTGCCGTTACATAATTCCCGGAGCTCGGAATTAACCTCATTCCCAGCAATGGCCCCATCACGCCTGGCAGGGCCACAGCATAACTTTTGTGGAAACCCATGGAAGGGTCTAGAATCAGCCTGAGACTGCTTGTTTGAAGGAAGCAATTCCTTCTGAATGAAGGAAGCCAGCCAGCTTAAGAATTCCATGGGAAAACAACTGCATCTACATTATGATTCACCTCAAAAAAGCACATTTCATGTTAAGGAAATAGGCTGAAACTGTAGGTATGGATCACCTTTTCCAACTGGATAAAGCAACCGCCTAAGTTAGACTTGTATTGAAATACTCTGCAGATGCACGGGGAAGCAAACAACTACACGAGTACCTTCTGCTGCTTCTGGTATGATTGTGAGACGCTAAAATAATTCCAGACGAGTAAAATGGGCTAGTTTATCACCTGGGAAACCAAAGTGCCCATTTACAGGCAGAACAGGAACTGGAGAGCCTTCTCCTGGTTATCCCAGAATGACCTGGTGCCCCTCAGATGACTCGTCCCCTCCTGCCAGTGCTGCCCCAAAAGCCAGCAAGAAACCACATCTATTCTGGAGGAGCCTCACTGAGAGGCACCTCATTTCATGCACTGGAAAAGCTTCTTGGTGCTTACCAACACCTGGCAAACTCCGGGTAACACCTGCAGACCAGATCAGTGAGTTACCCACACAGTGGCCAGGCCCAGAACCTCCGGGACTCTGCGTGGGCCACTCTGTGCTCGTCACTTTGCTGCGGGAAACGACGATGCCCCACAGAGCCACCAACACATCCCAAGTCTGCAGCAGGGGCTCTGCTAGCAGTATTTTCCCAACAGCTGGAGGTATTTCTTTTTAAGAGGTTTCCACATGCTCCAGTGCTGAAGAAGGAGGAGAAAGATCCAGCCTGGAGCAGGCACAGGAGCCAGAACCCAGAGCTGCCGGGAAGATGACAAGGAAATTCTCCCTGGCAAAGCTCCAGGGGCCCAAACTCATAGAGCAGCTGGGAGCGGGGAAAAACTGTTCTCATGGGTGAGAAACCTTTGAAATTAATGAAGAAACAAGTGAGTTTTTGGGGGTGGCCCAGACTTGCTCATCAGCTGCTCCGCACTGGTGCACCAACGGATAAAATTAACACAATTACATCAACGCTTTCCGCTGGACCCCAATAATCCATGAGGCAGCAGCAGACAATAATTATCCTGTGACCACACTCCATTCCTGTGCCCTGGACACCCTGGGAGCCCTCTGGCATGTCTGCAGCTGCTTCAGGGCATTTGTTACAGCCATTCTGAAATGCAGATCTCCCCTTTTGCTCATTTTCTAACTTCCCAGTTTTACTAAGCCATGGAGAACAGAATCATGCATTTGGACAAAGGTGAGTCCTTGAGCAAATACTCTGCCGTACTGTAATCCCTAAACAAAACACAGAACACGGAACCCTGATTGCTGAGTTATCATAAGTATTCTGAAGAGGTGTTCCCTTATTTTTGTTGATTTTTATGCAAGTGAGTGCAGACACATCCCAAAGGCTGCACCAAATTGGCATGTCCTGTGCAGAGCTCACCCAGCCCTCACCTGGCCTGGGATGTTTCACAAACATCTGACACCTTCTGAGGCTCCAGCTCCACTCCCCAATACAGCAAATTACTGCTCTGATTTCCATGAGGGCAACTGAGTTACTGCAGGAAGGGTAACTCAGTTTACCCTGGAAGGGCTGGGGTGGAGAAGAGGTTAATGCACAGAACTGCAAAGAAATCAAGGTATGCAGGGTTGGCTCCCCAGGGAATCAGCTCCTACCCATATGGATCCATTTCAGCAAGGGAAAGGTGTAACATCCCCAAAAGAACACGAAAAGGAAACACTGTGAAGGCACTTAATGGAAGTGGTGCATGGCACGGTCTCAGGAAGGAAGGAGCTGGAGGTCACTACCTGCAGACACCTGTGCCTTCAGCCAGGGTTTTACCTCTGGGAGTTTTTACCATTTCAAACAGCACATTTTGCTTGCCCGGGGGCAGGAATGATGTGCCTACACAGGCCTGTCCCAGCCTCACAGGCTGGGCGATCCCAGTGCTCTGTGAGCCCCAAGTGCCTCTTCAGCAGTTCCTCCTATCCTGCTCAGCAGGACCTCCCCAGGGAGCTGCTCCTCAGGCCTCATATCCACAGAATCCCTTGGGCCATCAATGGGAGTCTGAAACCACCATTCCTCAGAGGCTACTTTTGGTTTTGTTTCCTCTTCTTCATTCCATCGAATCATCTTCCTGAGCAAATGCCTCCACTCCTGCAGGAACGGCTCTTTCCTTCCAGCTCCCTGGGAGATGAACCCAGCACCTTCCACTATGGAAAACCAGTGGAGTTTCCTGGACAGGGACCTTCCCGCCTCTCTGCCCACAGCACTCCAGCTCACTCACTCACTCCTGGGAGGAAGACGTGCGGGAAAGGTGGGATCCCACCTCCCACTGCCTCAGGTGACACCGGCAGCTCCGGGGGAAAGGCGCACCAGAGCATTGCACGGACAAACCAGGAGCTCCTGGATGATGGAGCATTCCCGGAGCAGGGCTCTGCCCAAGGCGTCTTTCCCGTTAATCTCAGCAAGGGAGGACAGAGTGAAACCCACAGAGTGGGCAGGTTTCAAACGGACCAGGGAAACGGAGTGATGCAGCAGCGAAGGGTTCAGGAGTTTGAAGCCTCCTCTTCCCACGCGTTTAATCCTTCCCCCCCGGCGAGGGGGAGGACGAGCTCCCCCGACACCGGAGAGGGTCCGTGGCCTCGGGACACAGGGTGTGAACTCAATTTCTGGGACGCCCCGGTAACGGGGGGATGTTCTAATCCCGGTGTACACGGAGGCCGCGGGAGCTCACTGGGACACACCGGCACCGCATCGCAAACCCAGCAGCTCCCGGGCCCTGCCGCGTGCGGCCCGTGGCTGTCACCGCCCGCCGGGTCCCGAT
>VZTN01025341.1:73300-97361 GCA_013400515.1 Erpornis zantholeuca
GGAACTGGATCTGGCAGGGGGCGGGGCTTAGACAGACCACGCCCCCTCCCGCCGCAGGGCAGTGCCGGGTCCCGCGGTCCTCCCGGCCGCAAGGGGGCACTGTGGTCTCGCCGCGCCTTTCCCGCCGCCGCCGGTGAGGCTCGGCCGCCCCCGCCCCGGTGAGGCGGGATGGGCAAGAGCTGCAAGGTGGTGGTGTGCGGGCAGGCCTCGGTCGGGAAAACCTCCATCCTGGAGCAGCTGCTCTACGGGAACCATGTGGTCGGTGAGTGCGGGGCCGGGCGGAGGCCTCTCCTCGGGGGTAGCGTGCAGTTCCGGCCCTGGGCAGTGCTGGCTCTGGGGATCCCGCTGGGCAGGGATGTCCCTGGGCACCCCCTAAACACACCGGCGGTGTGGGAGGAGGGCACAGCGCGCCCGGCGGGACAGCTCCGCGGGCCGAGCCAGGGCCAGACCCCCGGGCAGGGCCCTCACGTGTCCCCACCCCCCTCAGGCTCGGAGATGATCGAGACCCAGGAGGACATTTACGTGGGCTCCATCGAGACGGACCGGGGGGTGCGGGAGCAGGTGCGCTTCTACGACACGCGGGGGCTGCGGGACGGGTTGGAGCTGCCCAAGCACTGCTTCTCCTGCACCGACGGCTACGTGCTGGTCTACAGCACGGACAGCAAAGAGTCCTTCAAGCGTGTCGAGCTGCTCAAGAAGGAAATCGACAAGTCCAAGGACAAGAAAGAGGTGAGTCCCACGGGAGAAGGGGCTGTGGAGTGGGATCTGCTCCTCTGGGACAGGTTCTCACCTTTCTTCTCTCCGGCCCGTCACAAGATGCTGATGGGTCCCTGATCTGTGAGACTCCCAGCAGTAAACAGGCTGCCTCCTGGGATGCTCTCTCAGCATACAGGTGCTCAAAAGCTCCTTCATCTTTGGGGCTGGTTTGGGACACACAGTCCCCAGCAGGAGGGGAAGGGAGCACTGGGCTCGTGGGGTTTTGAAAGGCCTCGACATGGATGGGGAATCAGTGGCAGGGCCGGGCCCACCACTGAGGGTCTCCATGGCAGAACCAGGCAGCCCTGCAGCACTGTGGTTGGAACTTTCAGGGGCCCTTCTCGCCCTTTTGGAACAGGTCACCATTGTGGTTTTGGGCAACAAGTGTGACCTGCAGGAGCAGCGCCGGGTGGATCATGATGCAGCCCAGCACTGGGCCAAGGGCGAGAAGGTGAAGCTATGGGAGGTGTCTGTGGCTGACCGGCGCACGCTGATCGAGCCCTTCATCTACCTGGCCAGCAAGATGACACAGCCACAGAGCAAGTCTGCATTTCCCCTGAGCCGCAAGAACAAGGGCAGTGGCTCCATGGATGGCTGAGCCTTCTTCCCCTTCCCTTCCATTGCCATGTCCTCTTCCTCACCTTCCTGCTTCCCTCACACACACCTCCTGCCAAGACTGGTCTGGTGTCACGGAGCCTGTGGGAGGCAGGTGGCAGGAGGAACGATCATCCCAGGGCTGGGATGGTCCTGGAGCATGAGAGGCAGTGGGACAGGGATCACTCCTCTCCCTGCCCAGCCCCTGCAGCTGTCAGAGGTGCTACAGGAAGGTCAGGATTCACTTAGTGACCCCCTCTGCTCTCAGATGCATGCTGGGAGAGGGGAGCAGGGGCACAGCACACACTGGCTGGCATGTGGGGATCAGCTCCACATCCAGAGGGAACAACTCTCCTCTTTTTCTATTTCCTGATAACATGTGGGAAGAGCCTGTTTGCTGGCCCTGCCTCCAAGCCAAGCAGCTCTCCTTGCCCTGCCCCAGCTGGCTCTGTGCTGCTTCCTGGCAGGTTGTCCCTTACCCTGGCAGTGTCCACACTTTAAGCACAGGAATATCCAGGTGTGCTGCCCCAGGGAATGCCTAGAGCAGGGCAGGTGCTGTTCCTGGGAGCAGGGTGCCCAAATCCACCATTCCTGAGTGCAGACTCAGCCTTAAGCTTGAAGGAGATGGAACTGTGCTTTACCTGCACACCTAGATCCTTGGAGAAGCTGGGACTCTACTTACCCTGCACACCTGGATCACTGGAGGAGCTGGGACTTTACTTACCTTGCACAGCCCAGATGCTTTGGGCTATGGCAGCTTTCACTGCCCACCTGTCACAGTGCTGCCTCCTCTCAGAACCACCATAAGACAAGGCACAGGTGCCCCAGTCCTACCCAGCAACACTCGTTCCCTTCAAGTGGTCTGGATGTAGGAAAAGAACTGATGAAAAGCCCCAGTGTGTTTATACTTGTTCCTTTTATTTACTGAGTAACACAATAAAGCGATGAGATTCGATTATCAAAATATTTTCCTTTTTTTTTTTTTCCCAACAGTTATAGTACATCAAAAAAATATACAATGAACATTACAGGAGGGTACTGGCCAAGTCCCTAGAGTCTGGATATTCCATTTTGGGTTGGTGGTTTTTTTTTCTGTTTTTTTGAATCAAACTTCACATCACTCCAAGGTTATTTACAGAGGGGCACACGTTACCAAGCGCTATGGACTATCCCTACTCCTAGTACAGCATGTGCTAAGTCAAAGGCAGTAAATGCTTTGGAGAGCAGGAGGGGATTTGGGGGGTTGCCATAACGGGGGTTTCTTACGCAGCTCGTTGCAGTATTATTGTTACTAGAAGGAATGGCTTTCACAGGGTTAAAGTGCCAAGTACAGGAGTGCGTCAGGACTCCACTGGTGAGGGGCAACGGAGCAGCCACGGCTCCAGCACAGGCTTTTTGGAACAATGGAGGGGAACAGGCCCACTGGTGCCACACAGCTCTGTGAGCTAGAGCCTGGCTGCTCCCAGCTCCCCATGCTCCTGAGGGGCTGGGCATGGTGCCAGGGGGCTCATGGCATAGGAGGGGGCCCACTGTCCAGCTGCGGCAGCTGAACTGGGAGTGACCCCAAGGGCCTGGGAAGGGCACAGTGAGACGGGCAGGGGTGGCTGGAGACACGTTGGCCATGGGCTGCTTGGCACTGGGGAGCAGGGACAGCGTCCCTCCTGTCCCCTGGGACCCCACCAGCACAGGCTCCTGTCCCCTGGGATGTGGGGTCCCTACGTGCCCTCTGGGCCGTGGGACAATCGCCCTAACCCTGGCAAAGCTGTTTCTGCTGGGAGCCTTCCTTCTCTCAGCTGCGCTCCAAGCACATCTCCCACCACTGCTGCAAGACCTTTCTGTTGCCTCCATGCACAGCTGCTTCTCCTGGTGCCTTCTCTCCTGTCTCCTCCTTCCCTGGGGAAGGGATGCCCTGAGCAGGTGAATCCAGACCCAGGGGCTCCCCCACTCTCCTGCCTCTATGGCAGGAGTGCAGCAGTGGCTCCATGGTGCTGCCCACAGACCGTGCAGGTAGGTATGTGCTCCTGCAGCTTTCCTGCCCTTGCCAAGGCTCCAGCCCTGGGAAGCAGACGTGTTTCAGCCATCTGAGTCACTCATTGGCTGGTTCCCATTCACCTCCCGGTGCCAGGACCCATCCTGAGCATCAGCAGAGGACGCTGGGCAAAATCCTGAAATCCAGGCGCTGCTTATGGCCAAGACGTCAGATAGGTGTGCTTGTGCATGTGGATTCCCAGGTGCACACACCAACCTGCTTCTTCCCAAGGGCTGGGAGGGAATGGGAGTCACAACAGAGATCTGAACCAGCACCCTGGGCCAGGGACGGGACAGAGCTCAGTGTTACCTTGGTTCTTCTGCTCCCACCACTGCTCCAGCTGCATGGATGCATCAGCACCAAAGGGAATCGCAGGTGGCCAATGCGGCGGGTGAGCTGCCCCCCTGGATTGCATAGATCAGGGTGGGGTGTTCCTCCAGCGAAAGGTCCATTTGGGATGCAACTCTCTCTATGTACAGCAGCGTGCTGGGCACCCAGAGTGCCGCGGTGACAGTCCCAGACAGGTCATGGTTGGGCTGCCTGAGCACAGTGAAACGCAGAGCTATGGCCTCGGGGTCCCTCCAGAGCCCGGCATTTCGCAGGCTGTGGGTGCACCTGCCACCTGATTGTCCAGGCTGCTGGGGACACCTTTGTTTTTGAGAATCATCAGAAACTCCCTGGAAGCTCCTAACAGGGATGGGATTGGAGGGCCGGGCATGGCAGGTGAGCAGCAGCGTTGCCTTTCACTGGAGAACTGAAAGTGCTTTAGGGACATTCACTCAGCCTCACAGCATCTCCCGGGAGGTAGGGGCAGGGCTGTCCCCGCAGTGGGACAGAGACAAGGACAGGTGACAAGCACAGGGTCACCTCCTCGGGGAGCCAGCACCAGACAGCCTGGTGCTCCCGGCCTTGCTGGGCATGAGTAAGGCCCAGCTCGGCCACATGCCCGTCGTGTGCTTCTGGGGCCAGGGCAGGGCCCGTGTGCTTTGGAGGGAGGAGGCGCCGGCCCTGGGGTCAGCTATTGCTCTCGGAGTGAGGATACGGTCGGTGTGGCCGGTGCCCGCCACCACGGGGGCTCTTTGGCTGGTGGGATGTAGGGTGTTGTGGGGGCGGGGGGCTGGTGGGTGGCACAGAAACCCCCTGCCAGCACAGGCAGGTACAGGGCTGGCAAGGGCACAGCCAGCCCAGGCTGAGAGAGAAACTGCCAGCTTCCCACTTGTGCTGGGGTTGTTTCTCCCAGTAAGAGCTGGGCTGAGATTCCCCTCGCAGTTCCCTTCCCACTGGGCTGGCAGGGACCAGAGGGATGCTCCTTCTCCTAGGGACCAGCCGGCTCCTCTCCTTCCAGTCTGGTAACTGGGAAGGCGATGAAGAAGCAGCCAGCAGGCCAAGGACAGGCAGGCCCTGGCTGTGAGACGGTCCTGCTGATTTGGACACTGTCCTCTTCCGTGCACTGCCTGGGCTCATCTGCCGAGCACGGGGCCAGCACAGGCTGGGGGAGCGGTGGGGATGCACGGCGGGGCTGGCCAGGCTCTGTCGGGGCACCTCTCTCCAGTGGGAGCCCGCTCCAAGCAAAGGAGAAGCCGGGGTTGATGTCTACGACTACATTTTCCCACCAGCCAGGAGAGCAGGTACCAGGAGCGCTGCCCCCAGCGCGCAGCCCCCGCAGCCCAGCCCGGCCACGGTGGACAGACCCTCGGCGGGCCAGCGGCTCTAGTAGGGTGCGAAGACGATGGGACCCGGCGTGGGGCGGACATGGGCCGGCGGCGTTCGGAACAGGGCTGGTCCGAGGATCGGGGCTTGGAAGAGGGTGGTGGCAGCTGCTGGTCGCAAGGCAAGGGGTCCAGGCATGGCGCAGACAGCGGCGGCGGTGAGCGGGCTCGGCAGGAAACGGGTTGCCAGGGTTTTGGTGAGGTGCTTCTGCAGAGCCAGCTTGGACTGCAGGGAGGGAGGAGGAGACACTGTGAGATCGCAGAACAGGTGGAGGAATCACAAGCGCTGCCATTGTGAACGCTGCTGCCAAAGCACTCCCAGGTTATCCCCATGCTGGCCTTCCCAGGAATAAAGACTCAAAACTCACCACCACAGCTTACCCTCCCTGAGGGGAGAAGCTGAGCTGCGGTGATGGAAACCAAGGTTTAAGAGAAGCAGCTCCTGTGACTCACTGCAAGGATGGCTGACGGCGAGAGAGGCTTTGCGAGCAAATCGAGCAAGTGCTGTGCAGGGAGACAGGTACCTTGATAATACTCACTGCGAGGGCAGCATTCTTCTGCAGCTTGTTGTAGGGGCTGTACTTGGGCTTGGGTGGCTTCCCCGCCAGCCTGTCTTTGTGCCGCCGGCTGCTCATGTGCTGGGAAGGAAAACAGGTGGATCACTGGGAGCCAGGACAGCTGGGGCACTGTGCGGCTCAGGTCTGTGGGGACGCCCATCACCCTGCAGGGACCATCAGGTACCCACACCCTGAGTCCCTGCACGCCCACACCCGGTGCCCAGGCACCCCCAGGGCATTGTCACCTGCTTGAGCTGGGTCTCGGAGTTCACATAGATCTCGCACACTTGGCAGTGGAACGCCTTGTTCTGGATGTTGATGCTGCCCTTGTTCCCGATCCGCTTGGACTTGTGCCCTGCCCGGGAGAGCAGCTTGCCCCGGCCTCGCCGCAGCTGGGTGCCGTGACCTTCCAGCATGGACTTGTGCTTGGCACCTGGCGAGAGGGGATACTCAGCAAACCCAGCCTAGCCCCCGTGCCAGTACCACGGCAGCAGGAACAGTGCCCTCCAAGAGCACCGGGGGGAACCTCACCCACCTGTGCCCAGCAGCGCTTGAAGGCAGAGGGGACAGGGATCTGCCTGGGAGCCCAGGCTTTTACCCGTGCTGCGCAGCCCATTCCCAAACCCTGCCAAGCTGCACGTCGCAGCGGGGCAGAGATGCTCATCTTCCCAGAGACCCCCCCTCCATGTGCCAGCTCCAGAGAAGCTGCTATTTTGAGCGTGCGCTGGAGCCTGTCGCCTGTCCCCGGGCGTTAGCACAGTCTGCGGAGCCGGGCGCGCGTCGCCCGCCGTGCTGCAGCATCTGAGCCGTGCCCAAGGTCAGAGCGGGGCCGGCCGGGGAGCCAGGAATAGCTCAGCAGGGTCACAGCAGGTGGGGAAGGAGGAACCCAAGATCCCTACACACCTGGGGACAGGGCGCTATGTCCCGCCCCTGCCGGCGACGGGATGGCGAGGGTGCATGGGGAGCGAGTAATTTAAGCTCCTGCTAATTCATTCTATTTTTTAAGGCGTGAAGCAAGGAGCTGTGTGACGGCCACAGAGCAGCTCCAGCCCGCAAACGTTTGTTTGTTTGTTCTTTTTCCCCAAATCAGCTCCTGAATTCGTAACTGGAGCTGACAAAAGCAAAAGGACACGTCTGCAGCTAAGCCGCAGCAGTGTCCTGAGCCAACCCTGCGCGCAGCAGCTGCTGCTGCCCCAGCAGGCAGTGGGGTGGGGGCAACTGGATCCCAGGATGTGCTGAACTGGGGGAGAAAAAGCCATTTAAAGCTGGGGTGCCCAACATAAGCATCTTCCAGAGAAAGGGGAGGGCCAAGAGCTGCAACTGCAGGGCCTGCAGACCCCATTGTGGACCCCTGTACCATGGCTGCCAACCCCTGCCACCACCCTGGGGGTGGGTCTGGCCGCCCCCAGGCTTCGGGACCCTCAGCTGCTCCCACACCTGCCCACCCCAAGGGGCTGCCCTGCACAGCCCAGGAGCCATCGTTGGCTATGGGGCTCTGCAACTCGTTGGATTCCCAGGGGTCTTCACAGGGCCACAAGCCCAAACCACCAAGCTGCTTTGGGAAGGATTATCATGGGTTTGGAAGAAGCCCTGGCTATCAGCTTCAAGCCAAATGGAATATAAAGTAGCCTCAATCACTTGATTAAAAGTAGCTGGAAATGTCCTTAATTGAGGCATGAACAGTACAAGTGATTGACCTTGTGAAAATTCACCCTAGAAGCTGCAGCCCAGGTAAAGCCCCATGGCTTATCTGTACAGGTCATTTCAACGAACGTTTTTAATTACAGCAACACTCATTAATGCTCTCTACTTCTCTGCAAGGCTGTTTGGTTATGGGGCATGGCTGGGCTTTGCTCAGAGCCCTGATGAAGTGGCAGGGGCCTGTCCCCCTGTCCCCCTCCATAATGCCCTTACCAGTGTTGTGAGCCTCCAGCTGGGACAGGGAGTTGACGGTCACTTTGCAGGTGGGACAGTACAGGTGCTGTTTGCTCTTCTTCCCCTCTTTCTCGCTCTCAGGGGCCGAGCTGATGCTGCTGCCCGACTCGGCCGCCTGCGCCTCGGCTGCCTGGGCGGACGAGGCCACGCTGGTGGCATCCGAGGTGCCCTCGGACAGCTCGGAGGCTGGTGGGGAGCCCAGTGGGGCCACACTGCCTGGCAGCTCCACAGGTGATTCCTCAGTGCTGGGCACCAGCCCCAGGCTGCTGCCCTCACCCTCTGGCTCCTGTGGGCTACTGGTATCAGCTGGTGGGAGGGAAAGGAAAAGAGGAAAGGGGAAAAGAGAAAGAAATGGGCATAAAGGAAAAGTTCTCTGTGCCTGAACAGGTTTTTTGGATTTCAGAGAGCACCCACATCTTCCCCAAAACCATCTACGACAACATCTGCATGCATCCATCCCTGCCAAGGGCAGCTCTTCCCAAGGTCTCTCCCCGTACAGCTTTTATCTGCAGTGCCCAGAAGCTGGGCTCAGCACAAAACCCCGGGCGAGATCCAACACTGCCACAGCTCCTACTGGCCCCATCCTCGCGTGCGGCAGAGCCCTGGGGGTGTGTGAGACAGGGCTTGCTTCCTCTCCCGCATACAAACACCTCCCAGAGACACTCAACCACAGGGAAAACAGCTGCCGTTCCCCCGCGAGCACCGGAGCTCATTTGTGACCGGTGGCATCTCTGCCACACCGACCGCAGCCTCCTCAGCCCCATCCCCCTTCCCCCCGTACCTGTGCTGCCCGGCTCCCCGCTGCCCATGGGGCTGGGGGCCAGGTCGGCTGCGTTGTCCTGGCCGGGGGTCCCTGCTGCAGCCCCCACCACCTTCTGCTTGTTCTTCATGGCCTCGATGGCCTTCAGCCTCCGCGCGTGCTTGTGGCCCTTGTAGTGAGCTTCTGCCTGGTTCTTGGGGGGGAGAGACCAGGATGACCATGTCAGTACTGTGACCAGACAGACGGATGGACATGTGGAGGGCAGGTGATGGGGTTAGCCTGGGGATGTGGCCACTCAGGCATGCTTCTAGGGCAGCCACCTTCCCTGGTGACATCCTCCCCCAGGCCTGGGACTACTGCAGAGGGGTGCTGGGTGTGGGGTGTAGCACAGAGGGGTGGATATAGCATAGAGGGGTGTTGGGAGTGGGGTGTAGCACAGACTGGCAGGTGTAGCATAGAGGGATGTTGGGTGTGGGGGTGTAGCACAGAGCTCTGTCCCTCCTCCCCCCAGCCTGCTCTGACACCGACATATTGGGGCCAAGGTATCACTCTCTGACATCACCACATTGCTTGGCTGAGATAAGGACCCTGCTCTGATTAAATGCATCAAGTCACTCCTAAAAGCAGCTTTCAGGCAAAATTTATGACTCCAGAAATGTACAATGAATTGTTGCTATAAAAATGAAATAAAGAGGTTCATTGGTGGGGAGGACACATCTCCCACGATATCCTGAGGAGTGTCCAACACACGGTTCATGTCCCCGGCTCCTCTCTCTCAGTGAACGCTGGATAATGAAGCGCAACTCTGATGGATTCATGTCTGCACTGAACTGATAAAAATGGCCACAAAAAAATCCCCCCTGAACACTGGTGTCTTCCCAACAGGGACAATGCTGCATTGTCCCCCAAACAACCCTGGTCTGGCAATTTATGGAAAGGAACCCCAGTATGAATTAGACACTGTACCCCGGAGTAGCACTGATTAATTTGCACAGCATTCCTAGGGGCCAGCTGAGGATTCCCGGGCTCGGCAGGGGGAAGCATCCCATCCCATCCCTCCCCTTCCCTTCCCCCCCTGCCATGGCTTTCCAAGGGCTGGGAACGGGGGCCAGGGCTGTGGCTGGTATGTGGGAAAGCAAAGGGCCAGTCCGAGCGAGCGTGGTGCCTCATTAGCAAAGACAATAAACTCCCCCTGGATAACAGGGCTGGAACGGGGCTGGGTGCAGCCGAAGTAGGTCACAGCCGCCCTGCTGGAACACCCGCGGGCTGTCAGGATCTGGGCCAGCCGGGGGGACCTGGAGGGACATGGGCAGGGATGGGCAGAGTGGGGACGGGGGCTCGCAGGGGCACTGGGAGCATGCAGTGGGACTGACTCTCCTGGCACAGCACATCTAGCCAGGATGCAGCCTGAAACAGAGAAGCGATGCTTTTTCTGAGCTGCTTGGCTGTGGAGCGGAATTACAAAGCCCAGAACCAGGGAACTTTGCTGGCAGGGCAGCATCAGCCCCGGGCACTGCAGATCCAGCGTGGCCCGGCTGGGATGGCTCCTCTGCAGGCAGCAGAGCCTGGCCAGGGCCCGGGGAGGAAGGAGCAGCTCCAGCAGCCTACAGCCCCCGTGCTGCCGGACACCGAGCACCGGCATCTCCGGTGGATGACCCTGGCCCATTGTCGGGGATGGCCCTGACAGGTGCTGGCCCCGTGTCCCCCACTCACTCCCAGCCCCATCTGTGGCCCCACTCACCGCAGAGTTGAAGCGCAGGTGGCAGATGTTGCAGGAGATGAACTGCTTCTTCTTGAGCGGGGCCGGCACGCCGAAGGTGTGGCTGATCACCGCCTTCTGCACCGGGTCCATCTGGAGCGGGAGAGAGGGCAGAGGGCGGCTGGGTGCTGTGCCCTGATGGCTGCCCCGGTGTGGCACCGTGACCTGGTGACCCTCGCGCCTGTCACGCTCCCAAAGAGCTGCTGCCAACGCCACAGAGCTCACACTGGGTGGCTGCAAGGAGCGAGGGCCTGCATCTGCTGAGGAGCCCTGCAGCCATGGAGACTCCCCTGCGCAGGGCAATGTGCTGTGTCAACACTGCCTCCCGTCCTGATTAAACCATTCCTGAATCCACCAAATCCACGAGGTCCAAATGTCAGCTGTGGTCTGGCAGAAGGGATGAGACCCCATCTGCCCTAGTGTGTGCCCAAGTCCCCTCTCCCCCCACACAGACACTTGTGTCACAGGTGGAAAATTACCAGTTTCTGTTTGAACCTCAGTGGCTACCCTTGACCTCAGCAGGAGCAGACACCACCAAAATGGGGGACAGAGGTGACCAAAACAAGCATCATTCATTCTCCATGTGCTCTTCACCAGAGAGCTGGAATGTCTGCAGGCAATGCCAAAGGTGCAAGCAGGGCCATGTGTGCCAGCCCATGGGACACCAACAGCCCACACGGGTGCCAAGGCAGGAGGGACATCAGTGCTTGCTGCCACAGACACAGCTCGCCCAAGATACAGTGCCCATGAAAGCCCCTCTGAGTTGCCGCACTGCTGTCCAGATGCACATTTCACCTGCTCAAACTCAACAATGACAACTCACACTCTGGGCTGGGCACACACAGACACACTTCGATGACCTGCCAGGAGCCATATCTGTCCTCCAGCCTGGCCAGGGCCACGGTGGAGCCAAGCATGTGGTCAGTGCCAGGCCCTGGCCCTTCTGTCTTGCCCCAGGGCTCGGCCTCATTCCACAGCCCAAGCACCAAACTGCTTCCAAAAGCCATAATTGTTTTTAACAAAATGCATTTATTAAGGAAGAAAACACAAGAATAACCTCTTTGTCTGAGCGTGGCTCCAATCTATAATGCAAGTATTGTTCCCTACCCTGTGGCACAGGGAGATTATCTTATCTGAGTCCTGCTGTCAGGAGAGCCCGGGGTTTTCAGCGATCGTATTTCTCGGCAAAGCTATTTCGCTGCCGAGACAGGTGCATCAGTCTTCGAGGCACATGCCTGGACAACAGCGCCATTATCAAGACCCCAAATTCCTTTCCAGGAGTGAGCAGAATGGTAAAAGCAGGTGATTAATGAAGTGCCTGTTTGCTATGAAATTTTACTCACTTATCTGGCATATAAATGAAGAGGCATTTGGGGTTCGGCAGAGACCTGGAGGAAGCTACAGATGGCCAAGATGCTGCTCCATGCCTGACAACAAACACTGCAATGTGCTGCTGGCAGCACCCCTGTGCTGCTGGGCTGCTGGGCCAGCACTCGTTTTCCAGAGAAGCACCCACCTTTTCACTGAGAAAAGAAAAATGGCTCCAACCTTCCCAGCAGTGTCAGCTACCAGGTTCCAGCCGGTCGCTGCCACCAAACACTGCTGGCTCCCACCAAGCACTGCCAGCTCCCATGGGCTCATCCACACCCTGAGCACCTTGGCATGAGAAAGGTGGGGGCTGGAGGAGGAGGCGAAGGGAAGGGAGATGCTGGCAAAAGGACACAAATAAGTCCAGGGACTGTCTTGGCCTCATCCTGAACCTGCCAGTGAAGCCAGTGGCGTCAGAGCCATGTCTGAGCCTCAGCTACATGGTGGTGGTGCTGAACAACCCCAGCACTCCTCATCCTCCTGGGGTTATGACAGAGTGATGGCACCAGCTCGGGTCTTTCCAGCCTCTGTGCTTTTGCCAAGTCCACCCTGCTCAAGCCCGTGGCCCAGCAAGGAGTTGTGTCCACCACAGCACCTGCAACTGCTCT
This sequence comes from Erpornis zantholeuca, assembly GCA_013400515.1. Taxonomy (NCBI): domain Eukaryota; kingdom Metazoa; phylum Chordata; class Aves; order Passeriformes; family Timaliidae; genus Erpornis; species Erpornis zantholeuca. The sequence goes on from VZTN01025341.1 coordinate 85,376, forward strand.
GGGCAGGCACAGGACTCACAAGCTCCCAGGGGCTGGGCTGGCCAGCACACTCAGAACCTGGCTCCTCACTCCAGCCCCAGGCATCCCAGCCAAGGCACATGCAACTGGTGGCCGTGGCTGCTCCTGCTGTCCCAAAGTAAACGCCACCTCTGTCTCAAGCCTTCAGCTGCCACCCCCATGGGCGCACACATGGCCCCAGGTCCTTTGCCAGAAGCCCAGCCCAGCTCCACCCTGCACTGAGCACATCTAAAGCCTGGTGCCACCTGAGAGTCCTCGTGCTTCTCCCTGAATGAGAACACAAACATCCCTCTATCTCCTCCCCGCCGCACACCCTCGCAGCTCTCTCGGACATGGAAAAGTCCCCTCAGCTCCTGTGGGGCTGGCAGGGGGCTGTGCTGCAGCCGTACGTACCAGCACCTGCAGCCAGGGATTGAGGCTCTTCCTGGCCGCTTCCAGAAGAACGGAGCCAGCAGCAGAGGTGGCTTTGGGCACCGCGGTCTTGGGGAATAAAGATCCTGGCTTTATAGCCAATTTGTATTGACTCACATTACTTTATTTATCCCTGGATGTTCCTGCCGATATAAATAGCGATCCCTGCGCCGAGCTCCCCGCGGCCACTGAGGTCAGGAGCAGGAATTCACAGGGATGCAGCATCCGTTCACATCGCATCTGCTGACGGGGTTTTACGAGGAGCTGCTGGGTCCTGGGGATTTGCAACATCCCAAGCTAAGAGAAAGAGCTCTGGAGCAAGGAACGTGCCTCCAGTGCCGTTAGGGTTTTTTCTCCTGGTTGTTGCTCTAAGTGACAGGAGGCAGCTTGGAAGGGTTTCGTTTGCTCCAGAGTAAAACATCTGCTGGGTTCATGGGAGCCCTGTGACCTACTCTGAGTGCAGAGTGTTCTGCTGGGCAGTGCAAACAGCTCCCCCTCCGCAGGGCATTGCTGAGCCCTCAGAGCACCACCAGCGATGCAGGGCATGAAAGGGGAACCCTCAGATCCTGTTGTAGAGTACATCCAATGTAGCACCGAGCTCAGCAAGGGGCAGACCCTGACTGCTGCCCCCTACCCTCTCCCCCTACTGAGGTTCAAGTGGAGTCTGACCTGGCATCACAGTCACTTGGGCAGAAATGAGGAGCCACCAGCCTGGCTCAGGATGCGGGGATGCTCCAGCCCTACATCCTGAGGGATGGAAGCTCTGCTCTGGCTCCCCCAGAGCTGCCAGCCCAGCACACACTGAACCTCACCCAGCCTCCTTTGGCCACATCTCCAGCACAGACACACCCCAAAGGGGCAGCTCCTGCCCCCGGACTGTCAGCCAACACCACACACAGGGCTCAGAGTGGTTGACTCCAGGTCCCCAGATGGCTGGGACAGCCTCCCCTGGCATCTCTGTTTGTGTCTGACCCATCCTCTGTGGCAGGAGCCCACATGGAGCATAGCAGCCACACGACACTGTGTGGCTCCAGCAAGTACCAGATTCACTTTCCAAATTATCAGTTTTTTTAAAGCAACAAACGTGGGTGAACACGCGCAGAGGCAGCGGCAGGTGGGAGCCAAGAGGAGCGAACAACAGGCGCTGGGTCAAGTTCACTCCTGACTCCAGCGACTAAAAAAAGAGCCCAGACAAAGAGCAGGAACTATAATGGCATCAAAACCCCTCCTGTCCTGTGTTCCAGCTCATTAGCCTGGGGAGAGACTGGACTGGGGCTTCAAAAGAGCTTAAAGGACTCAGACGCCTGAATCCCATTCAACAGCAACAGGAATCCTGCACTTAATTTCTGAACTGTCTTTGAGGATCTCAGCGATAATTTGCACCTTCCGAGCACGTTTAAGCTCAAAGCCACTGAAAAAACGCTGGTGAGCAGGGAGGGGGCTCGGGAAAGTCCCATTTCCAGGCTCCTGAGAGAGAACAATGGGCATTTACTGAACCCCAAAACACCAGCCTGCAGTGCTTCCGTGGCAAAGAGGGGGAGCAGCCCCCGGGCCCACTGCCCCTCCTGGAGCAGAACCTGCTCCACAACAATCCTGTGTAGCACCCAGGGGTTACAGAGACCCCTGCGGGGCTGGGACCAGCCTGAGGGAGTGATGCAGCACGGGGAAAACACCACCTCACACCCCACACAGTGGTGTGTCCTTTGCCACATCCAGGTCAGTTTAACTGTCTAATGGAACCTCTCTAAAGATGTGTCATTGCCCACTCCAGGCACCTGGGCCAGTGGTTCCATCTTGGGGAACTGGAACCCAAGCAGGGGGTGGGAGCAGTCCCCAGCATTCTGACTTCCCCAACATCCACAGCACCAGCCACACGCCTCATATCTGTAATACATTCTCTCTCTTTCTTTGCTTTTCCTTATTTAATTTTCAACTAATGAACTGCTCTCCAGAGCTACTTTATTACTATTGATTCCAGGAGCAAAATCCAATTGATCTCGTTAAAATGAACCATGTTTTTAATTCTGGTACTGACAGGCGCTGGCTGGGCAGGAACCTCTCTGAGCTAAGGGTAAAGTGGGCTGAGGAGCAGCCAAAGACCCCAGGAATTAAACCAGAAACTACCTGGTGGGGGTCAAGGAGTGGTGCCATGTAGAGGAGGGACTGCTGCAGGAGAGGAGTGGTCCAGCAGCTGATGTCCCTGCACCCTGGGGACTCACCGTGTTGAAGTTGGGGAAGAGGTTGAGTGGTGATGTCCCGTTGAGCCTGAAGGTCAGGAAGTGCTTGATGTCCAAGGGGGGGTGAAGAGGCCGGCCAGGGATGGGCAACGATGCTAAAAGGGGGCTGCTGTGTCCAGAGGGACCTGGGCAGGCAGAGGGAAAGAACAGCGTTAGCATTGGTGATCCCTACTCGCAGCAGGAGGACAGAGCACACAAAACATGGCGCACAGGGACATCTGCCATGGGCTACAGACTCCCCCCCAGTGAAAGGTCCCAGCCCAGGGTGGCCCTGGGCTCCCCTTTGCCTTTCAGGCTCAAAATCAGCACCTCAGTCTGAAGCAGAATGCAGCCACCTCCATGTCAGAGCATGGATGTGCCCAGGAGTCCGAACCCTCAAAAGATGTCAAAACCTCCCCCAGGGAAGCAGCCTCTTCCCTGGGCTTTTCCATGGAGCCACACAGCCCTGGGCACCCCCACACGGACCTGGGCACCCCCACACAGTCCTGGGTTCTCTCACACTGGCACCACTGGGGCTCCTCAGCAGGGCTGGTGAGGTTCTGGCTGCCAGCAGCAGCCAATGACTGGGGGCAGAGACTGAGCTGCCCCCACTCCTGCGGTACAGCCGCCACTCCCCGGCCCCCGCAAATGAACCACGCGCTCCAGCGTGAGGTTTAAAAATAGCCTAGAGTTATTAATACTGTTCTGTTGAAACAGAAAACACCTGTGGGACAGAGGGAAGGAGGGAGGGAAGGCCGACAAGAGGGATCTGTCTCCAGCCTCCTCCCCATCTCATCTTGGACTCAACACAGATGATGAGCACAGGAAAGCATCCTCCAAGTGGCAGAGGGAGTCCCTGCCCAGCCTTGGGAGCAAGGAGGGGGAAAAGCTAAAATTAAAAATATTAATTAATCAAACACAATAAGCAAGAAACGGTTTCAGAGTGCTGTGAACCAGAAGAGTCCATTCACATCCCACACAGCCTCACACCCCCTCCAACCCACCCACAGCCCCATCCCTTTTCCTGCAGCAAGGACAAGGTCCATGCTCCTCGTTCCTTTGGATTTTTTTGAGGTTTGGGCTCTTTTTCACCTCAAAGGCATCATGGATCCCTTGACCAGCACATTACAACCCCATCCCACTGTCCCCCTGGAACTGAGAACATCCCTTGTGGGAGGCTGACAGTGGCCAGCACCCACTCCCTGCTTGTCACCACCAGCATCTCTTGCGACAGCACCGACCTGGTCCTCCCTCCAGTTCCCTGCACCCTGATGCCAGCTATGCAGAATGAGGACCCCAGGCTGGTGCTGCTCCTCACTTGGCTCCGCACCTGCCCTGCACCAATCCTGGCTGGTGCAGGAGCTGAGACACGCATCTGAAATTCAAAGTTTGAGAGGTTCCCTGGATTTGAGCAGCGAGTGCTCGCCGCCAGCCCCACGGGCACCAATGACCTCTTTCTGGGCGAGCGCACGCAGCGGCTCTGCCACGGTGCCAGAGCCATCCCCAAGCCAGGCCTGACTCCAGGGAGGAATTACAGTTTGCTTCATCAGGCGTGCACTGATCGAGTTAATTCCAGAGTCGCCCAGAAGGGAAATCTGTGAAACCGCTTAAAAATAAATAAATAACATTACAGCAGCAGCGAGCAGGACTGGGTGAGCGGTGCATAATTAACCTTCTGAGGCGTGAAACAGTATTTCTACATCAAATCATCTGAGACGGCCAGGCAGGCGCCAGAGGAGCTGCCCTGGGACCCCCCAGCACACGCAGCCGTGGCCCCGTGCGAGAGCAGCAAAGGCATTTGGGGCTGGATCACGAGGGGTGCCACTCGTCACAGTCACAGTGCGATTTGCACTGACTGCACTGGCCTTAAAGACATAAAATATACATATATATAAATATATATATATATGGGAAGAACAAGATGTGGGTGATTACCTTGTCCTTCAAAGTCAGTAACTACAAAAAGGGATGCTGCAGCTCAGCTAATGCTGTGGAATGAAGGGTTCACTCTCTGGGGAGCTGCTCCTGCACTGGGCAGGCACAGGACGGGTGCTGAAGGGACACAGACTTCCAGGATCGGCCACCACCTGCAGTGGCTGCTGCCCACCAATGGTACAGATGAGATATGCCAACCTCCTTGGTACTTTGAGCTCAAATTTGTGGATCAAACCCATTTCTGGACTGGGATAAACCAAGCAGCTGGAGAGAGCCCAGAAGGCCCAGTGAGACCCTGCAGGTGGGCAGGTCTTTTCCCACCTGGCTTTGCCCCTGAAGCAGACAAGACCCCCAAGAGCAGGAAAAAGGCTGAGGCCACCCCAGTGAAGCTCCCCAGCATGTCACAACTCCCTGCTGGGGCACCAGCACGATGCTCTTGGGGCACCTTCCCAAGGTTACGGGGCCATGGCATTGTGGGTCCTGCCTTACCTTTGCTGCAGGGCAGATTCCGGCAGCAGCTGAGGGCAGTATTTTTAGGTATTAATTAGACACCCAATTAAGGGGATTTGCTTTTGGGAGAGCGGCAGGGCCCCAGGTCTGTATAGAATGACACGACCTTACCCAAGGTGACAGGCACGGCCAGCAGCAGGTGGGGCTGTGCTGGTGAATGGACCCCCAGGGGTGCAGCTCTGGAGTGGGGTCTTTTGCCACAACCTCTGTCTCCCCCTGATTCGGCAGAGGAGCCCCAACCTTCACAGCAAACGCTGTTGCTCTGGCATGGCAGGTCCTCCTGGGACAGGACGTGCTCCGGGCTCTGCAGAGCATTCCAAGGGGCTGGTGCAAGGAGGGGAGCATGGGAAGCACTTGTTCCTGGCACAAGCACCTGCTGCAGTCTGGGGGGGTTGTGTCTCTGCCTCCCCCAGTTCCACAGAGAGGGTCCAGGCCTGACCAAGAGATGCCAAAGCCACGATGTCCCTGCTGTGGTGCTGCAGAGCCGTCAGAGCCTGCACATCCTCTCCTCGCGGCTTAGCCCCTTCCCAGCCCTCTGGAGTTCAGCCCATCCAGTTCCTGTCCCGCAGATAAGAGACCCTTGTGGGGATCCCTTGGAATTTAAAGGAATTCTCAGCCCTACATTTAACCAAACTCACCCAAACTGTGCCTGGCCACCATCCCCAGCCTGTCCCCCCCACCCCTTCACTCTACACAGCCACTGAACGCACACCTGCAGCAGGTTTTCCTCCTGGTCCCTGTGAGGCAGAGCAAAGCAACTGTTGTGCTCTGACACCCTGCCTGTGTGAACCTCCCAGAGCTGCCTCTGAAGGCAGCAGGGCCAACGCTGCAGGTTCTCATGCCAACACGAGTCTGCCAAGGACCCATCTCCGCAGACGCCGCTGCCTCAGAGAGCATCTGGCGCCGAGTCTGCCCAGGCCAGATGGAGACGGAGCTGTTTATTCACACAGAGGCTCACTCCTGCTTGGGAGATATTCTCAGCAAATTTTGATGCTGTCTCTAAATCCTTACAGAGGGCTTTAAAGCTTTTGTCTCTGGCCAAGGATGTTTCCAAGAGGCTCCCCAATGCCAAAGGCTGATGGCCAGAGAAGAGGAGCAAGACCCAGTCACAATGCTGGACCATGATGGCAGCACCAGTGCAGCCCCAGAACCTCTGGGATCTGGATCAGTAACAAACAGATTGCACTGCACTGGACTCCCAGAGCAACCAGACTTGGACTGTGGGGCAGCAGATCTGCTATATACTCCCATTTCCAGCTTTTGGCAGCCCCAGCAGAGGGCCCAGAGCTCAGGATTCAACTGAGGTCATGCTTCATGCTGCTGCACTGGGTTTACTGCTGATTAGAATCAGTCTGAACTGAAGGAAACAGCACTCCAAGTCAAAACCAGCAAAGCCCCATCACACTGGGACACACCAGCAGCACCTCTGCCCCGCTTGGCCACTGCGCTGGCACCCCCAGACCCATGGGCAGAGGGGCCTGAGCTCCTGCCTGCTGCAGGCACCAACAGTTCTGCTCACCTCGGGATAAAGAGAGTAACACTTCAAAGGAGAAATAGGAGCTGAACATCTCCAGTTGGTCCCAAAAGCAGGTGTTGAAGGGCTTTCTCTTGGACTGCAGGTTGCCAAGAGCTCAGGGTGCAAAGGGAACTCTGGGACATGAGGACATTTTGGAAAGACCAGGAATTAGCTACTGATTGTTTTCAGACCTCTGCTTATAATTTATTCTGTCTTTGCAAAAGAAAAAAAAAAAAAAGTCCTTTTAGATATCTTTACACTTTAAATTTTAGGAAAATTAAGATAAACATTTTTAATATAGACATTTATATATGTATATTTATATATATACACACATACACATATGTACATGATGCATTTAAAGTTACTATTTCCTCAGCCATTACAATATCATTCCCTAAATCTCTTGTTCTTGAAATGATCATGACTTGATGCCACTGCTAAAAATACCCTGTGCTGTGCGCAAGGAACACCAACACAACACCGCCAGGCATGTTGGGGTCGGCGCAGAGCTGGGAGGATGCGCTGCCTTTTCTGCATTCTCTCTCCAGGCTTCAGAATAACAGAAATCCCATATTTTTGCAGAGCATTAAGCAAAAGCTGCTGGGTATCTTTGTGCAAAGGCAAGGTGACATTTGAGCTCAAGAGCTTTGCCTTCATCTCCCTAAAACAGAATAATGACAAACCTTTGGAAAAAACTCATCATTGGGGATCTCAGTTGGCCCCAGGATTCTGAATTCTGGGCGATTCAAACCGATGTTTGGGCCATGAGGGAGGTGTGGTCATGGGACCAGCATGGCTTTGTGAAGGATCCTGTTTTCTCTTCTCAGCATGAAGCATGTCACCATCCACTGACAGTGACGTGGAAAGGCAGCATCGAGCTGGCACTGGGGGCTGCCCACAGGCCCCGGCTCCCACCCCAGGGCTCGGCCCTCAGCAGCCACGCTCACTTCACCTGTGCCATGATGAACCCCGACTCCCTCATGCTCTCATAGTACTCGATGGCCAACGCAAAGTTAAACTCGCTGATGGCTGGGCCGTCGATGGCGATCTTCATGAGGTCAGAGAGCCCCTCGTCCTTCATACGGCGCGACCGGCCGCGCTTCAGCAGCTCCCGGCCCCGGCTGATCTTCTCAGCAAGGACTGAGCCCAGCGGCAAGGCCAGGGCAATAGCAGCCAGGACAGCGAAGTCTGGGAAGAGTTCATGCATCTCCGAGCTGCTGTAGACTAGCTTGACACAGAGGTCCTTGAAGGAGAGCTGGCTGAGGCTGAAGACGATGCGCTTGAAGAGGGGAAAGTCGCTCAGGGCCCTCTCGCTCACCACCACCCGTGAGTACACCTGCAGCAGGAAATTCAGTTCGCTGACCCCATAGCTGCCAATGTCCTCCAGAGACTGGGGGTAGCACTTGGGGTTGAAGATGGCAGAGAAGGAGCTGATGGCCTCCAGGACGCTGCTGGGGAACCTGTCCAGCAGGCTGCCCCGCACCCTCTCCAGGTAGCTCTCCTTCAGGTGCTCAAAGTGTTTCAGGTGCACTTGGGAGCAGTTGGCCAGCTCGATGCCCCTGTAGTAGAGGCAGCTCTCGCCTTCCCGGCCGTCCTGTGGGTGCTTGTTCATCTCACTGAGGAACTCCCGGAGGTTCTGGCCGCTGGTGCTCTGCTGGGCCTGCAGCGTTGTGGCCGTGGCTGAGACTATGGGCTTCAAGATGGAGAGGTCGAAGTCCTCAATTTGGAAGAAGCGACCAAGCTTCTGGAAGATGGGGAGGACGTCCAGGAGGATCTTGGTGAAGGCCACAAATTGGAACTTCTTGAGCTCTTCACAGAGGCCACGGGCCACGGGTGAGTGCTCTGCCTCGCTCTCCAGCAGCAGCACCAGCGTGGGCCATGAGGAGTCGATGGCTTCCACAGCTGGGAAGATAGAAGTCCAGTGGATGGCTTTGGGGCTCCCGAGGTCTATCTCACAGAGGTCCAGGACTCTCCGCAGCTCCTGCAGGCTATCGCCTTCCCCGTGGAAGCTGGAGTAGAGCCTATACACAGCATCCACGGTGGTCTCATACTTCTGGAGGTACTCGATGGTGCCGATGCTGTCGGCCAGCAGCAGGGAGGTGCCGTGGGACAGGCAGTGCACCTCAGTGAGGAGTGGGCAGAGCGAGGTCAGCGTGGTCCCTACCCCGCTCAGCCGCTCGGCCACCAGTGAGGCACTGTCGGCGCTGAGCCAGGTGAGCTTCATGGTGGGGATGCCGAAGGAGCGCATCACCTCACCCACCTTGCCTGCCACGGTGGAGGCCTCCCCGGTGGGCAGCTCAAAGCTGCCCAGGAAGGTGGTGGAGGTCTGCCCATTGCAGGGGGAGACAGTGGTGGTGAACATGGCAAGGCTGCGGTGCTCCAAGATGTCCACTGTCTCATCCACCACCAGCCCAATGAACGGCGAGGCTTTGATCCTGTGCCTGTCCTCATTGTGCAGGACTTTGGCAATGGCTGCCTGGGCCAGTAGAAGGAGGGGTGCAGGGAGGGAGAGAGAAACACAAATGAGATTCAGAGGCAGTGGGAGATGCGCAGCACCCGGCACACAGCGAACGGGCGAGCTCCCACCCACAGGTCCACAGCACACGAGGGACTGAGCCAGGCAAAAGCCCTTATGCTAGTTGAACACACAGAGGCTGGGAATCACTTTCTTTTTCCTTAATTAGCTGTCTCCTCCTGCTTCTGTTTGGCAGCTTGAGCACCATCAGAAACTGCTGAGAGCTTGGAGGTTCCAACCCTGAGCTTGGGGTCAGAGCCCCACAGCTAGAGCAGGACACAGCACCAGCAGTAGCAGTGACCCCTCAGCCCCCAACATTCCATTCCCAAGCCTCCACCTATGCTGGCAGTGAGGCAGGACACCAGCAACCCACATCCCACATTCAACTCCAGCAGTTCCACTTCGCTGGCCCAGCAGGGGCAAGAGCAGCAGCAAAACTGCAACGTTTTTTCCGCCTTTACTCATTTACTCACACTCCCCCCATTTCAGGCAAACTCCCCAGTTTGGAGGGAAAACTTCCTGTGTGTGTGTGAGTGCTGCAAGGATCACCACAGGCTGGGAAACCTAATTAGTGGGTTTAGTCTATCTGCAGCAAAATAAGGCTCTGCTGAGAGCTGAAAAGCCTGGCAAACGGCCAAGACTCACTAAAAATTTAATTTGATTTTAGCAGGCATGAAGCGTTTATAAAATTCAGAAAACCCTTTCTAAACTCTCCGGCTACTTGATCTTTCTGATCATTCAGTTTAGGGCAAAAGAGGAAAAACCCACAGTGCTTGTGTGCTAATTGAACTCCTGAGCTTTCATCCTGCAAAGCAGCCTGGCAGGATGAGGGAGCTCCTGGAGGGTGCAGGCACTGTCCCTGCTCTGCCAAACGTGGCGGCCACGTGGCACCATCCATCTCAGTCACAGCTGGCACGAAGGTGCAGCACCCCAGCCCCACACCTTCCTCTCCACCCCAGCATACACACCTGCATCTCCCTGACGCTGCCGGGGTGGTAGTACTCGCTGTGCTCCGAGGCCAGCAGCGCCTGGCACAGGTTGAACTTCTGGAAGTTGAGCAGGGAGGAGCACTTCTCATCCGGGATCTCCTCCTTGGCCATCCAGTAGACGGTGGTGAGGACGGCCACCTTCGCCGGGTTCACCTCCACCTTGATGACCGAGCGCAGCTCGGGGTGGCCGTGGACACGGGTCTCGAAGGCCAGCTGCTCCCGGTTCACCGCCAGCGCCTGGCGGTGCGCGCCGGAGGTGACGTGCCGCAGCAGCGCGTGGCGCTGGAAGTTGTCCGTGCCCACGGTAAAGGCGTTTTCCGCTTTACCGTGCTTGTTCTTCACCAGTGCCTGCCGACACTCTATGCAAAACATGAGCTTCCTCTCATAGTCAAACTCCAGCCAGGTAAATTCTTCCTTCCAGTGCTCATTGAAATAGCGTTTACACTTTTTATTGGAATTGGAAGTTTCCCCAGCTGGCTTTTTCCCCGGAGGCACCATGCTGCTGTGGCTGGGGAATCAAGCACTACGGCTGAACCGCACTGTGCCTTGAGGAGCAGCCTGCACATTTAATTGAGTAAGAAGGTCTATTACCACTCTCCTGGTCCGACTGGAGATGAAAGAGACACAAGGGAAAGGGATTAGGGCCCTGCAAACCTCAGCCGGGGCTCAGCTGTGGTGGCACAGCCACAGTGGCACGGTGACAGCAGCAGTGACAGTGGTGCTGAGGACAGGCCAGGCTGTGGGACAGCTCCAGCACCACACTGGGGGATCCCATTCAGCACCTCATCAGCATCACCAGAAGTTCTTGGTGTCACTGGTGGGACTGGCGCATACACACATGGTCCTGTCACCATAGGAACTCCCCCAAGCTTCTCCCTGGAGCAGCCCTCCCCACTATACTGGCACTGGGAAGGTGAGGAAGGCTCAGCGCTGGCTGAAACACCCAAAAACGAGCGTTCAGCCCTGGAGGAGCAGCACGTGCTGCTGGCAGTGAGTGCCAGGACCCTGGAGCTGAACAAGGGTGACTAGGAGCTCGCTCAGACACACGTGCTTGTGTGCACACGTGTGTTCTCAGTCCTGCCTGGCTTGTCTCTCTTCCAGGGAATTGCTGAAGTCATGGCAGGTCCCAAGGCAGTGGAGCCATCATTCAGTGCCATCCCCGTATCCCCCCCAAGGATGCACCGGATCCACTCCAGGCTAAGCTCCCGAATATCTACTGAGCTAGAGGCTGCAAAGCACTTACACATGTAACCAAATCAGCACCTGAAGGCTTTAAGCATTCACTTGACCTCCTCCTCCCACTTCAGGCCCGCTCAGTTCAATCCTCACATTTGTCCATGAACCACACTGACAATCCAAACAGGCCCTTGCTAAAGGTTTTGGGAAGAGGAGGAGGAAGAACCCAGCACTGCATGGGGAAGCAGGAGAACCGAAGTGCAGAGGAAAAAAAGAAAGAACATGGACACTCAGCAGCAGAGAAACTGGGGAATACCATCAATCCACGTGATTTGCTGAAACACCGATGAGGAACTTGGCGTTTTTCTGAAGAACGAGCCCCCAAACCAGAACCATTGCCACAGCACCATGGCAGCAGGGGGAAAGAACCCTCACAGTTCAGGTGTCAGAACAACACCGCGACTCCCAGTGCTGCGTACGCCCACCCTACAGAGCCAGCACTCCCCACGGGGTGCTCTGGGCAATGCTGGCAGGTGGCCCTGGAGCCATGGGCATCGCAGCCGCCTGGCACAGCGACCCATCCCTGCGCCGGGCAGGCATCGAGCGCCCTGGCTGCGATGGGATGGTGCATAGCCCCAGGGGGTGGATTCCTGTGCTCTTTCCCTGCCACTGACCCCATTCGCTGTCAAGCCATCCC
>VZTN01025341.1:97396-131860 GCA_013400515.1 Erpornis zantholeuca
AAAAGAGCAGCAATTAGTGTGTGGGATGTACGAGGCCGGGGCGGGGGCTGAGACGGAGCAGAGAGCCCTAGCGCCCCTTCCCACAGCACCCATTCCCGCAGCACCCGTGGTGCTCTGGCACCAGCCCAGCACCCCTCACTGCTGCTGCTGCTGCCCACGGGAAGAGCAGCACTGCGCATCGCGGGGGACTCGGCAGCAGCTCGGGATGGGGCTCGCACTCAGGTCCCCCCACCAGCCTGCTTCTTCCCCCCCCGCAGGGAAGTTTGGGCAGGATCAGGATACACTTGTGAGAGAACAAGCCGCTGCCCTGCCCCTTGTCCCTGGTGCATCAGCCCTGGCTGCGTCCCCCCCGTGCCCCTGAGGGTGAGCGGAGCAGCCCCAGCGCCCAGCCCAGCGCCCAGCCCTGCGTGCCCACCCTGCTCACCCGCCCCTACATACGTACCATGGAAAGGCTGCCATAAGCTTTGGGGCGGGGGGGCTTGCAAACTTCCCAGATTTGGTTTTGAAATAGGAAGAAAACGTAAAAAAAAAAAAAAAAAAAAAAAAAACAAACACACAAAAAAAAAAAAAAAAAAAAAAAAAAAACAACAAACCCACCACAAACCAAACCCAGCCAAGTAACGCAAAGCCAAAAATAAAACAAAAAGCAGCGGGGTGTTCGGGAGGCGGCACCACCCCCCGCCCCGCAGCCCCGACCGCGGGAACAAAGCCTGCGGCGGCCGCCCGCGCTCACGGGAGCACGGGAGCAGCCATCTTGCTGCGAGGACTGTCTGCCTCACGGATGCTCCCGGCAGCCCACGGCGGCAGTGGCCACTAGCGGTGGCCGGGATGGGGAAGGCCGCGTGGGCCACGAGGGACAGCGGACGTGGTGGCTGGGCCGTGGGGCTGCGGCCCCTGGGGAGGGGGAGCGCACGGAGCCGTGCCCTGTGCCTGCCGCACGCTCACCGGAGGGACCCCTTCCCCCCGAGGTGCCATGGGTGCCCGGGGACCCCCACCATGGGTCTCGTAGCCCAGAGCTGGGCACATGCAGCAAGGGTGAGCCGCAGGGGCGTTCGCAGCCAGGATGTGTGTTCTCTGGGTTTCGGCAGAGCCGGGACTCAAGTGCCCTGCGAGCAGCCGTGGGCAGAGCAGCACTAAGGCATGGACACGGAGTTTCGGCAGGATCCAGGTCCAAGTTCCTGCTTACCTGCGCTCCTGGTCCATAGCTGCAGGGCTGGGGCTGAAACCCAGCTCCTTGCCTAAGCCTCCCTAAGGCTCCCTAATGAGCAGAATGGCTCCTCACATCCCAAAAAACTTTCTTTTAGCAATGAATGCAGGTGAACTTTAGAGCGCCTAAAATACTTACAGAAAGAGGATTTTGTGCCACTTTTGCTTTCCCCAAACAAGGCTCCTGAGCACACTGAAATCCCAAGGGGCACCAGTTTCCCGTGGGACCCCTGATGGGACCCTGGTTCCTTGTTCCCCAGCACATACTCCCTGCCTGGGAGCTGAAGGATGCTCCCACCCAGACTCACTCTTTTCCCAGTGTGGAGTTGGGCCGTGAGGAGGGATGTGGCCCACCGGAATGTGCCTGGATTAGGAGCTGCATTGTACCTGGCTCCGGCTGGCTCTGCACCAGGGGGGTCTGGAGGCCCCCGGTGAATTCCTCTCTTTAGGCTCCTCCACATATCCCGGGGCAAGAGACTCTTCCTGCACTGGGGACATTCTTGCCGAGCCACCTCAGCCCAGGGTTAATGAGAGCAGGAGGTGCTGAAACCAGAGCCGGCTCCTGGAGTGAAAACACGCCCGATTTATTCTTGTGCTAATGCCGCAAGAAAAGAGGATTGAGCCTTTTTAATGAGTTTTTAGGCAGGAGCCTACTGCATCCCCTGGTCGACTCCCCTGATTCCCAGCATCCAGAGCAGGACAGCGAAGGTCAGCGGCCCCAAGCTAGCAGTGCCTGGGACCAACTCCACTTCCCATGGGGATCCCTCCACCAAGCCCCTGCATTGGGATCCACGGGAAAGACCAGCGGGCTCCAGACGAGAACGCGCCTGCTCTGTCTGCTCCACGCAAGGGGCAAGGCTGAAACCGCTGATCCCTTCTGTCCTGCACACCCATTCCTGATGGAAGCCTCAAGCTTTAGCACGAGTTTTGGGCAGCATTTGCAGGATGTCCCTGACCCTGCCGAGCACCCTGCCCTCACAAAGCTGCCGGATGTCAGACGTCCTTCCTAAAGGAACTGGAGATATACTCCTGTTTACCGCCGTGCAGCAGCAGCCACCTTGGCTCGAGCCAATTGTTGCTATTTTTCCCGACTGTGCCGTGCCTGAGGAGCTGGGTGGGCAGGTGCCCTGGCTCACCAGCACATCCATCATCCACACGGCACGAGGGCGGCGGCAGCCATGAGCCACAGTTTCCATCTGAGTCCCAGTTTCCATCGGCGTCCCACACCTCCGGCAGCCAGAGCAGACCCCAGGCACACAGTTCCCACTGGGATGCTCCAGGCTGATCCCCGGCACCCCTTTCAGCACTCCAGCCCCACATCCACAGATGGGTTCCCCAAGGATTTCTTACTGCGTCTATAAGAAGCTGAACAGAAAAGACCAAACCCAGCCATATTACCCCAAAAAATTTTAAATCCCTGAGTCCAAAGATATTTATGAGATTTTGCTTCCATCCCCGCTCTAAGCCAATCAGGCTCTGGGAAATGACGCACACTCTTCCCGCAGGGAAGCGGAGGTGCCGGCGTTCCCAAAGCTGCTGACCTCAGGGAGCTCCATCCCCTGCACAGGCCCCAGTTCTCCTGCCCACCCACCTTGCTGTGCCTGGCTCCACCAGCCCTCTCACCCCTGGCCATTGCAGGGCATGGGGTAGCAAAGACCCAGCACTCTGCAGGTCACTGCTCACCCTCTGCACCCAAAACCCCTGTGCAGAGGATGCCAGGCCCCAAAATGAACTGGGAGCATGCAGGGGAGGGAGCACTCATGGGAGCTGCCCGGCTGCATCCCTCGCACCCGAAGGTGGTGACAGCTCAGTTCAATCTCTGCTGTGTGTGGTGGAGGCGGGGGGGCTGCGAGGAGCCGCTGTCTCATGTGGGAAAGAGCACCCGGCACCGTGTCAGATCAGCCAAATTAAAAATACTCCTGCAGCCCCCGGGCTGGTGCCTGGATGGGTGGATCTCGCAAGGACAAGGCCTGCGGGTTCTGCACACACTGGAAGGGATGCAGGGAGGAGAAGGTGCTCCCACGCAGAGAACGGGATGGGGCACACACTGGGGGACCCCAGTATTTACCAGCTGTGTCCCAGTTCTTCTGCACAGCTCGGGGTACTCAAGGGGCCGTTCCTCCTTTGCTGGGGGGTCCCTCCAGCACCACTGTGGGCACAGAGACTCTGGCTCTGCCACACTCAGGTCCTTGTGGAGGGGCCTGGGTGGGCAGTGGGCCATCGATAGGGAACCATGGGGTGATACTGGAGTGGAAGCCCCCCGACTTGCTGGCATGGGACCCCCACACACGCCCCACAGCCACTGCCAGCTTGCAGGATGCAGCCTCGTGCCTCCTTCCTCTGCACAGCCTTGTCACAACCTTCAGCTGCGTGACTGCAGCTGGCAGGGAACAAGCCTTGAAATAAACTCAGATGACATTCCTGCAAACTCTGGACATGACCACAAACAGGATTACTGGGCTGGGCTGGGGCGGATGGAACATGCTCATCTCTCCCCGCTGGCGACCCCAACTCCAGGCTGAGGCTCCTCTGAGCAGCAGCTGAGAAGGGCAAAGCCCTTTTGTCAAGGAGCAGAAGCAGGGACAGGGTGATCTCCAGCCCTGGGCTTCCTCCAGTCCATGCACCTGGTCCTTGGGAGGCAGCTCGGCTGCATCTTCCTCCCCAGCAGCCACAGGGAACTTCACCCCATATCACTGATATCAAAAACAGCTGCTGGGGAGCAAAATTGGATATCAGTCTTGCTCTGTCAAGCATCTTTTCCTCCCTTGTGCGCAGGCATTGAGCCCGAGTCCCTTTGGATTTTAATTCCCAACACTCCCATCTGCCAGGTAATGATCTGAAAAATCAGCATTTAGGGATGCCTCCTCCAGCAGAGATCCCAACCAGCTCAGTGTCCCCTGTGTCACGGCCAGCACTGCTGCCAGGCTGCTGCAGCCCAACTAAGACCCCAAAGACCTCTGCCACAGGTACTGAGGGGCTCGGGAGGGATGTGGGCTCATCCTGACTGGAGGCAGCAGAAGGAAGGCGGCAAGTACTGAACCCTGATCTGGGCTCCACTGCCCACCCCTCGCTGGGGTGGTGGGGAGAGGCCAGGGCCCTCCTGAAAGGAGAGATCAGGAGCGCACTGGAGCCCCTGATCAGTTCAGCCTTTATTCTGGACACTGTTTAAATTGTAAAAATTGCAGCCAAGTCCAATTCATTACAGCCAAGGAACGGCTGACAGAAATGAAAAGGGAGAAAAGCTCCTCAGATTGATGCTTTCTCACCATTCCAGTGAAATAACCAATTTGGAACAAATTAGGGGCTCCCGTCTCCACCAGCCTTTTGAATTGCCTCCAAGCCAACGCACATTTTTCATAGTGCAGCGTTTCTTCCATTAGCAGTGAAAATTAATGATTTCTATTATTGAAGCCCCTGAAGGCAGGTGCCTCCCTCGCACAGCCGGGGCTGGGCTGGCACCGAGCCCCTGGAGACCCAGGAGGACCCACAAGAAGACAGACAAGTTCAGAAAGGATGAGTGACATGGCCAGGGCTACCTGGCAGGTCAGTGGCAGAGGCAGGCTCCAGCCAGTGGCCATCCCTGCTGGGCTGTTCCCTCTCAGCAGTGCCATCCCAGACGCGCCAGAGAGCTGCACACAGACCACCATGGTGACGCCCAAACCACTGCACGTCACAGCTGTCCCCAAAACCCCCCCAGCAGTGAAACCATGTGGGCTTCAGCCAGTCCCAGCTTTGCTTGGGTAGGGGGAAAAGGGAAATTCCCCCAAGGGCACTCCCCAACTCAGACTTCAGGAGGGCAAGTCCTGGGGGACCAAGAGCACTCTCAAACCCCAATCCACTCACATATTTTCCCTCTCAAGTTTTAGAGAGACCAAAGACCTTCACCTCCCCTCGCCTGCTCTCTGCTCCCAGCATTATTCCCGAGCACAGCTCCCCAACAGCTGAAGTGTGTAACCCCCCCGCCAACCACAGCTGCCCCACAGCCAGGATAGTCATGCCCAGGGTTTGGAAGATGACACACATCTGTCATTATTTTTTAATTAGATTTTTATTTCCTACCTCTAGTATTTCATTGTAATTTCCGCCACTCCTACCCAGGCCATGCTAATATAATCACTTTGGAGGAGAGTGGGAGCAGCCAGCCCACTCCTTCCAACATCCCGCTCAGGAAAGGCAAAAAAAAGCAATCTGCTAAATCCTCAGCCCCTGCAGTCATTACAAGCTCGGGGACATCAGGTGGGTGCTGAAACAAACCATCAAAGCCTCAGTGCCGCCAGCACCTGCCAGGAGCATTGGCACTGAGAAACTTCAAAAAAAAGTTCACATTCGCTCAAAATACTTGTTAGCAGTTCATTACTGCAGCAAGGTGAGGCATAATTAAAAATGGACTAAAGAGATTTGTGAATTATATCCTTGGCTTGATGCTGGAGAGGCAGTGATATTTTCTAGCCCACATCATCCTGGAGGTCAAGATTAGATGACAGCTTGGTCTAAAAATACTCTGAAGGGGAGGCTGAGGCTGTTGGAGGAGGTCAGAGCCCCCTATGCCCCCCCACCCCCCCCCCGTTGCTCAGGGTTGAAACCAGGGGACAGATATGTCCCCCAGGATATGGTTTGGGCCAAGCCCCAGTAATAAAAACAACCCTTGCATTTACAGGGAAATCCACCCAAAACAACCACAGGGAAAGCTCGGTCCCACCATCTGCCAAAGAAGCCCCAAAGCCAAACCCAGTAGCTCAGTGGGGCCAGGCTCACACCCACAGCTCCTGAGAGGGCTGGAACCACCATGCAAGCACTATCCAACCACATTCTTCTACCTGGAGCAACATGGTCCTAACATGGGGATCATCAGTGAGCCCAAGACACTGTGGGGTCAAAATTGAAGTTTTAGTGGCTATTCAGTGTTTCCTTCATATCTAAGACCACAAAGTGAAAAGCAAGCTCTGGGGCTGGATTTTTGTTTGTCTCGTAAACCTGCTTTGCCTGACGAGTATTCCAGATAAATATCCCGAGTAGTGTTACACGCTCCAGAGAGACAGGGAAAGACATTTCAGAGAAAAGATTGTGTTTCAAACAGTTGGAAAAATTAAACTGACCCGTGGGAGACAGCTGGGGCCAGCTTGATCCATGGGAGACAGGCACCCCAACATGGGCACCCCGGCGTGGTCCTGACCGATGTGCCAGGCTAACAACATCTGTGTTCCTGGCCTGGCTGCTCTCCGGCAGCCACAGGCACCCACAGGCACACTCCAGCCACACATTACCAGAGGACAGGGAGTGTATGGCAGCTGCAGACGTGCCCGTGCTCACACGGACGTGCACAGCACACGCACACGCAAGGAGGGAAGCAGCACCGCAGAGAACAGGGATGCGCCGGACCCATCGCTGCCAGCACCGGGGGCCACGCTCCCTCCCCAGCGCCTGCCGCGAAGTTAATGCTGATAATAACAAAACCACTAAAATTACCAGCCCTGAATCCACACGAAACGGGTCCAAGAACAGCGTCACGTTCTGTTCGCTGCCGCTGCTCCTCCGCTTCTCGAGTCCGTGCCGGCCAAGCCTGGCCACGGAGCTCCACCAGCAGCCACCTGGCCACCCTCGCAAGGACACTGCCGGTCGCTCTCCCCCAGCCTCATTTCACACAAAAAGCATCGAACATTTGCGTCTCAGGTGCAGCAGAAACACAAGTTGGAGCTGACACCCAGACAAAGAGCAAGGGCAAAATCCAGCCCCGTCAGCACACAACCTTTTCCCTCCTCTTTTTGCAGCCCTGGGAAAAATCAATAAGATGCAGTGAGTCAAACTCAGCTTGAATCCCGTAAGTAATTAGGATTAGCAGGCTGGGAGCCGAGGGAACAGGCTGCCTATGTGCTGGGCGGGGAGGGACCATTTTGTGGGTGTAGGGTACAGCCTCAGCTGATGCAAATAACACGAGCAGCTCTTTAACGGGGTTTTCAGGCAGAACGGCAATAAGGAACGGGAACGACATGATTTGCTTAGAAACAAGAAAATCTCACGAGGATAATTTGGGGGGCCAAGCCCTTCTGGGGACAGGATGGGGACCCCACAGGTGAATCAATACTTGAGTTTGATGCCGAGCCCATTCCCAGCCCCTCACTCCGAGCCCGGACTCCTTGAGTACCGCATATTCCCGGGATTCTTTCCCGGCAGCGAATAACCTACCTCAGTGTTTCACTATTTAGAGTTAAGTTTGGGGCCAAAATCGCAAAGTGGAGAAGAGATCCCCCCGCACACACACAATCTGCGTAGAGCTACCGGCAAAATAAGAACCAATTCGGTAGGTTTCTGTCCATAAAGAGCAGCTCGGATGCTGAAAAGTGCCCTTTCCTCCCAGCTGAAGGAACCCGGCAGAAGACGGGAGAGCTCAAACCGGGGCCGTGCGGGGAGGAGCAGCCCCGGGACAGCGGCGAGGCGATACCCCGGTCCCCCTCCCCGCGAACCCCACCGGCCCCCGAGCTCCGGCGGTTGCCCCGGTCCCGCTGCACCCCCGAGCAGCGGCTCCGCCAGCGGAGCCGGCGGATGACGGAGCGATGGAGGGGAGAGAGATGGAGGGCGACGGGGAGAGATGAGGCTGCGGGAAAGTTGCGTTTCACCCACCTAGAAGCATTTTGGATGCGGCTGCGTCGCCTCCGCGCTGCTGGTGCCTCCCGTTCGCCGGGCAGAGCTGCGGGCAGGGCCGGGCGGGCGCACCCNCCGGAGGTGCTGGGTATCAGCGTGGAAATGGGCGGGGGGACCGGGCGCTCCCCCTCCCCGCACAGCCGCCCCCGCGCCGGGGCTGCCCGAGCCCCGAAACTTGGGGCGAGGGGAGGGAACCCTCAGCGGCTCCGCTGCACCTCCGGGGGTCTCTCTGAGAGTCCTCCAAGGTGACTGCTTTGGGGTGACACGTGCCGAAATGCCCCCGTGGATCTCCACCGCGGGGTTTGCTCCGGGAGGGAAGACTCAGCGGCAGGCACTCACCCTGACCCCCGGGAAAGGCTCCCCGGCAGCACGGACCGCGTGTCCCTGCCTGGTGACCGTGTCTCTGCTCAGCAGCCCTGGGTCCCTGCTCCGTTCAGTCCTAGCCCAGAGCGCTGGAAACACACGGGGTCTGACCCAACCATTGCGGGGTGACACGAGTGGACATGGGCAGCCTGGCCTGGGTGGGATGCTCACCCCAGTCCCCCATGATTGGGGTTTTCATGAGCCCAGGCCCTACTGCCCTCCCCATCGGTTCATCAGCAAAGACTGTGGCAGTTGGGCTCCCCATGGCAGCAACTTCTCTGTGCTGATTTTTGGCGTCCTCTCAGGAGGCAGGGCTCATGACTTGCTTACATTGCTGCCCTTTAAACAGGGAAATGATGAAAAACCTGCTTGTGAAAAAGGGAAACAATCACCTCCCCTGCCTCCCTGAATGGGAGACAAGAACGAGGAGGGAATTAAATATTTTTCTCAAGTCAAACAATTCAAGGAGTTGGGCAGAAATCACTGGGCTATAAGCAGAGTGAAAATGAAGACATTAAACCATGAGATGCCCAAGTCCATTCCCATGTGCCACAGCCAGATCAGGCACTTTTGGGTTGAGTTACAGATTTTTGGTGCACTAAAAGCACTAAAGCCATCAGAGCCCCTCTGGGCGCTGCTGCTGGGCCAAGGCACACCATGGGTCCTTCTCCCAAACTTCACCCTGGCTCAGCTGGCAGCAGGGCAGCGCTGGCAGAGCCCCGGGCAGGGTGTTGCTGTCAGGGTCGTTAACGGCAGCAGTAAGTTTAGCCGGGGCACTCGCTAATCCGGGATTGACAGCTGGCCCCGCGCGCCTGGCCCGGCCTCCCGCAGGCTATTTAAACCCAATATTAATTTGTTTAATGTCATCAGCAGTTTGGCGTTACCGCAAGGAGCGTCGAGCAGAGGGAGCTGGAAATGTGAAGACCGGGAGGAGCAGTGGGCTGACAACCATACAATGGCTGTTCTCCTTTCCCCTGGGATAACCACAAGCCATGAGCAAGTCTGGCATCTCCTGACCTCCAGCCCCTCTGGCATGGACCGGCTGGACCAACATACACCCCTGACCCCTGCTCCATCCTCCATTCACCTTTGCTCCCAGCCCTGATCAGCCCCTCCAGTCCTACCCAACAATTCCCTCAAAAAATCCTCTCCCAGCTGCGGCTCCTGCTGCATTTATCCCAGCCAGGCGAGCAGGTCCTGGCTGGCATTGCCATGGATGAAAGGGCTCGAGCTGGAGTCACAGAGGAGGGGTGGGAGGGAGGAACGGCGGTGTGGGATGCTGCGCTTTGTGGCCGAGCCTTTGAGGCCAGCTGGAGCAGAGGCTAATTGCAGGTGCTGATTACAGCCCCTGCCATCAACGCCTCCGGCCCTCCCTGCCCAGCCCAGCGGATCACTGGAATTTCCCAGCTCCGCAGTGTGGGTCCATCCGGTGCATAACTTGCTATATTTGTCTGTTTACCCCAGTGCTGGCATAAGGCAGCAGCACAAAGCCTCCCACGGGGTCCAGACCCACATCCCCCTTCCAGTGGTGCCTCCAGCTGCCCCACCTCCCAAGGAGCAAAGCCCGCGGCTGCTGCTCCCTGCAACCTCCACTGTGGGATGAAGCTGCTGAAGTGTCTGCCCCGGAGTGGCTGAGAAGGGTGCCCAGCCAGCTCCACCATCTCGTGGGAGGCACTAAAAAAACCCCAGAGCCAACATGGGTCAGACGCCACAGCCCCTCGTGGTCACCACTTTCCAACACAGGTTGATATCCACATGCAGGACGCTGATGGCTGAGCATCCCAAGAGTGTGGGGACAGAACCAAAGGGATCCTAGTGAAATGGCCCCAGGCCCCAACCCTCAGCCTGCAGCTCATCTCACACATCCTGCGAGAGGCAAATCCCAAACACGCATTAAGAGGGGAGAGCATTTGCCAGCAGCCACCGTAGAGCTGGGCTTGCTTGGGCAGGTCTGCTCAAATCCTGCCAGAGGCTTAAAGGGAGAGGGAGGGCAGGGAGAAGGGGAGGGTGCTTGTGCTCGCTTGGGGCACCAATGTCACCAATTCACTGGGCTCTTTGAGAGGACACACTCCAGGAGCAGAGTGATTACTCCAAACCCTGCTGAGGGCAGTGTTAAACTCTTCACTGACTGAAGGATGCCCAGGACTGCCTCTTCCCAGCCTCAGACTCCAGAAGCAGCCTGGCAAACAGTGACCAGAACTGGGCAATGAACACAACAATAAAGGAGAAGGGAGACAGGGATAAAAGCCCAGCAGGAACTGCTCCCCCACCCAAGTCTGCTGAGCCTTCCAGAGCTTTTCTGGCTGACTTTTTTCACCAAGGATTTAGGGTATAATTTGGGGGTGAAAGACGCCAGATAGGATCAAGACTGATACACCTGGAGGATGGGTATCGGTTTTCTTCTGCTCTGTAACTTGAGCCCCATCAGAAGCAGAAGGCTCCGGCTGAAGCAGCCGCCGGCAGTTCATCCCTGCCGGGCCAGGAAGGCAGGCGCTGACCTTTCCTGCTCCCAAGTTTGCTCAGGATTAAGGTAACATATTTTAAGGGCTGAATCCTTCTCCCCCGGGGGGGTTTCCCACACCAAAAGAATGGGGTTTGTGGCTCATAGTCCCCCCATGACCCCCCTGGTAAACAGAGATTCACCAAACTGCTGAGTTCACAGTGCCCACCCAGATCCATTTTTTAAAATTAATCTCCATTTTTAAAATTAATCCTTCCTGCAGATTTCTGCTTTTATGCATCTAAAAAGAGCAAACCCGGGAGCCATGTGTCAGTGGAGGGGTCTGGTGACCCTAGGGGACACACAGCCCCAGCTCTGACCCCTAAGGATGAGCCAAGGTGGGCAGAGCTTTGGGAGCAGAGCCTGTGCCTCCCACCTTCATTATCTTTCCCAGGGAAATGGCTAATTACAGAGGCATCCAGGACAGGTCTGTGAATAGGGTGGAGAATCTGGATGACCTAAAAATATTTAATTATCAAGAAAAGGGGTGGAAATTACACCTGGAAATAGTTTCAGAGAGAGTGTAATATTTTCCATCTAATAGAGGAGGGCCCTCCTGGAAGAGACAGGGCAGAGGGTTTCACCTTGCCACCACATTTTGGTTCACCCTAGCCCTGTGCAGATTTCCTGGGGGGCCACAGGGCCCATATGGAGTCAGCTGGGGTTTGGCACAGAAACCAGCTACCCAAAATCTTATGGATGCCTAATTAGCCAGGGGTGATGCTGGTTCTGGTCTTGTCCATCAGGTTCCTGCTTAGCTTTGTCCCTTTGGGAGCTGCTGGGGGCCAGGGAGCTCATCCAGGCACACGCTCTGGTGTCACGGCACAGAGCACACCGAGACTGGCACAGCAAGGCCCAGATAAATGCAACTGCTCCTCACAAATCTGTGGCTGTAGAAAATACCAAAGGTGAGCTGGAACAGTGTTGTGGGCAAGCTTTCCAAAAGCAGGGATAACTCAGGGGCATGACAAAGGAAGGGAACTGAATTTGAGGTGAGCAGGCAGTGCCTGCAGGCAGAGGCAGCCCTGCTCCAACCACTCCAGCAACTCCAACAGCTCCAACAGCCCAGAGCCACCTCGTGTGCTCCAAAAGCAGAGAGCTGGGGGCAGCCCAGGGAGGCTGCAGGGAAAGGCCACGGTCCTTGTGCTGGAAGGACACACGGCTATGCACACCAGCTCCCTCACAGCCAGCTCATCCAGAGCTCTGCACTGCTCTGCTCCCGGCATCACCAGCTCTCCCAA
Organism: Erpornis zantholeuca; assembly: GCA_013400515.1. Classification (NCBI taxonomy): domain Eukaryota; kingdom Metazoa; phylum Chordata; class Aves; order Passeriformes; family Timaliidae; genus Erpornis; species Erpornis zantholeuca. The sequence continues at coordinate 109,346 of VZTN01025341.1, forward strand.
CAGCACCAGGTTCCAGAGAGCAGGCCCCTGAATCCCTGCTCCCAATCCCAGGCTGTGGACATGGCTCCAAAGGCCAGAATCCCATTTCCTCCCTCTGCACACCCGCGCTGACACCACGGGGTTATGGAAAGGAGAGCTCACTCTGGGAAAGAGGCAGAAGCGCGACGAGGGGAGATCATCTCTTCAGAGAAAATTTTATATTGCTTACGACTTACTGTCTGGGAACATAAAACAGTTTAAGCAGCCGACCCTAAATCACAGTGACAGCTCTACAGTACCCACAACCTCCTGCTTGCCCTCCCCCAGCTCCCCCCGACCTGCCTCCCCTCCCCGTTCGCCCGGTTCCAAACGCTCGCTCCTCCCGCGTCCCCGGGCGAGCAGCACACGCGTGTGCACACACACGCAGAGACACAGCGGGCACGGAGAGCGGCCCGAGGCTGGAGGCCGGGGGGGGATGAGCTGCGTTTCCATCACTGAGACCCGGACAAATCACTTCCCCGTGGCTGTCACCCATTCCCAGTCCCCCCCCGTTCAGTGCCGGTGCTCTTTGGGACGGCGCCGGGGCACGGGGCGGCCGCGCAGCCCTCGCACGCACAGCCCGGCACGACCCGTTCCATCCAGCACCTCTAATCCCCTGTGACAGCCGGGGCGGGAGCGGGAAGCTGCGGGATGCAGCCGGGTGCTGTGGGATGCAGTAGATGTTCGCCTCTCTGCCATGTCAGAGCAGGTCAGGGCTGCCTCCGTCCCGGAGAACAGTAGAGCCCCCCGGGGATCCCCCATGTCCTCACCCCTCCCTGGGGGTGTTTAAGGCACAGCAGCCCCCAAGTGCTCGGGGGGCAAAGCCAAGCCCCTCCCCAAACAGGACGCGTTTGGATGCGATGCCTGGAGTGGCCACAAGAGCCAGGAACCTGACCCTAGAGCACCCCCAGCACTGGGCTCCCTTCCGAGAGGATACCATCCCCACCCCGGGCACATCACCCCCTGCTCAGAGCTGCTGATGGAGCCCTGGAAAAGTCCCCTTCAGGCTCAGAGCTCTCTCGGGACGGGGACCAGCGGGTTCCGACGATTTGGGACACGCTCACAGTTTAGCTGCTGCTTTGACCATTTTTCCCCACTTAAAATAAATCCCAGGCTTTCCTCTTCCAAATCTGCTGAGCTGATGCTATATGGGAAATTGTGAAATATTCCATGGCTACATGTTCCTCGTTGTTCTTAATCCACTTCTAATTAATGTCACGTGTGTTGCAGCCCTGAGCTGAGTGGTCATGGAACACTATTGAGGCAACTTGACAGCAAACCGACTGGAAGAAAGTGACAGCAAAATCCACGATTAAAGAGAAATGGCTCACAACTGCAGGGCTTAAAAATAACATGAGGCAATTTCCTACTGGTTTTGAGAAAAAATCGCCACTGCCAGCAGCACAGCGCAGCCTCTGCCAGTATCACATCCATCCAGACACCCCCATGGCCCTGGCAGCCCCCACCAACCCAGGCAAAGATGATACTTGATATATATTATCTTACCTTGATGTATTTTAGCTTGGTCTCTTGGTATTTCTTAAGGCAAAGCCCTTCTGTGGATGCAGCTGGAGCATCTGCCCGGGCACCCCAAACCCCTGCCATGGGGGGCTCCCACCTCCTTCAAGCCCCAGCAGCACAAGCAAAGCCCTGCAGCTTCTCTGTGTCATTTTATGGCCAAGAGTTTAAATTTTAAGGATCTTTGTAGAATAAGTGTGTCAGGAAAAAATATCCCCGAAGCTCTGAGCAGAACTGGAGTGCAGAGCTGGAGATCAGAGTCCTGGTGGAGAAGGCTCCACACCACAAAAACCTTCCAGCTAAAGCTGACTGCTAATCAATTAATTTTCTATTTGAAGTTACTGACTCAATAAAATCAGAGATTAATTATGCTACAGTTATTAATCCACAGAAAGCTGAATAGCTGGGCTTTTCGGAGGGATGGCAAAGCTAATGGGGTATTTTGTGAGGATTTAGAAAGAGAGCAGTTTCCTCCATATTCATGGACCAGCATAAAGTCCATGTGCAGGGTCTGGGCTCGTGTGCTGCCTCTCACATGGAGCCCACAGGTCCTTTCCCCCGCAGAAACTGTTTTCTTTGGTAGAACAAGAGCATTTAGTGAAACAGGGCTTTTTTGCCAGTTCACAGTGACAAGAGTAAATCCCTTCCCTTCTCAGCCCTGACAGCTCTGTCCCTAGGAGCATCAAGGGACATCCCTGCACCCCATCCCTACACCCCAATGGGAAGGGAGAAGCCTGAGAATAAGCAGAGGGAAGGAAAGTGTGCAATTACCCAATTGAGCTCCTTCGAATTATTCCTGATCCCCGCCAATATCTTTAAGACACGAAAAAACTATTATATTTCTCCCACTGAGATTCCAGGTTATTCAAATCTGATCTGAAAAGCTATTTTTGCTCATCTTTGCTCACAGCTGAAGGGAGCAGCTGAGGCCAACAGAGCAGGAGGACTCCGTATGTTTGTCCTTCACAAATTCACAGAAGCTTAAAATCTGAACCCTGGTGCTGCTTGGGCACAAGGTATTGATCAGCACCTGGCAGATGCTGATGTCTGTCCCAGCCAAATGTTAAACCCCCTTAAACACTTAGGCTGGGCATGGATCTGCTGTTGGGGAGTTTGGGAGAGCCCAATGTGCTACCAACGTACCCAGTGATGGATGCCGTGAAGTGGCTCCCATGCCAGGCAGATCCTGGCCTGTCCCTGCCAAATTTCTCCAAAAGGTCCCAAAAGCAGGAGAGCAGCAAACCACTGCAGGAGTTAAGGAGGAAACAAGAAAGAATAACTTTTCTTCTGGCTCTGCTGGAGCAGGACCTGGCAGGAACCAAGGCTGAGCATGGCCGGGAGCTCCATCAAGGGCAGATGTGAGAATGTCCCAGCTCCGACCTAGTGGTGAAATAACCACTGCATCCTGATTAGTCCCAATTAGACCCTAATCCCACATGTTTGCCGATTATTTAAATCAATACATTGGGATTATTGCAGACAAAGCCTCGCTGAACATCACTGAAATGGATTGGCAGCTGTTTGCTGGGTAACCAACAGCTGAAAGGCAGCGACAGCAGAGAGCCGTGGGGGAAGGAGTAGGGAATGCAGCTGAGCAATGAGATGCCAGAGCACACAGAGCAGGGTCATGGAAAAGGAACATGGCCCAGGACCACAGAGCACGATCATGGAGCAGCATCATGGAGTGGGATCACACATCCACCAAACTGCCCATTGTCACACCCACCAGTTCCCCTCCCTCTGCTGCTCTCCACCCCGGGGCACAGCTTTCCCAAATGCTGCTCTGGGTGGTTTTTAGGAGTTATCTCCCAGCAAGGCTCTCCCAGCCCAGCAGAGAGCACAACCATGGACTGCTTGGTCAGTGCAACAGGCGACAACCCAGCCTCAGGCACCGTGACCCCAGCTCTGCAGGAGCTGTTCAAGGGGAGTGGGTTCCCTGCCAGCTGCCAAAATCAGGGAGTTCATCTGGCACCCCCCGTGAAACCCAAGATAATCCCACCAGCAGCCGCCAGCCCCCCCTGACTCCTGGAGCAGCCCAGGCTGCCCCAGGGTCCCCACATCCCCTCCCGGGGGCCCTGCTCTCTGCTGCAGACCCAGTGATGCTGAAGCTGTCACAGCGATTTCTCTGCTCATCTCAAACCTTTCTGCTCCAAACACGCATGGACAGACATTGCAGCAGATAATTGGGAAAACCAGGACCTTTCCCTTTGCAAGGAACTGTTGTTCCAGGGCTGTGTTGCCGAGGGGGGGAGACAGCACCAGGCAGCCCCAGTGTGAGGGGGTGACAGCACTGGACAGCCAGGGAGAGGGTCAGGGTACATAATGCCACGGGATATTGGAGAGGAGGAAGAGCTTGTGACACAAATCAGCCCCAGGGCACAGCTGCCTCTGGGTGTTTTGGCCCTGTCTTGGCATTCATTTTGGGGGAGCAGCTCAGCAGCCTACAAAGCCAAGAAAATTGGTTTGAGTTGGGCTCGGGGCTTGTGTGAACCCTCCTGGCATGGGAGACGCCTGAACAGTGTGTCCTTCCCATGGACCCTGGCCAAAGGGGTATGAGCTGCTGTCAGCTCCAATTTGCCTGGGAAACCAGAGCCTCATGCTCCAAAGGAGAGTGCTTCCCACTGCCTTTTGGGGAGATGTGAGCTGGCAGAGCCCAGAGACAATGCTCTGGTAGCAGCGAGTGCGAGCTGTTCTTTGCAGGCCGTGATTTTTCGAGGTGCTGGTGGAAAGGCCTTTTTGGGGAGAGCACTGGATCAGGGTGTAAGTTCCTGAAGTGCTCCAGCTCAGCCTGTCCTGCGATGGGAGCCCCAGGTCATCCAGGACGAGGGGAAGCTCCTGCAGCCACCAGTTCCCATTTTGGGGTGGCGCAGCTCTTCCTGTTCATTCAGCACCAGACAGTGGTTCAGTTCCCGAAGACTCTCAGAGCAAACTGAGATCGCTTGGGCTCCCTGGGAAATCACAGGCAGTAATTAAATCACTCGTGACCCAGTTGGATTAGAACTGGCATCTGCGACACAAAAACATCTTTCATCTGTGGGCACCCTCTATCTAATCACCACCTCCACCATGATTCCATACAGGACAACAACGACCTGGGATCTGTCTTGCAGAATGAAACATCTAATAAGCAATAATTTGTTTTTAAGTTGGGGGCTTTCTGGTACAGAGGTAATGAATTGTAATGACACTGATTAGCATGTTTGCCAGTGACGCTCCTCTGCAGCTTTGCTCCGTGAGACGCCAGCGATCACAGCCTGTGCGGGAAGAACAGATCCGAGGAGCCAGAGGGGAGCGGGGAGATGGAGTGGTGGCTGGGAAGCTGCCTTTGATGTAGCTGTAGATGTCAGCGTGAGACAGAGATTCCAGCCCAGAGGAACATCCCATCTTTGTCTAACTCAATTACTTCATTTAATCCGCTGTCTTTAACCTCCCAAGGCTCCCCCAGCGCTGACATGCCACTGGAGACCCGCGTTAGCCATTCCTGTCTGTGGGCTGTGCCAGGCTGAGCCCATCAAGGGAGCAGGCAGCTGCCCAAGAAGGGGTGGCTGCTCCCAGGCTCGCAGGCAGATGCATTTTCTCAGTACCTGAAGGTACAGGTCTGGCCAGTGAAGGGCTCCTAGAGGAGTGTGATGAGGCAGGGCAGGGCTTCCCCAGCACCCCATCACCTTGCCAGCCCTGCCTGTGCCCTCCTTCCCGTGCACTGCAGCCCAGCAAGGATCTTGTCCTGCACTTGTCCTCAGCTCAGTGGGGTAAGGCAGACAGAGCTGGTCCCCTTTGCGTTTTGGGGGGACACATGTGGCACCAAGTACCCCCAGTGCCAGAGTCACATCAGTCAGTTCCCAGCTACCCAAGGTCATGTCTCAGGAGGCTGGAAAAGGCTCACAGCGACAGCGCTGGAAGTGACATTTTTAACCAAAAGTGCAGGGAAAGGTCAGCTCCAGCGGGAACAGGAGGGACAGGGAGGCGCAGGGAGCAGCTGCCGCCTGCAATTTCCCCGCATAAGCAGATCAGAGCCCTGCGCACGCAGGAGCGACTGCGCCGTGCCCGGCAGAGTGGAGCACGGGGGGCCAACAGCACGGGGCCCCAGGGGTGTGTGGGCTGCACACCCCAACACTGGCAGAGGTCAGGGACGGTGCAGAAGCACAAAGAGCAGACTGGCATGCTCCGAGATTCTCTGGCTCGGTAGGAAATACATCCCTGGACAGCCTCCCATTGGGCCACAACCAGACCGAGGGGAGAAGGTGGAAGCTGCAGGCTGGAATTTATGAGCCCTATCCCCATTAAAATAGCTGGCGATATTTCCATCTGTCAGTAATGTTGATGAAGAGACCTGCTCCTTTGCATATCCCAGGCCTTACCCAAACAAAACCAGCACCAGTCAGGGCAGGATTTGGCACACAGATGACTATTGCCATGCTAGGAATTTATGGCTCCAGCCTGCCCAGTCTCTAGTAAGAGCAGGAGCAGGGAACCATATAATCTTTAAGGTCCCTTTCATCCCAAGGCATTCTGTGATTCAATGAAATTCCCTTGGTTGCTGGTAATGACAAACTCTCACAGCCAAAGGCTCAGGCGGAGCAGGTCAGCCATGGTGACAGGGTGACATTTCTGGGCACATTTCCCTGTTTTTGTGCATAAAATCTGCAGCAGCCAGCTGGGCCTGGCCAGGTGAATGCTGGCAGATGGCATAGAGGGCAAGTGAGTCCTTGCCCTTGCACAAGCTCCCGCCCAGCAGCACAGCACCTGCATGTGCCAGCACTCCTGCTGTGTGCCACAGCCAACAGGTGAGGGGCCCCAGCACCAACATCTAAGCAGCATTTTGAATCAAACTCACCACAGATACAGGAAATGTGCACAGCAGGAGCCTGGAGGGACATGGTCAGGTTGGCACCTGGAATGCAGCACCCAGTACCCCAACAACTGACAGCTACTCCAACCTTGGACACTCATGTCCCTGCTCCACAAACCATCTACAGGACTCAAGAAGACACCCACAAAGACAGAGCACCAGCAACCCCGCTTGCACATGGACAGACCCTCATGTGTCCATCCCTCTGCCGCTGCAGTGTGGACTCCTGGGCCCCAAAACCACTGGAGGGCTGGCAGTGACAGCCAGGGGAAGCCCTGCAGTTCAAGTAGACCAGCAAGTGACAGATGCCAAGGAGAAAATACAGCATTTCTGAACTTTCCACGAGCCCAACGGAGCAGCTGTGCCAGAGCAAGGGCAGCCTTTGGGCAACCTTGACCTGCTGGGTGGGCTCCTACCTTGGGCCGCTGGCATCTTCCCCTTGTTTAACTGCTTGAGGCGCTTCTGGTGGGACTTGCCGTTGTAGTGGATCTGCGCCTGTGCTGCTGAGTTGAGTTGGATATTGCAGACCTCACAAAGCGTGAACGACTGGTGCTTCTTCTCCCTCTTCATGCGCTGCTCGGGCTGGCTGGGAGGGCAGCTGGCCTCCTCCACTAGCTGCACTGCGCTCTCGGGGCTGTGGGATGGGCTCAGGGGTCGCTTCATGCCTGCAGGAGGAAGGACAGACCCACTGTGAGGACAGAGGGACAGGGACGGGGGCCAGGTGAGGCAGGAGAGCCCAACACAGGTCCCACGCCTGTGGTGTGTCTGAATCTGGGGGGATCCCTGAGCAAGTGCAACAGCGTTTGGGCAAGATGACATGAGCAGCAGCATTCCCAGGAGGTTAGTGCTGGAGTAGAGAATAACCCACTTCTTCCAAGCTTCCAGCTCCAGGCGACACTCCTCGTGTCAGGTCAAGTCTCTGTTCACTCGTGGGCAGCACTGTGGGTTGGCCCGAGGCAGAGTTAGGATGGAACCAACTCTCTGCAGGCGAGAGGTTCAGCTGGCAGGACTTGTGTGCGGTGCGGGTGTCCCACAGCCCGTCCCCACCTCGGCAGGAGAACGACTGGCACTGGCACTGTTGGCCACCAGCAGGTGCCTGTCCTGAGCACGGGGCTCTGTGGGACCAACTTGCATCGGGAGCTGGAGCCCTAAACCCGCGCAGGGACACCACAGAGAAGAGCTGCCCATGGAGGGACTGGGGTCAACTGGGGACAGCTCTCCGGTGGCCTTTGCCTTGCAGGGACACGGTTCCTGCTGCCCGACCCCGAGCTGGGAATCGGTGGGACATCCAGAACAGCCTCGGAGGCGCGAAGGTCACCCGAGCCCTGTGATCTAGTTACCACCTTGGAGCTGGCAGCTGCGGCTTACAAATACCCGCAGGCACGCTGCGCCGAGACACCCCAGGGGCCAAGGCAGGGGCCGGGGTGTCTGTGGGTGGCCAGGCAGGACCCAAAGGTGCCCTGCAGGGATGTTCCTGGCACCCTCGGCAGGGCTGCATGGGGACCGTGCGGGACTCGGTCCCAGGGACCAGAGCGGGGGCTTTGCCTCAGGCAATGGCCAGCCCAAAACCCCGCTGTGTCGTGCTGCCGTGTCCGCACCCCCAGCACCCCGCAGGCCACGAGGGTTCGGTGCTCGGTCCCACCGGGGAGTCGGGGGGGGTCTCGGGGCGCTGCAGCCCCGGCCGCGGCCCCGCGGTGGCGCCGNACAAGGGGGAGAGGGGACGGCGGGGAACGGGGGAGCAGCGGGGACTGGGAACAGCGAGGACCTTGGGCAGCGGGTTCCCCGTCGAAGGGATGGGGTGCGCTGCCACTCACCCACCCACCGGGTGAGCACCCCTCTCCTCAGCGCGTCTCGGCCCCATCCTGCGCCTTCCTGCACCCCGGAGGTGGCCACGAGTGTCTCCATCAATCGTCCTGTTCATCCAAGAGGAGCGGGAGGTTTTCCCACGAGCTGTTAACAGAGCTGGAGGCCTTTCCCAGGATAACCATTAGCAGAGCAACCGGAAAGCAGATCTGGGAGACGATCAGCACCAGGAATGTGAGACGGGGCCTCAGGGACGCAGCGGGACACGCGGCACGCTGGTGGGGACACGCCAGCCGAGGCCGGTCGCCGGGTGCCCTTGGCATCCTCCCCCTCCCCGGGTATTTTTAATGCAATTACATCCCAGGACGCAGAGCTAAAATTGGAACATTATGTGGACAAAGTATCCCCAAAGTCTCCCTCGTCTTTAAAACGGGCACTGCTGTTGCTCTGATTAGGCAGCAGCTCCTGTACCGGCTCCCGGGGCAGCGTTTGAAGGTCTGTCCTAATTGCACACACACTTGTTGTCTCATTCACTTAATTTCTTCTGCGCCTGTTCTGCGTCTCGGGTGTCAGGGCCACAAACCCGGTGGCTCGTGGCTGGGACAGGTCACAGGACAGCTCATGGCGTGTGTGCAGGCTGGAGGCACGCTGGCTGATGGCTCCTTTGGGGCAGATTTCACCTTTTCAGCAAAGTGTTTGTGGGCGGGGGGGCTGTTACAGGGGGGAAACCAAGGCAAGGTGAAGGCTAAGTTACAACCCCAGGGTGTCTCAGGGGCTCTGAGCCAAACCAAGCTGAGAAGCAAGGGTCACCACATCCCAGCTCCACCACCCATCCCACCCCAGGACCAATGAGGTCAAGCTTTTGTCTCCTCCATGCAGGAGGATCACAAGCAGCTGCAAATTTTTGGGTAGTCTTCCCAAGGGTTCTCCCGGATGGGGGGAGATGAGCTGCCACTCACCCACCGCTGCCCAGATTTGACCTGGCTGATCAGCATCAGTGACACCTCCCAGGACCCCGATGACATCCTGCCACCTGCACTTCTTGCTGCCCTTCCCTCAGAGACAAGGACTCTGCTGGCCCCACAGGGGAGATCCCTTTGGCTGCTGATTTTTTGAAGGAGACCCATGCTGGGACATCCTTTACTCAGCTCCTGAATGCAAAGCAAACTCCAGAAACCACAACTTCCCGCACAGGCTGCAGTCACTGGAAGTGGGTCTGTGCCCACACACTGTGCTGAAGCAGCATCCCGCAGTATCCCAGAAAACCACTGGCTGGGCATGAGATAGATCAGTGGGGTGGTGGGGTTCTGGCCAAGCTACAAATCCTGATGAGAGAGCAGGTTTGAAGCAGCTCAGGTCCTTTCCCTCATTTCCTGTAGTCTGGATAACCTGGGGACAGACCCATCAAGGCCACCCTGGGCACAGGGAGTGCTGTTTCCACACTTTGGTCAGAGGTTCTCATGCACATGCAGCCTGGACATCTGTGCAGGGATGTTCTCTCAGTTTCCTACACCAGCACGGACTCTCATGCTCTCCCCTGACATCAGCACCAGTTTGTGTCCCATGGGACTTTTATTTGGTCTGAACTCAACAGAGACAACACATGGGACCAGAACTTCCTCCCAAGTCAAACTGCCTTTGCCAGAGAGCTGAGGGGACATGACAACAGTAGGGAGATCTCTCCATTCAGCAATGTGGGATCAGAGAAAGCACCACCTGAACAGAAAGTGCATTAACTTGGTAGAAAGCGTGAAATCTGAAGAAAAAAAAATCTTGTTTGAGTTCCCCAAATTCCATTCTACTGCATCCACCTTCCTGGCCTCCAGTTGAGTACACACAACAGTAAATACAAGCAGCAGAAGTAAAAGAAAGTGTTGGTATGAAAGTGGGCACCAACAGTTGTCACAAAACCCCCTGAGTAAGGAACAATTTCATGGTCCCTGTTCATATCTGTAAGGACCCTCAGGAAAGCCAGAGCTGCCACAACCCCTCACCCAAGCACCACTCAAATCATTGCATCCCATCACCTCAGGGGTTGCACCATTAAGCAGCTCTGTGATCCTGCCACTGCCGTGCAGGTTTGCACTAGGGCCCCTGGCTGTGCCCCTCTCCAGAGCCAGCAGGGAGCCCCAGACCCCCTGAGGCAGCAGCCCCACCATCCTGCCTCCTCACAGACCCCTCACCACCGGCACAGGCAATTTCCAGCCCACCCACCCATTTGGGCTCAGGATACAACGAGGCTGAAGAGGCAGCACCTGGTGCCCCAGCCTGGCACAGGAGGCTCCTACCTGGTGCTGGTGAAGGGGACGCCGAGCCCTGCCCTTGGCACTGCCGAGCTGAGCCTGCCCTTGTGCCACGGCCGTCAGGGCACTGCAGACGCCCCTGTGCCTGGAGAGTTCCAGACACGTGTCTCGTATTTCAAGGAGCACTTCAAATGCGGTTCGATCGCCACTAAATCAGCCCTCATCAGCAGCCTCCGGACGAGAGCCGGCACGTCCGAGTTGGTGCCTGGGGCTCAGCAAGTTCCCAAAGAGCCCCGAGCGTCACGCGGGGCAGCGGGCGCCAGCTGGCAGGGGGTGGCACTGGAGGAGCCACCTTGAGCCAAGAGCAGGCGGATGCACCTGACAGCAGCTCTCAGTGACAGGGGAGATGGGGGAATGGGGCAGCTTTCTGGGCTGCCTCGAAGGTTGAGCCCAGAGAATTCCCTGTGCAACTTTAATAAAGAGGCGCTGGCCGCTGGTGGAGGGATGGGAAGGTCACTGGCCTCACTGCAATGAGCAGAGGGGGCTCTGCCGTGGGTGTGGGGACAGCTCAGGGGACCTGCTATAGCATCAGGAGATGGGTGCTTCGATGTCCCAGCCTGAGAGCTGAGCAGATCCAGGCAGACAGCAGGTTTTGGAGGGACCTGGCCATGCCTGCAGCACTTTCAGCATTTCATAACGCTGCATCAAACCAGCTGCCCCCCCAGCCCTGACATATGCTCTGCTAATGCCAGAGCGAGGCACATTTTAGGATCAGTCCGTGAACCATCCGTTGTCAGAGCAAGGATTAGTGTGAGCCGTCTCTCCCCAAGGGCTCTGGACTGCAGACTGGCTCCTGGCACAGGAACCACGGCACACAGAGGGCTCAGACCACCCTCAACCCTCAGTTCTGAATCCCCCAAATGCCCGGCTCTTACCCTCAGGTGCTCTCCAGGGTTCCCCTCAGCCCCGTTCCCACACGCTGAAGGGCAGTGGGACATCTTGCAGCCTCCCGGGAGGGCAGGGAGCATCACACGGAGCACGGTGCCACTGCGCCTGTCCTCTCCTTTGCACATCAAGATCATTAACACCGCAGGGCTGCGTGTCCCCTGAATCAGCAGATCCCAGCCCTGTTCCCGGGCAGAGAGGACAGCTGAAACCCAGCTGAAGGAGACGCCATGGAGGGAGCAATGCTGCTTCTCTGCAGCGGGGCAGAGAACGTACCCGACCACTCTAGGAAGCAAAACCTGGGCAGTGCCACCTGCTCTCAAACCGGCAGGGAAAAGAGCAAAGCAAACAGAGGCGGGGAGAGTGACATTCCGTCCCAGGGCTCGGCTGTAGGTGTGAGCGCAGCGCCGGGAGCAGTGGTAGAGGAAGGGCTGAGGCTCCACGGTTCATCACCCCGACTGGCCGTGTGCCCCCAGCCACTCCGCTGGCCGAGGAGAGCCTGACAGGATCACAGCACCCTGCAGGATTCTTGTGGTCAACACAAAGACTGGGGCTGAGCCGCGTCCCACAGAGCCACTGTGTTCTCTTGGGAAATACAATTCAGAGAAAAAGGTGATGCACAGGGAGGGTCTGAGCCCTGGCAGCACCTCGTGCTCCTCTCGCTGTTCGCTGAAGGTGCCACCAGGAAGTTCCCAGAGAAGATGATTTTCCGTAAGTGCAGGATCCAGAATGAGATCCAGAACGACCCCCACTGCAGGCACTAACAGCTGGGTCGGCAGCCGAGCCACTGGAAGCACAACGCCACAAGCATCGGCAGGAGCACCCTGGTGGTGGCAGCGCTGGTCCCATTTCCCCACCCACGTGTTCCCGTGGCAAAAGGGAGGACACCCATCACGAGCACTTACAGTGATGAACAGGGTTCCAGCAGGTCCCACAGCAGAGCTGGGCATGGTCTTCCCTCCCAGCTCCCCTCACTCCTGCATCTGGGTCAGGAGCATTTTGGGGCAGAAACTGGCTTTTAAGTGAATTTATGGAGAGCTGCTGGCTAACAGGAGACCTCCAGTTTAAACTGGAGCTCTCAAAGGCTCCTCTATTACAATGTAAATTAAATATTTGATAGTGCTAAGCAAGTGACATTTGCAGTCTCGTCATGGCAGGGGTATCAGATAGAGATATTTGCAACGGGATCTGTTTAAATCCATGTAGTGCTTTGGATCCGTCCATCAAAACAAGCCCAGAGCTTTATTGAAATCAATGTTATCAAACACCCTGCTGGGGGAGGCTCTGGAGCCCATGTGGTGGGGCTGGGGGGCAGCTGAACCCTGCTGAGCTGTGAGGCTACAGTACAGTGCAGCTTTGGAAGAGATTTTTCTTTAAAATTTAGGAGTTGCAAGAGACTTATCCCCACCTGCAGCTGTGGGAAGGAGATTCCCTGCAGCAGGAAAAAAAGGGAGAGCACTGACCCAGCCCCAGATGGAACAATCTGTTTTCAATCAGATCTCTTATATATGAGAGATTTCTGATACCTGACACCAGATCAGACATGATCCCATCCCAAATCCCTCAGACACTTATTCCAGAGACTGCCACGAGCTTGTTCAGTCTGACAAATGCCCCATTCCCTTCCCCAGTTCAGCAAAGTTGCATGGAAACACAATTTGTCAAAGTATAACAAAACTACTTTCATCACCTTCCCTAAAAAAAGGGGCTTGGAAATATAAAGGCCGAAAAGGACTTTCTGCATCTGTCACAGGAGATGTGACAAAGTGACACAGAGTTCAGGCAACTTGTTGACAGTGAACGCCCTTCACGGACCGATCTGGGGAAGATTTCCTTACGGGCACATGGCTCAGTCCCATCAGCTGTGGTGGGAGGGGAGGTTCCTGAGCACTGTTCCAGGACTGCTCTGGGTCTGCCCCTGGCCCTGAGCTCTGGGAAGATGGGTCCAGGGACAGCCAGACACCCCAAAGCCGAGGCTGAGGGGCCGCCCCGCCGCCAGCCCACTCTGCCCCAGTTCTCCTGCACTTGTCATGGTGCTGAAGCTCCCAAACCTCCCAGCTGCTGGGAAAAGTTTGAAAAAGCATCTCGAGCTGAAAGGCAGATGACAAGTAAAAAGAACCCCGAATTTATTGTTTTCTCAGAATTTAGAGTGGGAGGAAAGAAAATGGGACGACCCATGATTTTTTAATGCCTTGCAGTTGGCAGCTCCATATTTAATGTGACAGCATCCCTTTAAGAAAAATATGTTCATACACAAGGAAGAAAATAAATTGGCAAAGCAATTTGCTTTCAAGCTAGGCTGACAACTCTCCACTCCAAAGTTTTCCTGCAGCCTTGGGTGAGCTGCAGTGGCCAGCACTCCATGCTGGGCAGAGATCATCTCAGAGGTTAAGGATGCTTCACTGGGTGACAAACCCATCTGGGAGCAGTAATTTATCCCAGAGATGGTGCAAAAAAAGAGTGGAAGGAATAATTCATTGTGTGTGAGGCGACAAGGAGACGTGCTGTCATGTTACCACACTGACAACTCCCCGACACAAACAGAGATGCTTGTTACGGAGCCTGAACCCACACGATCAAAGGGGCTTCTGCTTTTGGGGTAGGAAGGGAGAAAAAAAAAGACAGGAAGAAAGGAAAAGAAGAGCTAAATCAAAGCCTTGTTACCATTTCTTATGAAAGAAACTTGTGAGAAATGCTCTTTGTGGAGCAATTAGTCACCAGGATGTGAGACGAGCGCCCAGCAGGACCCACTGCTGCAGTCCTGGGGCTGGGGAGGAGCACCCTGGTGCTGCTGCTCAGAGCAGCTTGGGGGAGGACATGATCGAACTGGCAGTGCCAGCAGGAAGGACCTGTCTGATAGGGGACAGCACAATGGCACCAGAGCCATGGGGAAGAGAGGAGTCAGAAACCAGGGTCCAAAACCATCCCTCGCTCCTGCATTGCCCTCAGCTGGGGGTCAGGGCTCCCCAGAATGATGCTGCACTCCCAGCACCTGAGGTCCCTGCTGATAGTGGCAGCTCTGAAGTCAAGCCCCTAAAGCCTCAAGCCTGGTGATGGTGATGCCACACCTGAGGGTGGCACAAAATCCCTGAGGCCCCCGAGGTGCTGCTGAAAGGGTCCCCAAGTGTGACAGGGGTGCAAGGATCCTGTCAGAACCGTGCTGCAGCAGCACTGGCCTTCAGCCTCAGTTCACACCTTGAAACCCTGACTTGTCTGTGAACACCAGGATGCCAGCACTGACAGGCAGGGAAATGAAATGGGACAGATGATAATGAATTGCCCACATCCCTCAGTGTCTCCTGGATGTGGAGTAATGAAGTTATACATTGCTTACTGGCTGGAGGACAGAAGAAGAGTTTCAGCGCTCAGGTTTAATCAGTTCGGTGACAAGCATGGCCTGGATTCTCTCCCTCCTCTTGCCACGGTTTGGTGTCTCCACTCCTCTCCCAGCTCTCGGCTCCTGCCAGCCCCAGGGCTCACTGCCTTGATCCTGCAGCACTGGGATGAAGCCGCAGGAACCCAGTCACTGCAGCATGAGAATCCTGTGCTGTGTTGGAGGTCATCGGTGTCAGGAGAGAAGCACGTGTATCCAATTAGACTGGGAAACCTCTGCTCCCAGAAGGGCAGAGGGCAGCGAGTGTTGGCTGGCGGTGCAGGTGGCAGCTGGAGTATTTATTTGGGCAGCACCATTAATGTTATTTAATGAGCTCGGGTGGGTCAGCGTTCCTGTTTGAAAGGAATTCCTAAATGGACTAATGAAAAGTTACTTGTCTCCCTGCCATGGAGAGAGCCCCACTCCCGCTCCCTCCTGCGCGTCGGCGCTGAGCAGGAGACATCTCCCGGCTCCCTCTCCGTGCTCACCTGCCTCCCACACGTGCGTGACGCTGCCGCGCTGTCACCGCAGCGGCTGCCACGCTGTCACCGGAGGGTACCTGGCAGAGGGGGGAGGCAGGGCTGGGCACTGCTCACATCGTCCGCGAGTGTGGCCAGTGAGCAGCACGGAGCCCTGGCTGGGGCAGAGGCTGATCCTTCCACAGGGTATTCCCAGGATAAAGCCGGGGAGCTGCTGCTCTTCCAGCTGGGCGCCGGATGCAGCCCTGCGCTCAGTGCTGCCCGCCAGCGAATTCCAGGCAATGGGAAACGTGGTGGCGAGGTGGCCCGGGCAGAGGGGCTGCTGACAAGTCCTTCTCCTGCCACACAAAGCAGCCCATCCGTGCCAAGGGTCCAAGCTTGTCCCTGCACGGGCACTGTGCCAGGTCGCAGCCAGGACGGGAGAGGCAGCCAAGGCACGGCCCTACGAGCTGCCTCGGGGCTGCACTGGGGCCGGGATCCCAACGGGAAGCCCCGCAGTCGCCAGCCCATTGCCAGGGCTCCCGGCTCCCCGGGGCGTGCGGGGGACAGCGGCGAGAGGCTCAGCTCCACTGGCAGCTGGCGAGAGGTGGAGGCGTTGCTGTTATGAAAACATGCGAGGGCTGTGTCTGAAAACATTGTGAGGAGCCAGCTCCATAAATAGGCCCTTTATGGCTCTTCCCTGTGCTGAGACAGGCTCTTTCACACACGCTTGGCTCCGGCACGGCGGGTTACGCGGCTAAAACAGCCCCGTGTCGGGTGGGGAAGGCTGGGGAGCACCGGCAGACACGGACACGGACACTGCGGCACAGAGACCCCCGGATCAGCCCCACCGCCCCCTGAGCAGGGGCTGCTCCCACCTCACCAGCACCCGTGGGACAGCAGCCTGTGCCCCCCGGCAGGAGCTGCGATGCCCGTGGGAGGACAGAGACCGGGACGGTGACCCGTGCCGTCACGGGACACGGGCAGCAGCTGCTCGGCTGCCGCCGCCTCCGCGGGCAGTACTCCCCGGCGCCGCAGCACACGGCCACGATTAATCAATGGATTCATCAGGGACTTGTCATTAATCGAGCAGCTCCTGTGGCCATGGAGCCCAGTGGTCTGTCCAGTGTCAGAAGCGGCGCATGCAGCAGCAGCTCCTTACTGCTTTCGGCCACATCCATTGAACGCGATGACAGTTCAGTTTGTGCCCCCTCAGCAAACGTCCCCCGGTGTGGGAGCACTGGTGACTAAAGCAGCGGGTGAACGATTAGTGACTCAGCGCATAATTTTGCTCATTTTGTGCCTTTTTTTAGCGCGGGGCGGACAGAGCTCACACAGCAAACTCTCGCCAGGCACCGCCACCGCTCCCTCACGGCGTCCCAGCTCCGGGCACCCACCTGGGGCTGGGCACCTTCTGCAGGCAAGCATCTGTTTGATGTGGTTCTGCCATGGAAAACAGGGAGAAGAAGCTGGAAAACACTGCCAAAGGCTTTGGCTTGTTCTTCATTCTCCCTTTCTGACCTGGGAAAAGGCAAGGGGAGCGCTGCAGCCGCGGGGAGCTGGGGAGCTGGGCAGCCCCGGCAGCCCCGGCAGCCCCGGCTGCGCAGCTCACACCGCGCTGGCGCTGACCCGGCAGCTGCCTTTATCAAGAGCGAAGCACTGAGCTCTTGTCTCGGCGGTAACCGATGTCCGCAAACACCAGGTGCCGGCTTGAATTAAGAAGGTCTTTGAGCTAGAATTGTGCTGAGCACCCAGAGCTGCGGTGAACGCTGCCAGAGGAACCTCAGTCCGGACCACCTGCACCAGCCGAAGGACCATGTGAATGACTGCGTCCCGCAGTTTGGGGACAGTGACAGAGACGTGTCAGCAATTTCCTCTCATCCTTACAGGCAGGGCAGCCACAGCACGGCAGCCGTACAAGTGCAGAAATGCGACATGTGAGAGCAGGTCCAGCCCTGGGTGACGCCGTGTCCGGCGGCGCTGACCCGGCTGTCGGCGTGTCCGCACCTCCAGATGATCCGTGTAGGAGCAGAGAGTGAGGTCAATGTCCTCGGCATCGCCTGCCGAGGTGCACGGATCCCCCTCCATCCCGGAGGATGAGCTGAGCCACTCACAGGTTCCCCCCTTGCCACCTCTCTTGTGCCTAGGTCTGTACAATCACACAACCAGTGTGACCAACACAAGTGCCAGGCGCCAGCCGCTTCCATCTCCCACGGGGAGCTGCTGCTGCTGATGCTGGCAAATGGTCACCCAGTGTCACCAAACTCTCTCATGGGGTCAGAGCTACACAGCCCCAAAGCAGTTCCAGGGGTGGCAGCCCCAGCCACCGCGAGGGGACAGCGAAGTGTCACCTCCCTAAAGCAGCTTTGTCTTTGCTTTCTCTTTAATGATTTCCCAGCTGCTTCCCCGTTTCAGGCGATAATGGGACTTCACTCTCTATCTGGGTCTGAGAGGCGCTTGCCTTGTTCAGGCTGGAGAAAATCAATTCCCCTTTCACTCAAGCCTTTCCAAGACAGATGAACTGAAGATCGTGCCTGCCTGAGCAAAATATTTATTCAGTCTGGGAACAGATTTACTTTTGAACCTTCTATAAATACAGCTGAGGGCCCCCATTTAATCCCTTACCAGAAGACCTAATTTTATTTGTTTTATGTTTTAAAGAAACCTCCCTTTTCCAACGCCTTGTCAGCAGGTGAAGAAAGGCAGGATTTTTGTCACTCAGCTTGGCAGTGGGCATAGCCAGCGGTGCTGGGCAGTCAGTGCCTACAGGATGGGGCTCAGTGGTGAGAGAGTGAGACCCCTGCACTGCTCGGTCTGGGTTCTGCAGGGTTTCCTGCTCTCTGTTACTGATTTACATCCACCAAAGCTCTGCTGGAGCCAGGGCAGGCAGGGAGAGGCCAAATCCTCCACAGAGGCGTCTTTGTGACCCTGCCTGCCCTGCCCACATGAGGATCTCTGTGCTGGGGGCAGAGTCCCCATCTCAGCAGGGCTTTGCACGACCCTCTGCAGCCCCTCAAGACCTGTGACCACCTTTCTGCAGACCCTTCACCCCATCTACATGAGCCCCCTGGGACCAACCACGTTTCACTCTATCCACAGCCAAAATAGGCTTCGTGCTCCGTGTGCTAATCAGGATTGGAAAGGGCAGCTGTTTATCTGTGATACAGCAGGCATTTCAAGACCAAGCAGTGCCTCACCCCAGCACCCTCTCCATGGGGTGACACACCTGCTAGGGACCCTGCCTGGGACTGCAGCATCACACCACTCTGACCCTCCACGGGTCCTGCATCCTGCCCTGCCTGCATTATCTGTCACTCCACAGCCAGCAGTCCCTCAGCTGGGGCTGCAGAGGGGTTGAGGTTCCTGCAACTGGCAGAAGGAAAAGCTCCTTGGCCAGCCAGGGGTGGGTGAGCAGTGGGGAGTTGCTCCCCAGGGTGCCCAGGGGGATCCTGCCACCTGCCAGCACCTCACTGTCACACACCACCATGTTCTTACCAGAGGGTTTGCCCAAGTCCTTAGGAGGAGAAATGTTCCCAAGGACAAACTGGAAAGCTTTCCCAGCCCCAAGCAGATGCCAAGAGCCAGCAGGTGCTGGAAGTGATTTTCTGCCACCAGAACCCACCTTGGCACTTCCCTGGGCTGAAGCCCCATGCCCGTGGGAGCAGCACTGGCACCATGGCAGGGCTAGCAGCAGGCCAGCACTGGAGGGGCAGGTGGCTGCCAGGTGTCTGTAAATCCCTTTGTCTCATCCACTGCCTAAGTCAGCATCAGTCAGCACTCATCCTGCCCCAAGATTCCGGCACTGCTTTGTGCCTTCCAGTGGTGATGGAGCACACAAGTCAGCATCTCTCTCCACACCTGGCCAGGAAGGTGAGATTCTGGCATGGGTGTGAACACTGCAGTGCTGGTCTCGGGTCCCTCCCCAAGCTCTGCAGCAGCTCCTGGCCAGGAGCGAGCTCCTGCACAGACCCAGAATGGACAGACAGAACCCAGCCTGGACAAGGGAATTGCTGTGTTCCCATTGGCATATCCCCAGCTCTTGGAAGGCTCCTCCAAAGGCACAGCATGCTCTACACCACAACTGGCTCACTTATTTGACACACTTATTAAATTGTTGTTACACCTGTTGGCTAATTACCTCCTCTGGAAACTAGAGGGGACATAAATTTGACATTGACCTGTGCAAACCTGCAGCCCTACAAATGTCTGGGTCTGGGGGCTCAGTGGGGCTTGGGAGAAGTGGGGGACTGGGAACATGGCTCTGTGGAAGTGTCCCTCCCTGCCCCACCAGCCCATTGCTGCTGCCCCGTGCCCCAACAAGATGGGGAGTGGGGAGCCTAGGAGTCATGGTGAACCCCCTGCATCACACGCCTGGGGTGCCAGCACTGCCCTTCCTGCACCCTCCTTCTTCCTGAGAACAGATTAATCTGGGAGAGCTTTAATCCGCTAAAGCCCTTTCGTAACAGCCCTCAAAAATAAGCCTGGAGAGTTCCTAATACTTCTTGAAAATTTGGAGTTGGGATATTTATAGGCTCTGGCCTTGCGTGAGACGAAGAGCACCCAGCACAGGGCGGGAGGGCTTTGAGGTGGAGGAACCTGCTCTGGGGGGGCCCCACTGCCTGACCTCTGCTCTCGCCCCCCTGCCCGGCCAGCAGCCGCTCTGTGCCGCTCCCAGTCTCCTGTTGGCTCCATAACAAGCTTCCCTTGTTTGGGATTTTTATGGTTTTTTTTCCTACAAGCATTTCAGGCTCCTCAGAAGAGCCTCCAGCCCAGCGCACAGACCGGCTCTGTGCCTTCTGCCCTTCAAACGAATGCAGAGCAGCAGCGCTTCCGACCAAGACAAACAGCGGTGACGCCGCATGCCCCAGGCACGTGGCCGAGGAGGGCGAGGGCAGCAAATCACACACAGCAGCAGAGAAAGTTCAGAAAAATATCAACATCCCAAAAATGTGCCAGAAATTACCCACATCCACAAAAACCGGGAGGCTAGGGTCCTGCTCTGCTGGTTTCCAGTCACCATCTCTGCCACATTGGTCCTGGTCCTGGCAGGGTCCAGTGAGCCTCTGGACATCCAGGGCAGCATCACTGTGGCACCTGCAAGGGCCAAGTCATTAGTCCCACATCTCTTCTGCTCCAACAGATGAAGGAAAAAATATCACCCAAAAAGCTCTTAGCCCTTCGCCATGAGGTTTTACAAAGATGTGGCCTGCTGTCTCTGGGGCAGTGGGTGCAGGATTCTCCCAGTGCCAAGGCAGCAGAGCTCTCAGAGAATTGGGAGGTGATAGGTAGGTGAGAGCCCCCTCTGATCTTACACAGCCAAAACCCCACATTCAACAGTTCCTTCATCCCCCTGATGTGGAGCAAGAGCCAGTGGCCAGATACCAGAAGCAGAAATACTCAAACTGGAGACAGAGTGGCATCTGCCTGATTGCCACCAGAGAGGGGATCAGCTTGTCCCCTGACTGGTGGGCACAAGGCAGAGGAGTGGGCAGAGCTGGCATATTTCTGCCAGGATCAAACCTGTTGGCCAGAGGAACCCAGCACCTCACCATCGGAAGCAGCAGGGATGCCCAGTCCCCTCAGCACCCTGAGCCTGGCTGCTGACCAAGGTCCAGCAGCTGGGGCAGCTCCTGACTCCAGGCAGACACAGGCACAGATCAGGGCTCCACCTCAAAATGTTTCCTTTGCAATTACTCCGTGATCTTTCTTATCAACTAATTAAAAAATTTCCATAATTAAGCCAGGGAAAGTCATGACTCAGGCACGTTCCCATTTCAAAGCAGCGCAGATCTGTTTGGTATCAAGGGCTCTGAGGCCTCGCCAGAGCCAGGTTCTCCCAGAACCCTCCCCCATGACCGAGACTCAGCCTGAGCCCACCCCTGCAGGGCCCCGCAGCCCCAAGCCCACCACCAGCCCCTTTCCCTGGCACCCTGCCGGGAATTTATCCCAGGGGAAAGGCTGTTTACATTGCAGGGGGAAAAGTGGTGAGTTTTATAAAACATCAACCCTAAAGGGCCCTCTGACAGTGAAGGATTCTCTGTGCCTTCAGCCCCTGTGAAGTCAGCAGTGCTTGGGGAAGCCTCACAGCCTTGCAGAGCAAAGTTCCCCCCATGCCCACAGCCCGGGGTACCTGTGCCAGCGCCACTGCCATGGCCAGGGTGACAGCGCCTGCCTGGCCCCACTGCTGCTGGGTACACTGGCATCCTGATAGCTTTAAAATACCAACAGCTCCATCTGGGGAGCACCAGGGAAGCTCCCACGGGACCTGGGGCATCCCGTGCCCACAGAGAGGCTCATGGCTCCTTAAATCTGTAGGTTCCCTTTGATGACTGGCAAGTAAATTGTTGTATTTCTAACAGAAATGGAGCGGTTGTTACAGTGCAGCTGCAGCCTGGGTTTCCTTGAGAGCACAGACATAATTCCTGACAGGGGCTGACACAGAAATTATGGCGCTATTTTGGTGGCAATCTCAGAGCCATCATACTAAGAAACAGCCTTTGTACATCACAATATCGTTGCTAAATTGACAAATAGACCCTCATGGGCTTCATTATTCTGCTCCGGGTGCACATCTTTGCATTTTTATCATCCCTAGAAACGATTAAAGGACTGCAGAACTGAGGGCTCTGGCTTTGGAAAACTCAGACTCCAGTCCCGATTGAGCTGAGGAGCAGGAGAAGCAGTTGGAAGGGCTGCAGGGCTCGGAAAGGGAATCTTTGCTCCTGTGATGTGTAGGTCTGGCACGTTTTGGGGACTGTCCCGTGCTTCCATGACAGGTTTGCTTTTAGCCCTGGAAATTCACCAGTGTAAAGCAACGTGACTGACATATCCAGTACTGGATTGGGAACATCTGTGCAAAGGTCCTTGTTCAGTCAATAGCAGACTTGCGTTGTGCACTTGTAGAAATACATCGATCTCCCCAGAAACATTAGATAAAAGCCAAATAAGAGGAAGGTCTACAGAAATACAACAAATAAGAGCCCAAAGACCAGGGTTCCTTTACCAGCCTATGTCTGAGGATGCTGGGGCAATGCTCAAGGAGTATTTTTGGGTTGGAACAGCTGTGGATGGCCACGGCATCAATCCAGGCTCTGCACATTCCTGCCAGCCCCCGGGGATGAACAGCAGCAGGGTGCAGGCAGAATGAGCTGGGGCAGCTCTGTCCTGTCCCTGTCCATGTCCCCATTGGCACATTGACAGGAGCCTTGTCCCAGAACAGCTGGCAATGCCAGGCAGAACACCAGCCCCAATAAACAGTGCAGAGAACATCAGCCAGCCAGGCAGGTGGGGAGGGATGGGATGGGATGG
>VZTN01025342.1:2200-66443 GCA_013400515.1 Erpornis zantholeuca
GAATTCAAAACAATTCAGTCTTAAAACGGCTACTATGATTACAATACAACTATATTATCTAAAACTAGACAAGCTTTAATAAGAATTTCAAAAGACGCCACAGGTCTTAAAACTACCAACTAGGCCAAGAATCTGAGGCCTAGCTAATATAATTCAAAGCTCATCCCTCAGACAATCAGACCCACGCCCCTGCAAAAATTCTGCTACACTTGTGTACATGAGGCTGATGCCTGAATGAAATAATAAAAAAGCTCCTGGAACATCTGCCTGAGCCCCCGTCCTGTTTGCAAGGTAATGCCGACAGCACACTACACTATCTCATTTATTCCCGAGGAAATAAAACTCCATGTATTCCATACTGTTAGGCAGCTCCTTGGCAGGGGGTTCTAGGGACAATCACGTGTCCTCATTCCCGTTCCTCCTCCCTCAAATGTCCCATTGTTAATATTTGTGTATTCAAGAATCAGCTGATTTCACCCACAAATTCCTTCACACTTCATCTTGTAAATGATCATGGAATGCTTTGGGTGAGAAGGGACCTCAAAGAACATCCAGTCCAACCCCACCGTGGGCAGGGACACCTTCTACTATCCCAGGTTGCTCCAACCTGGCCTGGGAGACAGACACAGATCTTCTGGGTTAGTGTAATTATTCAGGAATATTCTGGGAGAACGGAAGGACTGAGCAGACATTCCTAAGGAAATGGTACTAAATGCAAAGCCCAGCATCACCTGCACCCCACAAAGGCTCATGGCAAGAATTCCCTGTCATATCAACTCCAAAGAGAGGTGACAGGTATAGAAACAGAAAAGCAGAATACAGGATAGCCCTAAAAAATGAAAAAAAAACCTCAGGAAAGAAGGAACTTCTGAGAGATTAAGGAGCACAGCATGATGAAGAGTATGAGGATGAGGAATGGCTGCAGGACTAAGGAGGGCTCTGACATGTGAGCAGCTCTTAAGGCTGTGGAGATTTTAATTTTTATTTCTGTCCATAAGTTTTTCCTCTTTGTAAGAAAAACTCCCTAGAGAGAGAGACCCTGGTGCCTTTCCAGGAGGGAAAAGCCTCTTCCTGTTCCCCTTTGCTGATCACCTTGACACACAATTTCTCTGTGCTTGGGCACTGCTACTACTGGCCATAAATCCATGGGAAATTTACTGCCTGTGAGAGGCTGAAGCCATTTTCTGGTACAACATCTGCATCTCTCTCGTGTGTGCATGTGTATGAGCATGACCTATAGTGCCTCTGAATTATTTATAGACAAACAAGTAATTAAAATTTTTATTCTGCCCATTTTGAAAGGTGGAAGGGAAAAAAAAATCTACTTTATTCTTTCATCAAGGAAGCTGCTGGCCAAGCCCATAACTCTATCTGCATGCTGTAAAGAACGGGGTAAGTAGTTCCTCATCAAACACACTTTGCATTTTATGGGATGCACTGAAAAACTAAGTGGCTTAGTGACTTCTGCCAATATCACCAAAGGAGAGAGCTCAAAACACGGAGCATCCCACCTCTCCTAAACCACACATCCTCCCAGAGGAGATTTCTGCCCAGAACTGGGCAAGGGGACTGGGGAGTTCCTCAGAGTGACCAGCTCAACACACAGGAATTGTTTTGTTCTTGACTTTCACAAGTCATGCTTAACCTCCCTGTGCATTTCCACTAAATTCACTGAATCCCTTTCACAAGGTGACCATGGAGGGCAGGGTGTTTATGACCACAAAAACTCTTGGATCTTATTTCTAGTTCATTCATTTTCTCACTTTGTGACCCTGAAAATGACTTTTAATACAGTAACAAATACACCACCCTGGGCTGGTGGAGGTGTCCCTGCTCGTGGCAGGGGGCTGGAATGAGATGGGTTTAAGGTTCCTTCCAACCCACACCACTCCAAGATCCTATAACCAATCCTAACTACTATTTTAAATATTTCTGGGAAATAAGGAATGCTTTAAAAATGTGCCAACACAGAATCATTCACATCACGTTCAAAGAAAGGGAAAAATAAGGAGAACAACAGAGCAGAACCAGATAACCAGACAGCCCAAGACAAATGAATTAGGTTGGTTGGGAGGTGGCTTTCTTCTTGAGAGGGGTTCAAGTACAAAATGAGTGAGTCAGTTCTTCGCTCTTCAGATCACACAACTTCCCTCTGGTGATTCTGAATGTCAGAAAAATTGTAAGAGTTAAAAAAATAAAGCCAGAGGCTTCAGCCATGGCACAGCCCATGTTCTCAGGCCAGCAGCACTGGCCTTTCACTGAGGTGTTTTTCCACTGTGATAGAATTGAGACAAAAGTGGTTTAGTGCCTGCTCAAATGCCAGAAGCAACACTTGCTAGGGAAACTGAGATATGCAAAGGGACATAGGTCACCAAAATATTTTTCCTTTAAAAAAATATAAAAATCACTATAAATATTACATCAGCCTCCTAAATTATCATCAATATCCCAGAAACAATTGTCTACAGAAATCAAATGACAGTTTGTAAGCTGGTGACACATCTGCATCAGACTCCCAGGAGTGTCCTAAGTGTCAAGTTTGATACTTTTGCCTGTTGCTGTGCCAAATAATAAAAAGAAGATACTCAACATTTAACAGAACTGCCCCATGCAGAGGAAAAGTGATTTACAGGTGAGAGGGGAACATGTTTCTCTAATTCTGCTGAAGTGGAGCCATGATGAACTCAATGTCTTCAGGAGAGCATCCCACTCTTTCCTGGGCTGGGAGGTTTGCTGGGCAATATTTCTCTGCAGCACCATGAATTTTATCACATCAAAATGTCATCAGAGAAAAATGGAGCACACAGAGGCCTTTTCCCCTTGGTATTTAGGAGAAGAAATGGTTGTTTCCTTAAAGAGGAGTGGAGTGGGCTGCACAAGAGGTTATACCTCTGTTCTCACTTCTGGTCTCAGTTTGGACTCCACTTTCCAGGGATATAAATCAGGATTTTTGTTACATTCAGCATAGCTCATTGTGTTTGTTCTGGCACAGCATGGACATAAAACAATGGCATTTATACTCCAGTGAATATCCAGGGTGGTTGAAGAGCCCTTTATGCAGGGATGGAGCTTGGGGATCCTTCCACAAATCACAACTGGCTAAAAAAACCACAGGATCAGTAACATCAAACATTGCTCACTCCTGCAAACAGGAATCTTGGTTATTCCCACCACCAAATACTGATTTCCACGAGAAAATAATGTCTTTAGAATAACACATTCACTGTCACGTCTGGGAGTGCCTGGGGGAGGTACCACCACCATTAATTTACATTCAGTTGTTTCAAAGCTTTGTGGACAAAGCCGACAGCAGTGAGAAGGCAGTAAGAAGAAAATACCCAAATAAAACCATTCAGAAACGGATCCAGATAAAGAATAAAGCTCCTCAAGGCAAGATGGAATATCCCCCAGCAGATAAATCCCCTTGCCAGTATCTCCTTCCCCATTTAATAACCCCAAACTTAACCCCAGGCCTTTAATGAGCTGCTCTGAACTAAACCCCCACTCCAAACCCAGTCAGGATTAAAGGCACTTGCTCAAAGCAGAATGGTAATTAAAGTGAATTTATATTAATCCAGGAGAGCTAAAGGAAAGGACAGTGATTTATGAGCAATATTGCTGGCATTTTCAAGAGGCATAAAAAGCATTAAAAGGGAATATCTAAAAACTATTAGTTAGGAAAGCAGCCATAATTGGGGAAGCAATCCAGGCTGTCTTTAGGGCATTTGGTTCCTCCAGGGGAAATAAAGCCAGATAACCTCTGAGGAAAATAAAACCCAATTTTGAAACTTTTTTTTTTTCCAATGGAAAGGGTGAAATTACTCCAGTAAAATATATCTACTTATTGTTCAAAGTGATTATTAAACACAACACCAGCTCTAATTATTGGTTTCACAAGGAAATTTGGTATTTTGGCTAAATTCACTCTTTATAACAATGACAGGTTAACCAAGATTTACTGCAAGTTTGGCAGAAATTTTGCAAGTACCTAATTGACTAAAGGCAGTTTTTTCAGCAGTTTTTTGAGGGTTTTTTTAAATAAATCTTCAAGTGTCAGTTGTCCTGGGTATGAATTTAGATGGGATCCTCAAAGGCTGAATTCCTTGGGATCTGAGTTAACTGGTTGGTGGCAAAGATTCTCCTCCACAACCAAAATTTCAAATCCTTCCTCTGATCCATTCAGACCTCACCTTCCCACATGAACACTGCTCAGGCCTTCCACCCTCCCCTCCACTGGATCAAGAGAACTTTTTTTTTTTTAAACACAAAGTTCTTCATCCTTTTTTTTTCTTTAAAAAGAGAAGAGAACCATAAACTGGGAAATTAAATTACTTTCTTGAATGCAACCTAAAATATTCCAAGTCCAAGGTTTCAGTCATCAGACACCAAACAAGTTCCAAGGCCACAAAGATGATTATGGGATTGGAGCATCTGTAAGGTAAGGGGAGGGTGGGGGTGGCAGGACCCTCTAAGCATTGAGATGGCCCAGGGGATCCCATCCCTGTGTCCAAGGACCTGATGGGGGGTGAAGAGGACAAAGCCTGATCCTCATCTGCTGCCCTGAGACAGCACAAGAATTAGAGGGAACAAGCTGAAACACAGGAAATTCCATTTAAAACTTGGGAAACTCTTCCTTACTGTGAGGTGCTCAAACACAGGAATGGGTTTCCCTCAGAGTCTGTGGCGTTTCCATCCTTGGAGGACTTCAGGGTCCAAATGGATGTGGTTCTGGGCTGGTCTAGAGGTTCTAAGTGCTGTTCTAATTGCTGTTCTAATCAGCCTAGACCCTGCTTTGAGGAGGGGGATGGACTAGTGTGGTGCTGCCTCCTCAGTGGATTTTTAGAGCAATCACAGCAAAAGGTGTGAGAAGGGCAAGTTCCTTTTTAGCTTGTCTTCAATTGTAATATTTATCTCAATTTCTAAAGGGAACTTCTGTAGCTTCCCAGCAGAAATCCTTGACTTGTAAATATGAAAGAATGTAAATATGAAAGATGTTTTGGCAAGGTGCTTCCCTTGACCAATGAATTAGCTTTGCCTTTCTTTGTTTTCATTCTTGGTGAGACTGTGCTGCAGACACACAGACACAGTCAGACACAACAGACGACCTCTCCAGCTTACATGGCTGGAGGGAGAAAGATTTGATCTGTTCTTGATATTAATAAAGCCTTCTGATTTCAAATCAAGGAGTTGAATTACTGACCAGGCCCTAAAAATAGGGCAACATCATATCAACAGACTAGGCTATTCCATGTTGAAGAGAAGCAGCCCTGGTTCTCAGGGCCCTCCACAAACAGAGTCCATTGATTGAGTGATCAGGAATCAGAAGGCTTTATTATGAATTGATATTTAGATTAGATATTAATATAAAAAGGAAGATAGAAAGAAGGGGAGAGAGATTCTTCCAGCCTGCTCAGCTGCTGGAATCTTCTGTGTCTGTGTGTGAACAGAACAGAACCTGTGTGTTGTACAACACAAACTATGAAAACAAATCCCAAAATAGAAGTTCTTCTCTTTGGCCAAAGAGATAAGAAGAAAAACAATCTGAGATATTTACCTTTTTGTCCAAACAACTCCAACAGATTCAATGCTGCAAGAACCAGTGAGGCACAAAAGTGCCTAAAGAAATCTTTTCAGGGTTATCAACAATTCCAGAGGCCCTTTTCATCCCAGCCCTCGAGGTGGAGGACACCCAGTTATCCCCTAGTGCCCCAAGGGACTTTTCCAAGCCCCTCAGAGCAGGCTGTGAAACAAACCCACCTGTTCCCTTTGCCAATATTCCCTTTCCAGCTTTCTGCCTGGCTTGATAGGTCACATCCAGCTGGAACATCTTTGCCTTGGAATAGAGGTGTGCATTCCCAGAGCAATCAATATGTCCTGCAGATGGATTTATCGGTCCCCACTCTCTGTAATTAAGCTCAGCAAGAGCAATAACAATGCCTTCAGTGTTCATCCTTTCAAAGTTGTCCTCCACTCCCTTTAATCTGTCTGAACAGATGGAGTCCTGCTCCATCACCTTGCAAACTTTTTCCTGAGTTATTAAAGCCCCAGCAGAATTTAAGGGGGATAAACTGAAGGCAGCAAATGTTTAATAATTGCCATTACTTATTCCTTCACAAGGTTTTGGGGTTAATGAATAAAACATGTTCATAGGAGGCTGGGCACTTGGAAGTCAACAGAAAACGTCCTGCTGAGTTCAACACATCATGCCAGAGATGGAGAACCAATATTTACTTCCAGGGAATATTTATCTTGCTGTGTTGATACTTCAGAAATCCCCCTGAACCACGACCCCAGTCCCAAATTACTAGTCAGCCAGTAATGAATTTTTATCTCAGTAGTTTTGTGAGCTTATTGAGGATGAACTCATCAGCTGGTTCCTTCTCCAGTGACACATCTGTTATCAGGACTAGAAGTGCCATAATTCCTGTCATGGGGGGCACTTTGTTGTAAGATTATTTGTATCAAATTTGATAAATGACTGTATAAAATTATTCCCTTAGTGCCAAGAAGGGGGTGGCAGAACTTGGCCCACTGTCACAGCTGAGCATTTCACACCAGACATCACCTAGAGTGCAGATGATGCTCTCTACTCAAGGCACAAATGCTCTTTGTACCTTTAGATCAATAAACCTACTGAAAAGAAAAGAGGAAAATAAAACCTTTATCCCAGCCAATTTTGAGGAGAGGAAAATTAATTCTACTGAAGTCAATGGAAATGCAGGAATATCATGGAAAAAAATGGCTTAAACTTATGATGCTGCAATCATAGAAAATTTGACCCCTATGAACAAGGTTAATGCCCTCTCTGTACATTGAATTTCAGCTTTGCTTTTGCCAAAACTCTGTAATGCAACAGCTCGGGCAGTTCATATAAAAATACCAAAAATGCATTAATTTTCATGGGTTTATTCTTTGATACATTCAAAACCTGTAAATAGGAGCAGGATTGCACATTCCACATTCCACTCTAATTTCAAAGAATAAGGACCATGTCCTGTTGTCCCAGAGAAGCTTAACCACAGCTCACCCAAAGGTACTCACTGACCAAAAAAACTCCAAATGTGCTGAGATGAAATCTGTAAAGTAGATCTACACTAAGCCCAGCTCAGTTTATGGGGCCTTAGCACTGGCTTTAATAGGATTTAGAGCAGGTTTAAAACTCAGTGTGACTCAGATCCCAGACTGGAGCAGATGCTAAATTGGCTCTGGGTTCATTGGCAGCCAGAATCCAGCTCTGATTGATGGGAAAACTCTTCCTGCCACGGTCACCTCAGTCCAGGGTTTTAAAGGGAAAGAGGATGGAGAGGTCTTGAGCACAGCACAGAGCCTTTGAGAGCTTTAACAATTCCCTGGCTCCCCCTTGGGGTTTTCTGTTTGTTTTTTAAAATTTTTTACTCACAACCAAAGAGAAAAAGTCATCTTTGACATGAAGTTTTCAGCTGTAACTTGTGGCACAGAGTAACTCTCTAAGCACAGGATTAAGGGTACGGATGTGGTTCCTAGCTGCTGACTCCTCTCATGTTCATTAATTACATATTTATGGACACCTTATTCATCCAAAAGAATTTTGAGACAATTCACCAAGCTGGTGACACAGATCTTGCAGCCCATTATCTTCTCTCAAGCGTTTAATGCATCCAGCACTGGGGGAACCTTGAAGAAAGGTGAAGCACAACACCCTGGTTGTCGATTTTGGTCACTCCAGATGTTGATTTTGGTCACACAGGATGTGTTGGGGGCTCACATAGATTTTATAGACTTTGTGCCATGTTCCAAAACACTGCTGTAAACTAAGAACCTCTGATAGATAAATGGCTGTGCTGAGGGAAATCAAGATTTTCCTCCAAAATTCAGAGAGTTCCTGTCACCTGCAGCACTTGCACAACTTTGTGAACCACAGTTTGACTCCCCCACAACGAGCAAAGCTCAGATTTTTATTTATAGGATTTCTCTGTGCTACACTGGGCCACCAAAACACTCCTTCACTCATCCTCAGTATTTCAAGCTCCCCTTTGAATTATAAACTGTTCACAAATACCAACGAGCCCCTTGGTAAATGTTCTTCTTGAATTTCACATCACTACCACAGGCCCACGTCAGTCTTTCTGTCATTTCTCATTGAGGTGAAATCTGCTGAAAACACATCCAGCAGAGACAATTAAAAACAGTGCATAAAGGGCATCCTTGGCACTCTGGAATGCTGTTGACAAAATGAAGACATTGCTCACAATTACACTCAGGGTAATTTATGCAGCTGGTGGCTCCTGCCAGCACAGGCAATGCCAGCCCTGCTAATGAAACCAGGATCGATCTGACAGCAGAATGATGGCAGATTTTGAAAACAAGGACCAACAGTTTACAGGTGGTTTAGGCATCTATAAAATCTGATTTATAAGGGCTTTTTAATCCTTTTTAATTCACCTTGTGGGAATGGACTGTCATAAAGCATCCTGCCATTTTACAAGCACCGAGCTGTTTGAGAGCCAGCATGGCTCGAATACAGGGAATTCTACAGATTTTATTGCAATTTTCTTTGTTTCTATTCCAACCTTGCTCCCTCCCCACTCTCACCCTGACCTCAGACACAGGTTTAATTCCCTGGCATCCTTATTTACATACTTTTAAATTAGAGCTGAGGCAATAGAGGCACAGCCAGGCTGGAGCTGAGCTTTGGCCATTCCTTATCCTTCCCAGGCTGTAATTTATGCAGCTGCTGTTGAACACGGAGTCACATCCATCTCCCTGCAGCACCATTCCTGCTCCACAGCAATGGGCACTGCAGGGACACTCCGTGTCCCTCTCCATAAAACCAGATGGCCCAAAGGGGGTCTCTAAACAGTCCTTTAAATGTGACACTTCTGTATGCACAGGAAAGGGGCAGAACTAAAATATGAAGTACAGACAGAAAAAGGGATGGATTTTGGAGAGACAATGATTTCCCTGTGATGATACATTGTAATTCCCAAGCAAAAATCCTGGGGCTCTATTCCCTCTGTACTGAGCTGCAGTCTGCTGGAGGGCTCTGCCTCCTGCAGCATTTTTGGATTGATACCACTGCTGCAATCAATTCCCAGGAGATCCCATGGCTTCTCTCCTCCCCTGCAAACACTCTCCCCGTGGAGGCAGCTGCAGAATCAGACCTGAGTCCATCCTGTAACACTGCATCTCCACAGAAACTCACCCATTAGGAAAAAGGACCAAATACTGCACAAGACAAAGTTTACATAAGGCACACGAGATGGAAGGAGGGAATGTGTATAATCAGTGTCCATTTTAGTGCAGCATCCTTCACTTCTCAGATACAAACCAAAGGAAAACAGAGCATGAGGTCCCTCTGGGGCCTGCCAGAAATGTTGGTTAAAAAACAGTTTCCACCTCACAGAGGGAAGGAATTGGAGTTTTAACTCAGAACACTACAGGTGCTTGAAATAGCAGCCCTGTCTGACCTCCAAGCCCAGCAGCACCACAAATCAGTCTGGGTGGCAAAAGAATTTATTAGCACCATTTGTCATAAGCAGATTTTACCAAGTGATGGGGCTTTGCTGGGTGGAAGTGGAGAAAGGTTGCATTACACTCAGATATAGAAAGACAGCAGCACTTCAGCACAGCAAAATATTGCAAAAGAGTTCCAGAAATGCTCCTGAATTTTGGCTGGGGATGGAGGGAAGGGTTACATTCCTCATCCCTTGACTGATGGGAATATTTTCAGTGAGGATCCATGTTTCCCAACAGTTTAAAAGGAGATACTGACAGAAAAGCAGGACAGCAGATGTCCCAGCTAACTGAGCTCCAGGTCAGTAGGACATTATCTCTGATCCTAAAACATCCATAGGAGCACAGGGAGCAATCCTGGGTGTCTGCCTGGCAGCCAAAGGGTTGGACCAGGATATAAACCTTCTGATGAGAAAAACCTGATTTTATTCTCATCTGTTTTGATACCATTATAGACACGTTAAAAGTCCTCTAATCTTTTCAGTACTGCAATTATGGTGTAAAATATGGTGGACATAAATCAAGAGCAGTCCCAGAACATTCCTGCTCTTTCAAAAGGCATTTCTTGTAATCACTACGCACAACAAGAGAGGATAAAAAGGATCTTGAGATATTGTTGTTTACAGCACCAAAATCCAGGGGCAGCCTCACACTGCAGATCACCAGTGCCAGGGACTTTTATTACAGCAGTTCCTCTAAAAGCAAAGGGTCCCATCATGGATGCATCAAAAATGACCCAGAATGTTCATTTTCTAACATCACCCAGGCTTTTCCAGACTCTCAAGAGCCTTCTCCCATCCCAAACAGAATTTTCAGACCAACAGCACCTGCAGGGCTGCTCTCAAGGAGAAGACCAAAGACACCCAGGCACCAATATCTCCAAGGGCACAGCAGGAAGAACTCACTTAATTGTTAAATATTATTAATAATAAANTTTAAGAAATGTGAATATACATTCCCTTCAGCCTGATTGGCAGCAGAACTCTCCAGCTACTCCTACAAAACCACCAGGCAGGAGCAGCCCTCAGCTTCCCTTCCCTTCCAGGCCCTCCTAGGGCCCTGATTAAAGACCTGTTTAGAAAGTGAGCAGTACCTGCTGAAACAAAGCAGCTGCAGCACCTGGGTTTTCCCCAGAGCTCTCCTGCCTCATGCAGCCAAATCCTGTTGAGGTTCTGTAGTTTGGTAAGTGCCTTTTGAACGGTTCCAGCTGCAGCAGCCCTTGGGTTTGAGTGCTTTGTACATCACCTGCATTTATTATCCTTCAGGCAACCATTCCCCTCGTTTTACTCTTTAATTTATTGCATGTTTACCTGCTGGACCACACTGGGAACATTGGTTCTTTTCAGGAGGTCCTTCATCAGTTCTATCGTGGAAGATGTTGTCGGTGGAACTCTATTAACAAATCCCTCACATTGCAGCTCTGCTCCCAGCAGTGCTCAGGGTGGGACTGCCACGGTTTCCTTGGAGCAAATTAAGCAGGAGAGAGGCTCAGATGCTGTGAGTGACTCTTGCATAATTTATCACCACCAGGCAAGAAGAATGATGGGGCAAAGCAATGGAGAAAATCAGCTCCTTAACTGTGTTTGAACACTTCCTAACTCTGGGGAGGGAAAAGATATTTTGCCTTGGTTGGAGGGACAATTCCAAAGGCCAACCCCACCCCCCCACCACATACACAGCCCGGAATTTTGTGTATTATTCCAGCCATGTAGCTACACAGAAGCCATAGGAAGGTTGTATTATTAGGAATAAATAAATAATATTCCTGCTGGGAGAAGTTATTATTCTTCATGGAGGATAAATGAACCACTTTGTCACCAGGAGGAGGAAGCAGGTGGAAAACTCATCTGGTTTGCAACTCTAGGGCACAGCTGAAGGGTCTTTTTCATTATTATAATTATTAGTAGGTGATCCCTGTCCAATTCCAACCAGCTGAGATCCATGCCATGTCCTTGCGAGCGAGCAGGGAGCAGAGCTTCCCTTTGTCCATCTGGTTTTTAATAGGATTTGTACAATATTCACCCTTTTCCCTTGCCAGGATGGGCTGAACCAGGTGAGGCTTCGCTGGCAGCTGCTGGGAAGAAGCCACTGCCCTGTCCCACCCTAATTCTACTCAGGACAGATGTTGGATGTGCAGAGGTTTGGCTGCAGGGAAGAGACCAGGCTCTGCTAAAGCCTCTGCTGGTTCTGGTAGAGTTGTGTTGGAGACAATTTAATGGGAAGAGGGTTTGTTTTCTTTGGTGGTGGATGGATAGGACCTGGAGTTGTCCTTAAAAATAAAACCTTCCTGCCTTTAGGAACATAAAGGGAATAATAGGGAGAGTTTCCTACATCAGAGAACTGACTCAGCACAAACTTTTATCTTCCATGGGCTGCTTTGTCTTCCCAGAGTGGTTTCAAGGACTCTCCAGGGTATATTTCAGGAGGAACCTCTGTTTAGGGTGGGTGGGTTCATTGTTAAAGCAAGACAGTAACATCCAAAAATTGTTTCTTCTGCAGGCATCTCTCAAGCACAACCATGGGGGACTCTCACACCCATTTTTCTCTCCCTTTTTGGGCAATCACTGGAATTTTAACACCAATTAAGTATCTAATAGCTGCTCCCTTGTGAGTAGATGGGAGCAGACAGTTCCAGTCCTTGAATGATCAGAGGCAGAAGATGTTTCTTAGCCCTCACATTTCTGTGACTGCATAGTGCCCCTAACACCACTGACTCATCCATCTCTTTGTTTCCATCTCCACAACCTCATTAGGAGCTAAGCTTTGGGATTTATTTGTAGCTGGAGTTAATTTATTACATTAATGACTAAGACAGCAGGACACAGCTGAGCATCTCAGATGGAAAATTAAGAGCTTCTGTTGTGACCTACATTATAAAAAAGCTGCTCTTTGTGCCTCAGCCTAAAGACTCAACACCTTGGAGAAGCAGCTTCCACTCAGTTCCATTTTGCTTCATTTATGGAAGATGAATATCCAATTCCATGTCAGTGCACACACAAGGAGTGAGGGAGCATCTAAAAATGATGAAGCAAATCACAGCAGATCAGGCTCACCCGAAGTGATGGTGCACATCTGAGTCCCAAAACAGAACTTCCACCTCACAAAAAGATTATTTTCATTTTCAGACAAGGAGGAAACAAAGTGTGGGTCACTACCAGAGGTCAGAGCTGTGGGATGGGCACGGGTTGGCAATCAAAGCCAGGGTAGAGCAAAGGCACAGGCCTGCTGTCCTTGGATGTCACAAATATCAGCAACTTCTGCTTCTCTGTTGGGTAATTTGAAATTATTTCTGCTGCAAGGTTTCTATCTTTATAAAACCTGATCCACAAACACCAATCATTTACCCTACCCCCAAATGATCAAAACAAGCTAAGGTAAAAGAGAAATATACATAAATTTAAAATAAAGGCTTTTTAGACCAAAAAAGAAACCCAAACCCCAAGTTCATAAATACTGTGTAGCATAACTTTTTTGTGGTTTGATGCATGTCTTGTCCCCACATGGCCACCCTCATTTGAAACAAAGGATATCTGTCTAAAACATTTACTCAGAAAGAACTAATTAACTCCCTACTTTCATTAGTGAAAAATAATACCAGAGTGAGACGAGCGAGAATGATCTTAAACAATTAATGTTAATTGCTTGTGCTTGTATGAAGGACCTTGACAAATTCCCAGTAATGGTTTATCCTCCTTCCAGGAGCAGTTAACCCTTAATTAACCATTTGACAGCTAATTAATGGTGTATGTGAAGAAGGGGGAAGAAAAAGTACTTGGTTATAGTGGTGAAGTACCCAGAAACTGGTTTATTTCTTTCTGGATTATTTTAATGCATTTATTCTTTATTAAAACAAACCCCTAAAAAAATCTTCAGCTATCAGAGGTTTTCTCAGACAAGATATTAAAGAAAACATCAAATTTCTGTGGAATATAAAGAATGAAAGTAATTCCTGGACTAAATGATATTGAGATATTGAAGCAGAATACAGATAATAATATTTCACTGAGAAATTCCTCATGGCCTTTCTGTTCCCTGCCTACCTAAGCCATGGGGATGAAGAAAGCCTATGAGTCCTGGATGATCCCAAGTATCCCCAGGGCTTCTCTGCTAGGAAATGAAGAGGTTAATAACTTCCCTTTCTCCTTGCTATTGCACCAGGATGAAAGCTGAGCCTCTCCTAGCTCCAGCTCCTAAGTTAAAATAAAACTGCCAGGATGTGGGCAGTCTTCTGTGGAGAAGATCCGACAGCTGTCTGGGCAGGATTCTGCTTGGGAAGCTTCTGCAGGAGCTTGGCATCCTCAGGGTGTTCACATGATTCAAAACCATGATGTGTTTTCCTCTGTGAAAGTAGGAGTTGAGATCTGAAGGACCTTTGCAGGTTCATGGCTGGATTCAAAGCACAAACATCTAAAGTTGTTTGAGAGTGTTTATGGTGCAAATCATACCATGAATTCAGCCCTGGTTCGGAACATTCAGTGGAGCCCCTCAGGATCCCCTTCCCAATGACAGCAGAGAGGGAAAAATGCTCACAAGTCCAGCAGCAAAGGTGGTGAGGAGCTCCCCAGCTCAGCAGGGCCATCATCTCAAGCTCATAAGTTCATCAAATCACAGGATCATGGAATGGTTTGGGTTGGAAGGGATTTTAAATACCATCCCGTCCCCCCCCCGCCGTGGGCAGGGACACCTCCCACTGTCCCAGTGATGCCTTAGGTTTTAACTTTTATATTGTCCCAACCCTGCCCTGCCCAGTGTCACTCTGCAGTTCCCTGGAGCTCGTTCAGTGCTGTTCTCTCATGCTCACACACACACAACAAAGCCTCTCCAGCTCTCCAAGGACACCCACACCCTCCTAGGCCCAACAACTGCAAACCACAATCTTGGCGACAGGGGGGCAAGCTTGGGCAAATTCCATCCTTGCCTGGCTTCTGCTTGGGGAATTGATGCTGAGATCCAAGTGGGAAGAACTCGGGAGCTGTCCTTGTCCATGTTGGGATGCACTGAGGCAGGAGCCTCTGGAGCCCAGAGTGTACCTCTGAAGGCCTTTCCAATAAATCCCTCCTTTATTCCTGTTAGTCTCTGTTTCTAGGAAGCTATTTAAGGCATCACCAGGTTGCTCCAAGTCCCATCCAACCTGGCCTTGGACACTTCCAGGGATCCAGGACAACCACAGCTCCTCTCCACCCCAGCCCCTCTCCACCCTCACAGGGAGGAATTCCTTCCCAATATCTCATCTATTCCTGCCCTCTGGCAGTGGGAAGCCATTCCCTGCATCCTGTCCCTCCATTCCTTGTCCCAAGTCTCTCTCCATCTCTCCTGTCAGTTCCTTCAAGTCCTGGAAGGTGCAATTAGGTCACCCC
Source organism: Erpornis zantholeuca (assembly GCA_013400515.1). NCBI lineage: Eukaryota > Metazoa > Chordata > Aves > Passeriformes > Timaliidae > Erpornis > Erpornis zantholeuca. The sequence continues at coordinate 17,050 of VZTN01025342.1, forward strand.
AAAGCTTCTCTTCTCCAGGCTGAACATTCCCAGCTTTCCTAGCCTTTCCTATGTCAGCACAGGGTGGATAGCCCTGATTCCTTCCTCCAGGCTCTGCCTCCCATATGCTGAAGTGTTTGTGGGGCTCAGGGAGCAGCAGTGACTGTGCTGTGCCCCAAAGCAGCCACTCCTGGAAAAACAGGATAACAACTCAAGGATCTCCTTGCAACACTCAGAGAAAGTCAAGTCTCTCATCAGGCATCTCAAACACCATCTGTCTGTGTAGGGAATCCAGGTCTCAGACTCGTGATGAATGCCCCCTGCTAAAAGTAAAAATGTGTCTTAGGTTACAATGTGAAATGTAACCAAAAGTATGCATGCTATCACCAGCTGTTAAAAGCAGGTGGGGCAGGGTTCTTTATCGCTTCCATGACACATCCCTGATCGCTCCTTAGAGGGATATCCTCGGCTAATAGGCCAGCAAGGACTCACCACATGACTCATAGAATTACATTGTTGGTCCTGGGGAACAGCCCTGCTTCTCAGGGGCTGCTCCGAGAACAAAGTCCATAGATTGAGTGATCAGAAATCAGAAGGCTTTTAATAAGAATATTTAGATGAGATATTTACAATGAAACAGAGAGATGAAAAGGANACCGAGCGTTCCTTCCTGGATATAATCTGGGGTTCAGAAGAGCACAAGCAGCCCTTACCCACTGGACTCACCTGAACCTCCAGGTGAAGACCAGACCCTTCTACAGGATCACTGCTTCAACAAAACTACTTCACCTGGACTAACAGGGTGTCAGGTTGTATCCTGACTCTGTCGGTGTTCTTGTACTATTGCATTTATTTTCATTTTCCTATTAAATTATAATTCTGACTTGCAATCTCCCACTGGTTCGTTTTCAAACTAGTACACGATGCTGTGTGGAAGATGATGAATTGGACAATCTGCTTCCCTTAAATCCAGCCTGGTTCTATGGAAACGCCAGGCAATTATCACACATTCTGTAATCCTTGATTAAAGATATTGTCCTATTTTTTAATTCTTTTCAGAAGGAAATGTTCAGTGTTTGACTCCCCAGGAAGAGGGAAAAAAGAGGAAAAAAAATCACTTATCAATAGTCATGATAAACAGAAATAAAACCATGGATCTTCCCTTATGCTCTTGAATATTCCTTTTCTTGGGATACCAGAACTGAAAATAAAAAAGTTTATTTTATGGTCCATTCACAGAGTGACAAATTTGTTGGTCCAAATTCTACGTTCAGGAAGACCTGAACCTGAGAATAAAAATACATAAAAATATACAAAAATATCCAGTTTCCAAATGTCACTTACAAGGCCAGAAGTGCTCTCAGTTGATACAAGAGTGGATTTGTATGGAGAAAACTTCAAAACCTTTAGTTCCCATTTTATATATAATGTCACTTTTAGGATAACCTGCATATGAAATAAAAATTACATTATTTGACAAGTGTGGTCACCTTCAAGTTCCTCTTTCCTTTGGACACCATTGGAAGCCTTAGAAATACATTCTGGTAGAAAAGAGTTGGAAATTCTTAGGAAAAAAAACACATTAACAGAAAAAAAAATAAGGATTTTTGTTTCTCATATTTCTGCATCCCACAGTTCTTTAGGAAGCATCTTTTTATACATGAGGGAAAAAACAGAGGAAGATAAATAAAAAGATTGGCAGAGTCACACAACAGGGACTGATATTAATAAATAAACACTGATATTAATAAATAAATTCATAAACAAAAAAACCCATCCCCAGACCTGGAAATGCATGAAATTTCTCAGCTGAGTAGTGGCAGAAGTTGCTGGATATGATGTGAAATAATCCTTTCCCTCAGGGAATATGTGGCTCCCGACCTGGAATTGCATCAAACTTGGCAGGGGAGGTCCCAGCTCAGCAGTGATGTCTTGGAGCATCACAATCCCTATGCCTTTCTTCTGGAAATACTCCATCCTCAACAGCCCAGCTGAGCAGCCCAGGGACTTCCCTGGCATCACACAACAACTGTTTAACATTCTTCAGGAAAAATCCTCTGTTTGGGAGTGCCTGGGTGAAGCAGAGCACTGAAAATCAGGATGTGATGGTTAAGCCTCTCCTCTCTCCAGCACCACCATCCCAAAATCTCTGTGGTGTACAAACTTTCCTGTCACACACCAATTCCATCTCTCATCAGAGGAATGTTGTTAAAGCAACCAAAGTGTGCTTCAAAAGGACAGCATTATGCCAAAGAGGAAAGACAGAGAATTAGGTATTAAAATACAAGTTTGTTTTAATGCTACATCAAAGTTCCCGAGTAACAAAGCCTGGGGATTATTGTGCTTTATGGATACCAATGATAGTACAGCCTTTCTTCTGCTTCAGAAACATTTCCTGTACATCCCCAAATGGATCAGGACAGGTGTCCTGCTTTGTCTGAAGGTTCAGATTTAGCCCAGACTGTCTCAACAGTGCTTAAATTTAATAGTGATAAAACGCAGTCCTTCTCAGCGCCCATGACTTCATGAGGGCCTTTAAAGAAGATAAATGTTCCTGTGAGCACGAGCCCAGGAGGGCCCTGGATTTCACCACTTCCCCCTGCAGAACATCATATCAGCTCCTTCCCAGGCCCTGAAATGTTTTTTTCTGTGGCATCTGTTGCAATAACAAATTAATTGTCAGGAGAATTGGAGCTGGATTGCAGCTGCTTGGGGAGGCACGAGCTGGGATGTGAAGGACTGGCTGGATAAAAGAGTCTCCAGACTCCACTGAGCTCCTGGCTGGGAACAAACCCCTCAGCTGGAAGCAAGATCCATGTGGAAATGAAAAGGAAACTCTCAGTTTTCACAGAATCAGTCTTGACATGGCCCAGATCCGGTGCCATTTAAACTCTTGCCTGATACCAAAAGAGAAAAACTCTTGCAACAAGTATAAAAATGGTGAAATATAAAGCAGGCCTTAATTGGAAGTTTCCAGGTGTCCCAGTGGTCATGGGCATACTCAGCATAGGATTTCTAAAACTTTTATAAGTTTAACAAATTCTCATATCTAACAAACATTGTCCAATTAGAAGAGCAGTTGATTAGGTAATTTTCCCCCAGGTACTGCCCCACTGGAGATGATCCTGGGCTTCTTTGCCCCATTTCTTGTTGTGTCTTAGATTCTGGTTAGAAAACAAAATGTTCTCCTTGGAGTTCTCTTCTTGAAAATAAGACTAAACAGTATTTCAGGAATGTGTTAGAAGGTTAACTTATTACTCTATAATCTAAGGGAAAGGGTAGGAAAAATACCAGGAGCTATATAACCACATATTAATAGTCTACAAAGATACAAATACAGGAAAAATATATAAAAGCTGATATCTTTAGGCATCAAAACCAACGAGACACTGGACTGAGCCCTGGGTCCCTGCAGACCAACAATGTCACCTGTTCCTGCTGCCTGCAGGCAGCTCCTTCTCAGCACAAAAATCAAGCTTGAAGCCATCCTAAGGAATGGTAATTTTAGCCCCAAAACCTGAACCTCACAGAGAAAGGAGCTGGGATAGAAAATGGCATCTTGGAGAGAAAGAAGCCTCCAAAAACTGGCACATCTTGGCACCCTCACCTGTAAGATTTAAGGGGCCAAAACACAACCACAGACTTTCTATGGGATTTAATTCTTCTTTTTGCCTCTGAGATATCTACACTGTGCAGAAAACCATCTCAGAGCTGTACTTTTCAAATCTATAACGTGCTCCTCTGAGGAAAACAAGTCAGACCTGGCTACCTGACCACAGGTGTTGTGTGGGCACCTGACTGCAGGAAAGGATAATAAAAAGGACTCCTCAAAGTCTGTGAAATGCCATCCCAAGCCATTCCAAAAACATAGAAGCAGGAAAAACTGGGGAGTATTCTCTTACCCCATAGTCTGGTGACACCACTTGTGGAACAAAACCATCTGAATTGTTTGCTGGATTAGAATAAAGGACCTGGTAATTGTCTTAGATTTGATCTGAGGAAGCAACCTACATAAATAATGGAAAAATGGCTTTATTGATGTCAACAACAAACCTTACCAGTTTTTCTCCTTCCGTAGAATTCACCAACTGTAAACACATAAAAAATTACTTCTTCCTATTCGAACAATTTTGTGAGCTTCCATCATCACATGTTCCATTTTATAGAGTCACAGAATATCTAAGGCTGGCAGGGACTTCACAGAGCCATCAGTTCCACCCCTGAGCTCCAAGCAAGGATTTCCAGCCATTTCCAGGCCTTTGCCTTCTGAACATCTCCTTTTCTAGTTCCTTTTCTTCTGCTGAGCTGCTGTTAACTACAGTGTCAGGCTAAAGACTCACAAAGAGAGCTCAGAAATTGGGGGGTGTGGGAATAAAAAAAATATTCTGTAGCTGCCAATGGAAGTGTGTTGGGAAAATTGAGCAGGGAAAATCCATTCTGTTGGGCCACTTGTGCTCTCCAGCAATCAATACTCAATTGTACACTGCTTTTTTAATGTCAGAGTGACTTGGAGCTCCCAGCACCAATGATTCCAATGGTGGCTTTGAGCTGGGAGGGGAAAAACCTGCCTAAAATCTGAGACTCATTCCCTCTGTCTCAGCCAGGAAGCAATGCTTGGGGCCCACGAGGCAAACCCTGAGATGTGGGGTGGAAAGGAGCTGGATTTTAACTCCAGGCTGGTGGCAGAGCAGTGCTGTCACTTCAGAAGGACTTTGGCTGTAATTACAGGAGACTCATTGCAGGAATTTCCTGAGTCTCCAAAGCAACATCTCCTCAGGGAAAGGAAAAAAATGAAAGGATCATTTTCTCTACAGCTGCAATAGGCATCATAAAATGCTAATTTAAGGTAACCTTTCTAGAAGGGCTTAACTGATCCAGGAGCCTGAACATCTCTGTCTTCCAATGTCTTAAATACCCCTTGTTTCAGCCCATGTTAACCTGATCTTCAACCAGTAGTTCATTGACAACTGAAAAACAGCAAAACTGATTGATTTTGATTAAAATCTTGATTTATAGATGCTTTAATTGCTAAAATAGAAAGTTGTATTTATTTACTCAGAGGTGGCATCAGGTGGCTCTAAGTTAAATATTTCTGTAAACTTGAGCCCCTTTCTGCCTCAGTTCCACATCTTTAAGCAAGCAGGAATAATATTCCCAACACGAAAAGCCCATGCATATCCCTCTTGGGCAGATATTTGTATATAACCTCAGGAAAACAAAATAAATTCATGAAATACAGGCCATGCAAATGTAGGAAAAAATGCTGAGCAATGCATTTTTGTCCTGCTTCCACTTAGAAACAGCGAAGATATTTTTGGTCCAAACACATCATTCTGTTCCAACACATTGATTTATTCAATTTGATGAAAATGGAATGGCCAGAACATAATTAATGATTGAAACTCTTCCTGTTTAACAAATTGAAGTACTTTGAATACTAACTAGCCATATGTAAAGCTCATCAATATTAATGGAACTTTCTGAAACGTATCACTTACTCTTCATGGACAGAAATAAGTCTGGGTTTGCTGAGGCATGGAAATTATTCAGAAGGAATTCACAGAGGCTTCTAAATCTCTTGGAATCCAAAGTTTCATTTTAAAACTGCATTTTTCTGAGAATCTCAGACACTTTTCCACAGTGTGGATGGACAAACACCTTCCAAAAGTGGCCTTCAGTCCTGAGTTTGCAATACGACACAACACGAAAGGTCTTAAACTGCCCAGGAGAACAGAGAAGGGAAACTCAGACTCTCAAATGAGATTGTTAAAAAAGTTCATTATTCTGAAATAAGAGCAAGTTCATGTTGAAACCCAGTGCAGAACTGTGCAGAGTTATCTGTGGGATTCACAGTCCTAAACTTGGTGCTCCTTGGCATACAATTTCCAAAACTACCAAGTCCTAGTTTGCAACAGGAAAGCCCCAGACAAGGAGAACATAAGGAATGGAAAAAGACACTGCAGGTATGGGACAAGAGGACCCCACTGAAATAATCACAAATCTGAGATTCTGCCAAGATTTCCCCACCCCAACTGCTGCTTCTCAAGCACAATCAAAGAGGAGAAGTTTATCAGAACACATTTGAAAAAAACACAGTAAACTTGTTTTATTTCTTTCTTTTTTATAACCCCTTATCCAGCATTTGAAAAATGACATAGAAAATGAGGAGCCCACAACCTTCACATCAAATTTTGCCTGATGACAAGAGAAGGTTTTTATCGTTGTTAACAACCCCCAACTCCTTTGCATGTCTGCGGGTGAAGTCCTTGGACACAGAGGCAGGACATCCTGTTCATGGCAAAGGCACATCATCAAATTATTTATTCAACTCTTCACAAAATAAAATAAAAATTATCCAACACTGTGTGAATTCCTTGAGTGACAGCTTCAGGTTGCCCTGTGATGTCATTAACTGACTTTTCCAAGATTTATTAAATTAACCCAGTTTCATCATTAAGTAATTGCCCGTGGAAAGTTTGCTGTCACGGGGGTTTATACTCTTAATATCTCTCTCATTTCAGCTGGTTATTGGATCCAATTTATGAAGGGTGAGAGGAATGCAAGTCATTAAATCACCTGGAGGTGCTTCCTGTTTATGAGGCAATAACCATTTTCCTGGGCTAATAAATCCCAGGCCCACAGCTGAATATTTATTAGCCCGAGCTACAGTTATTGTTGAGTTAATTGGAAGCACCTTGAAGTTGTTATTATAATGAAACTTCCAATGATTAAAGACTGGGGAGAAATCATCTGTTTTAAAGTGGAGGGTAGGTAATGAGAGACTGAGGGGTTTGGGCAGCATCACTTGAGCAGTTCCAGCACCAAAGGAAAGTGGGGAAATGTGACTCATTCCAAGACAAATATTTGGTTGTATTTGACATGGAATGGCTCCCAATTTTTTTTTTTTTTCTGAGCAGACAAGAACACTCAAGAGCCATCTCTCCTTCTTTTTTCCTCCCCTGAACACCACCAAGCCGATGAGATATTGGGAGGTGAATTTTTGTGGTTAAATGGAGGGACAAGAATGGATGAATTCCTTATTTGACCCATCCAACACAGAATCCCAGGATGGCTGGGATTGGAATGAACCTCTGGAGATCAGCCCTATAAGACCATGCAGATAAGCAGATTATTTTGACCTGATTCACTATATGTATTCATAATGAGTAGGATGATGGGCTCTGACCCAAGTGCTTTTGTGGAGAGGTTTTGGGAAGAAATCACTGAAATTCCTACATGCCAGCTGGTGGGGCTGCAGCTGGGAGAGCTCCCTCAGCTCTCACAGCTCCTCTGGAGCTCCCCAAACCAGGCACAAGAGGGCTGGGCACTGCAGAACACAAGAATTAAGGCTGCATTCGGAAAAATAAATCCCATAACAACAGGATCTGGTTTGTGATGACTTAACACTGCTAACTCCTTGTCAGGGAAGCAGGAAGCTCCATGCATGTCTTCAATGCATTTTTTTCTCCTCAAAATATGAGGAAGCAGCTTAACCTTGAAAATACCACTTAGCTCACACACACACACACACCAGCAGTTTATTCAGAAAGTGGTAATTAATTTTCTACAGAGGCTGAAATCACTTTGCCTAAAGCAAAATCCTTCTGACATTATTAAATGTCACAGTGCAGTTAAAGCACAATTATAAACTAATTCACAGAATAAATCTCATTAGTTTCCTGAGGCCTTCTGAATAAACTGAAAGCAAAACGTTGCCACAGTTGACTTTCATCTTTGCTTTCCTGAGCAGATGAAAAACATATCCTATCACACAATCAAAAAGTATAACATATTAATAATTATGGATGATTAAAAACAGATAATTTGGGCAAACAGGCAGGTAAAGCTGCTGCACGCAGAGCAGTGGTGAAGTGCTCCACCTTGAAATAATAAAATAGAATTTCAGTCTAAAATCCCAGTCACAGGGGCACTTGAACTGCAAATTCCCTTCGTAGACTGATGCCAGCTCTGCTCCAGAGGCTGCAAAACTGAATCAGTTCCCTGCTGGAATCCAGGCAAACAAACTCCATTTCTCATCAATAGTTCACAAATTGAAGCAAGCAGCAATTGGAAATAAAGGAATTGAAGAAGTTTCAGAGGCTACACCTGCAAATAAGAAATTTTGAAAGGAATTCCTCCCACTGAGGGTGGGGAGGGGTTGGGATGGAATTCCCAGAGAAGCTGTGGCTGCTCCTGGATCCCTGGGGGTGCCCAAGGCCAGGTTGAAGCAAACTGGGATAGTGGAAGTCCCTGCCCATGGCAGGGGGTGAAATGAGATGATCTTTAAGGTCCTTTCCAACCAAACCGTTCTGGAAATCTATTATTTCAAGAAATCTTAGTGCTGTTTTTCTGGGGTATGTGTTTTGGTTTTAACTTGTAGTAAAATTGATAAGAAAATAGTGAAGCTCTTTTATTTTTAGCTGTCTACAGCTCCCTTCAAATTTCTTCACATTTCTTCACATTTCTCTAATACACCCCACACATATGTAGCAAAGAATGCAGGGACTGCATGGTTTGATTTTGCTCGGAGACAAAATCCCTGAGTTATTCCTATTTCCTTGCTCATTCTTTCTGCAGTGTTCACCTCAATGCAAAGGCATGGAGCTCAGGATTTTCCATGGGTAGAGGTGCTGGGCTGAATGCAGATTGTTATCTCCTTAGGAGATAAATTCAATTCTGCTGGAAAATTGGGATGACTAAAAGTGGCCACTGAAGGTAAAAACTTGTCCTGCTGAGGTGGTGATGAGGGATTTATTCTCTTCAAGACTTCAAGGCTGATCCTTAAAGCATTTTAATGAGCCATCATGACAAAAACACATTTACTGGAAAACTCATGAGTTGTAAGGACACAGAATTTTCCCACTGGATTCAATTTCAAAGGACTCTTCCTCCTTCTCAGCTCAGGTCCAGAGGTGTTGCTGCATCTCTTTGGCCTGGGAATTTGGCTTTGATTCAATGTCCTGGGTTGGAAAGCAGGACGTGACCAAAAGCATGGATTCTATCCCCATCTCCATGAACCAGGTGGGGCAGTGCTCCCTGCCCGTCCCCCCAAGGCTATTTTCTGTTCATGGCCCAGCAGTGCCTTGCCCATGGCTCACAGATAACTCGCCCCTGGACTATCTCCTGTCCATGGCCATCAGTGCCTTTGTGAGAAGCTCCACCCAGAAGGAGGACCCAGGCACTCAATCCTGGATAGAAACTGGGATTTTAAAAATCATACTAGGGCCTTTCCCACTGGAATTCCCAGAGGACAGGAGCTACATACCCACCCCTGGACCTTCTGAGGAAGACCAGACCTTTCCTCCAGGATCACCTCTTCACCAGAACCACATCCATCACTTCAGGAGAACTGCAGCCACCATCTCATGGCACTGCCACTGCTGCCCTGACTAACAGGGCTCAGCTTGTATCTGACTCTGTCAGTTTAAACCAGTATTTCTCCTGCCTTGTTTTATATATATATATATATGTGTGTATATATAATCATTAGTAAAGAACTGTTATTCCTATTTCCCATATCTCTGCCTGAAAGGCCTTGATTTCAAAATTATAATAATTCGGAGGAGAGGGGCTTGCATTTTCTCCTCCAAGGGAGGTTTCTGCCTTAGCAGACACCTGGCTTTTCAAACCAAGACATTCAATTACTGCTCCAGGCTAAGCTGCTTATCCCCAGCTCAGCTTGAGTGAGATCCAGTTGGCCACAGAGCCCAGGTGACAATGGAAGCTTAGAGCACAAAATGTGGATCCAAAATTTGGCTCAATCCACTAAAAAGACAAAGCACAATGGGAAATAGAGATGGGGACATTCCTGTGGGATGGGACACTGGGAAGCACAGGTTGGATATGGCTCTGAGCAACCTGGTCCAATGGAAAATGTCACTGCCCATGGTGGGGTTTTGGAACTGGAAGATCATGAAGGTTCCTTTTAAAACCATTCAATGAATGGGATTCAGAAGGTGGGATTTGAGCTCCTGGTTGGTCACAGAGAAATGATTCAAACTCTGTTCTGCAATTCCACAGCTGCGGAACAGCTCAGGACTCAGAGCTATTCCTTGAGGTTTTATTTAATATATTCCTCTAGAATTTCTGCTGCCTGTGCACTACAGGAGTATCTGTGGGATCTGCCTAAGGAAGTAGAGAAAAAAACCTGAATCCCTTCTAATTTCACCCTGTACAAAGGTATAAAAGACAGGTACAAACCTGCCAGATCCTCATGAAAGGAAAGAGATATTTCTTTACAAACAAACTGTGGGTCTGCTGATAGATAAAAGCTCCTTACTGAGAGGTGAAAGAAACAATGGGAGGAATTCTGCTGATTGATGAAAGCAGTGAGAGGGATTTGTCTTTACAAGCTCTGGGTTTGCCGATAGGTAAAGATAGATACTGACAGATGAAAGAAGCAATGGGAAGAACCATAAATTCCACAGGAAAAGAAAAAGGAGGGAGGATTTACATTAGAAGGGAGTCTGTATCAGGCAATTGGGGAAGTCTGTACCTCTCAAGTAGCTCAGCCAGTGGGGAAAGAGAGGGAAATGCAGCGGGGTGTGAGGATTCAGAGTGTCACCAGGGAGGATGGCTTTCACGGGCATGGGGCCTTGGGAGAGAGTCTGCCAGTGGCAAAACAAAGAGCAGAAGGTGAGACAAAAAAATAGGATAGTTAACAGGAGATTAGGCAAAGAAATTGTAATCTGTAGCCATTGGAGATGCAAAAGATGAAACCCTAGAAGCTGAAGTTTGTAGCTGCTGAACTGCTAGTTTGGAACAGTGTTTGAGATGTGCTTTGTACAATAGAAGTTGGCTTTGCATGCACCTGGAGAAGTCGTGTCTCAATCACCACAGCTGGGAAATTGGGATAAAAAGGAGGCTGCATCCTCTAACAATTTGAGAGATGCCAGGGGAATGCCCCATGGCCTCTCCCTTTGTTCAAATAAAGTTACAGGACTCCTCTGTCTCTTTTTTGGAAGTAAACCTCTGGTGTTTGTGGATTAATTTTCCTGACACTCACCATAACCTCAGACCAAAGATTGGCCTTCACTGCAACAGTGACAATTTCCAGCAGCAGAGAACCCTCCTGAATCCATAGCTGCAGCTGCAGAGAAGTTTAAATTTCTAATTAGGGGGTGATCATAAACAACTGGCACCTGAAAGCATAAGGCAAACAAATAAAAGTGGTAGAAGAGGGCAGTAAATAAAGAATATACAAAAGACTTATGTAGCAGAGTAAGGGGAATATATTTAATACCATACTATTAAACGGAATAGTAACATTTATGGTTTTGCACCATTTTTATGGTGTTATTTATCTCAAATAGAATTCCTATTCCAGGGTGGGTTTGTGGGGTTTTTTTCCCCTCACATTGGTCAAACTGAAAACAATCATATAATGGAAAATAACTGCAACATTTGCTTAAATCATAGTGGAGAGAAGAGGGAGAAGAAATAGAAACCAATCTCATTTACATTGGGGCTACATCCCACTTGCCAGATTTTTATTCTTGAGTATCTTAACACATGGATAATTCTTTGAATAGAAAACAGAATCTAAAGATTTAAAACCTTGGTGGGGTTCTTTTGTCTGGAAAAATTCTGCTCATCTGTTGGAGCAAATAAAAAACAACACAATTTAGTGAGGACTTGACTTCTTCTATTTTTCCTTTTGCAAGGGAAAAAGATGAAGAGTTGTTGAAAACAACCAGAACTAAAAGGTCCAAGAACTCTGGCAAGAAGCTGAACCCAATAATCCAAAATAAACCTTTTAGAAAAGAAATCTTTGCAGCTTTAGACACACACAAGTCAGGTTTTGGCTATTAGTAATTATAATCACTAATTATAATTATTAATTATACCTATTAGTAATCAAACCATCTTATGCACTGAGTAAAGGCAGTGCCAACCGTAAATGCAACAGCAAATGTGCAAAGTATTATTAGAACAAATCGTCCCCAAGTATAGTATTATAAATAAAGTAAATTCAGACCGAAGAACCCACTTCACTGTGGTGTTACCCCCACCCTCTTTTACCCATTTCCCTGCTAAATCCTGGCCACTCCCTCAATCTCCTCCTATCTCTGAGGGACCCTGACTCTGCCCCTCCCCTGGGTCCTGATAAAACCCCAGACCCTCTGCCTTTGCCTTGTCTTTGCCCCCGGAGAGCTGAGTAACACCATGTGAATAAAGACTTTCCAGGCTCTCCTTGTGGAGGCTCTTGTCTCACCCCTTTGCCATTCCTTTGGGAGAGCAAAGATGCCTGAGCTAGCCCTGAAGCCACAGGGTGAGGGTCCCGTGGTCCATGCTTTCAGAAGGAAGGCTCAGACCACGTGAGCCCTGCCCAGAGCTGGGCAGAGATGCTCTCTGGCACTGGTTGCTCATTGCAGCTTTGCAACACAAGCCACCAACACAACACTTTATCTCCCAAATTTTACAGAAATTAGTCCAAAGTCTTGGTATTGAGTGGAAACTTCGCACCCCCTGACATCCACGGAGTTCTGGCAAAGTAGAGAGAATGAATTGTACCTTGAAAGTAACCCTGACCAAATCGATGTTAGAAACAAGAATGTCTTGGATCAAATGCCTGCCTTTGGCCTTGCTGAAGATCCAAACTCAGCCAAAAGCTGATTTAGGGGTCTCGCCCTATGAAATGTCGTTTGGGCTGCCCTTCCTAATTAGTGAACATAAGATGGCCATTCTCTCGAAAGCAGAGAATGCACTGATAAGTACTTGATTACAATTGCCAAAAGCTTAGAAAGCTTGAAGTCTCAAAGCCTGATCTCCCAAATAACCCCCCTAGATTTTAAAATTCATAAAGTTCATTCCGGTAATTAAGTTATAGTAAAGGCCTAGAAAGAACAGTCTCTAACTCCTAAATGGGAGGGCCCATTTCAGGTACAGCTAACCATAGGCCATAAGGACCCAGGAAAAGGGATGGGCACATGCCACGAGGATAAAGGAACCACCTGAAGACTGAACAGTGACCTCACCAACAGGAAACCTCACAGTCACTCTAAAGAAAAAATCATGAACAGACAATCTACAAGAATGAACTTGAAAAGACTGAAAGAGTACAGAATATCCTTATATGGTTAACTATGTTTCACGTTGAAAGGTCAATTGATGTTGTTAATGTTTATGATGTAAAAGTTAAATAAGATTGTTGCTATCTCTGACGTTGTTATAAGTTCCTACTCAGTAAAGGTTTTCTGTCAGAATTTCTGAGCTCCAGTGGTGCAGAGAACAGGATGGAGGCAGAATTTTACCTTAAGGTTAGAGTTGGTTCTACAGGAATGCATCACCCACACTGTGTGGAACATTTTTATACTGTATGTTTAGGAAAACAAAACAAAATACAAAACAAAAATCAAAAAGACACAAACAAACAAAAACCGAACCAAAAAAAAAAACAAAAACCCCAACAAAAAACAAAACAAAAAAACCCCCCCAAAACAACAGGAAAAAAAAACAAACCAAAAGAATTTAAAAAAAAACCAACCAAACAAAAAATACTCACACACACACAAAAAACCCCCCAAACAAACAGAAACTACAAAAATTAAAGAAAAACTTAAAAAAACTCCCTCTCAATCTTTGGCCAAACTGCAGCACAGATAAAATCCTGATGCCAGTGATTTTCCAGCCAAAAATGAAACCACAATGTGAAGCAAGGATGGGAACACGCTTTGTAATCCAGTCCTATTTCCAGAGCAGCGCTGTCCCCTGGCACTGAAATGCCACCTGTGGCATCAGGGGGGAGGATAGCCTGTCCATCCATCCAAAGGGATGTTTATCCCTGTTTTCAGGGCCATCAGGTCCATTTCCATCTTTTTCCTGCCCCTCCAGTGTCCAGCAGCTCTGGATGTTCAAGATGTGCTGAGTGTGACACTGCACAGTCACTTTGGGCTGTCCCCAAACAAGGCAGGAGAAGGAAAAACAAGCCTGAAGGGTCTTGGAAATCCCGAGCACCTGCAGTTCCTTCTCTGCTCTTCTCAATATTGGGAAGATCAAGCCCACAGAAAAACACTCCCCTCAGATTGTATGAGTTGGGCTGGAAATGAGGAGAGGTTTTCCATGTTGCCTCTTACCTGTACATTTGCAAGGTCTGTCTCTCATCAAGTTGAGGTTAAAAAGCATAATCTGGTTTCACCTCACTCCCTTGTGTGACTCAGATCTGTCCAGGGAAGAGAGGTCTTTGGGCTGGCTGTTCAAAACTTTGCAGAAATCCAGGTATTATTTTTTAAAATCAGAACATAAGATATTTCTACAGAGTTCTGTGAGAAATGAGGTTCACTCTGTTGGTAATATTTAAAAGGTTTAATAAGGGGTTTAATAAAGGGACAATAGGAGAAGAAGTAAAGCAAAGGGTTAATATGGTTGGGTGCCTGGCAGGCTGCCAGGAGCACACCTTGGCCTCGGAAATGCTTTCTTTTAAATGCATCAGAATGTTGCATATTCACAGACTCTCATGCATGATTCAAACATTCCTTTTTTGGTGTTCTTTCGGTTTCAAGCTTCCCCCATCCTGCCTTTACTTCCTACTTGCAGGTCTGTTTAGAAGTTTCAAAATTCTTGTAGTCCTGTTGTGCAGACTAAGCCTTTGGATATCCTGTGCTCCACTTCCTGATCAGTAGTTCTTCCTTCGGGGTTCCAGAGTATGCCACCACTATCTTTGTCCAGACAATCCAAGAATGTGGGGTGTTTCCTTGATTATCTTTGTTGTTACAAAAGAAGCATTCTACATATCATGCTATAATCTTTAGAAAGATACACATCCCACTACTATGTCTAAGAAACTATACTTATGCAGTAAAGTTTTCTGACATCACATATATAGCATCCATTTTTACATGTGTGAAAAGCCAATATTATAATATGTATTTATAACAGTTCTTTTTCCATGTGAACAATTTGGTTATGCAAGAGGAACCCTCAGCAGCCACTGGAGCTTTGCTGAGCAGCACCAAGCCCCAGAAATCATCAACTCTGGGTACAGTCTGAGCACACACATCTGTACCTCTTCCATTTTTCAAGGATGCTTTGATTAAAAAACACCACGCTGGCCCACAGGCTTCCTCAGCATCTTGAATCTGCTGCTCCTTGCTGCACACAAATGTTATTCTTAAACCTGTTTCTCACTGAAGAGCTGGCTGGAGCTTGTCCCAGGCAAGCAGCAGGCCCTGTCAGTTTTACCTGTTGTTGGCAGAAATGGGTCCACATGTTCTGCACCGACACAATCCCTGCTTGATTGGTGTCTCTGAGATCAGCCCTTGAGCTGTTGAGCACGTCCTTGACTCCCTGAATTCGCTGGGAAGCCAGCAGCTACAGAAAGTCAATTATATTTGTGTTTCTCAAGAGGAAAGGTGCTGTCAGTACCTAGGGCTGGGAACACACTGGCTCAACAGGGCGAGTGAATCCATTTCTACATCCTGTTCAATCTGTTTTCTTGGAAAACCAAGAACCTTTTGGCTTCAGCACAGCCAATTCAGCACTTCGCAAGTGAGGGAAGAAAAAAGTCCAAACAAAAAATGTTCTGAGGTTTCAAAATGACTCTTTTGTTCTCCCAGACAGCCTCAGTGACAGCCAGGGGTGTGCATCCCAGCCCAGGCAGCTGTGCATCCCAGCCCAGAGCAGATTGCACTTTTTCAAGCTGCTGCTTTCCATCTGATTGAATATTCAGATTTGTTGGCACACACCAGCAGCTGAAAACGAGGGGCCTTACAGAAACTCAACATTTCAAGTCATCAGAGGGCTGCTCATGTGCAGCAAAACAGAAAGAAGCATATGGGCGTGGCAGAGCAGAGCTTGGCAACTCCTTCCCCTCTCTTTGCAGTCCTGAAGCCCAACTCGAAAACATTTTAAGAGACGGGGTTTGAAAAACTCACGAAGGGTTTCTCTGTTTCTGTGTGCTGCGAAGGGAGAACATGTCCCATAAGGCCCAGGCAAGGGCTGCTCTGAACGTTGTGCAGCCGAGCTGCCCCGAGCAAGAGTGAAACTCCTTATGCTCAAATTCCTCTGATTCCAAAGGCATTCCTCCGATCCCAAAGCCCTGAGTTAAAACTTGGATTTAAAGGTTATCCCAAACGTGCCCATGTGTAAGTCAGAACTCACCGTGAGCACAGAGGATGGGATCACTTTGATTCAGGGTGACATTTCTCACTACACTCCAGTAATTAGATTAAGTTTCAGGATACAGCTGTCTCGTGCAATTGGAAATTCTCCCTAAGCTGTCATTTACAGGAGGCACTCTTCCATATTTCCCATGTGGTCTTTCATGCCTGTAATTTGAATAAATAATGCTCCTGAAGTTACTTTCAGCTGCAGAGTGGTTCGGGAATTATCGCTCTGATCATGCAAAGCCTCTCGTGGTTCTAATGAGCTGTCGAGATTCTGGAGCCGGCAGTGAAAGGAAGGTCATTAGTGGGGGCAGGGAGACAAAGCTGAGGAACAGATTTTCATGCTGGCAGAAAGAGGAGAAAAATGAGAAAAACGAGACATCCTCTCTTCTGTTTTTTTTCATGCTATAAAATGCTTGCTCTGATTGGTTTTGTCAAAACGCCAAGAGAAGATGTAAAGGTGCTTTTGGCCCCAAAAAAGTGATGATTTTACAGCAATAAAACATTACCTCTGTGTTCACAAGGAGAAAAAGGAGTGTCCTGGATGGGAGATTCTCTGTTTGCAAAGTGGGAAGGACACTGGAAAGGAGTGTTGTGTTCTGGGGTTTACTCAGACTTTACCAAATGTTCAGGCAGAGACTTTGCCAGACAAGCCAAGCCTGGGGAGCTTCACCCAGGAGCCACACTCAGGGATGGCACAGAGACCTGAAACGTGAGGGAGACAGAGATCTCATTCCCCCTGCACAGAAACCATTCTGTCCACATAGTGATGTAGCAAAGTATCCATTAATTCATTTCCATCCTCATTAATTTATCTTCATCCTTTTGCAATAAATAAAAAGTTTCTGCTGCCAGCAAATGCTGATGTTGGATTTTGAACAGAATATCTCACCTTATGCCTGGCAGAGCTTCCTCGTTGGTCTGTGATGTCACGAGGATGTTTCTGCACATCTAGGAATAGTGGGCAGGAAAATGTCAAAACCAGGGAAAAATTAAGGCTTGCATCCTTTTGTCTTTTAAGAAAGAAAGAAAAAGAAACACAGAGAAACCAAACTCTGGGTTTTAAGAAACCCAGAGAGAGAAAATTTCAGTGCAATATTCACAGGGGAGAGTTTTAAATTTTATTAAAATCTGGGTCTGGTTAGTTTGTTGATATTACACAGAAACCCTGTAGGAAAGCCCTGGCTTCCTCTCCTAAATCAAATGCCAATTTAGTGCCTAGATCCTAAACCCAACCCATCTTTTAACACTGAGTATAATCAGAATTAGGGTATTTTCATCTTTATTAAATACAAGCTGCAAAGGATGTAAAATGGTCAGACACTTTTCCAGTGGATTTCATGAAGTTCATGAAACCTGAGGATCAAAAACCAGCACAGAAAGAGGAATGGATGCAGATAAAACTATCAAATAGGAGAGACTGAAAAAGGGAAATGATTCAGCCTAGCCAAACAAAATCAGAGATGTTTGAAGTGTAATTTTAACCTGGAAAGAAATGATCAAAAAATAAAAATTTTAAAAATCACCAAAAAAATGTATTATTACTGATTTTCGGGTGGAGGATTGCAGGGAAATGTTTAAACAACTCAGATAGACAGGCACAGTGAGAACTACCGAGCTCAATCTGCTGTTCAGTGACCCTGGGGTACAAAAGGTATTCTGTGCAATTCATCTTTTTGCTTTCTAGGATAATAAGTGGCAACGGAGACCTGGAAGATAATTAGCCAGAATGCTTTTGTCTCAGTTGATTGGCATCCTGATTTTCCTTTGCACAGAGCCAGGCTGAAGTGCTGATTTTCCAGGACACTTCAGAGTCCCTGAACCATGACAGTAAAGGAGGGTGGGAATGGGAAGGAATAACCCCCAAAATGTATTCCCAAATATCCCAAACCCAGCAGCACAGAAGGGCCTGAAACTGAGAGATTCAGCATCATCAGTCGAAGTTTCACTTTGTCCATGAAAATACCTGGTGAGCTAGCTGCAAAAGCTGAATGAGCATCACCAAAATACAAATTGCACATTGAAAATTAATAAAAGTTTCACTGCCAAGTGAAGTTCCTAGCTCTGCATAAGGAGCCCACATTGTCAAATGCTTATGAGTGATTAATTTTCACACTTCAAGAGATTACAGAAGGTTTTTTCCATAATATTCTTCACGACCTCAAACCTTACGAAGTTATTTATAGGCATGGAAAGGGTACACATGATTTTTATCCTGATATATTGCAATGCAATTGTTTTTCACTAATCTGTGGAACTGTGCAAAGCTTAGGACCCCTCACCTTTTCTTTCCATCAATTATTTAAACAGTGTTTTATGTTGTTTGGTTGTTTGGGTTATTTTAACATTAACTTACTGCTTTTATACCATTTTCTTCGGCAGGAAGGCAGCAGGGATTCCTAGCAGGGCTGAAATGGCATCAGTTGTGATGGTTCAAGTTTATGGCAGCTTTGCAAAAAGGAGATATTCCAGAATCATGGAATGGTTTGGGATGGAAGGGACCATAAATCTCAGCCCATTCCATCGGCAGAGACATCTCCACCAGCCCAGGTTGCTCAGAGCAATATTAGATAACAAATAATCTATGTATTCTGTAAATATTTTTATTAACAAAATGATGGAGCAACTCATTAAAGACAATTCAAGCCTCAAAGCATTTAAGTCTGTTTGCCTTGTACATGGGAAATATTCCAAGTATATAAAAACCAATATATTCATGTTTAATATTTCCAAGTTGAAGACGTAAATTTAAACATTTGTGGTCTTTTCAACACTGTGCCACTGACCTCAAGTCATGCAGCACAGAAGAATCTAAAGAATTGGCATGAAGGGTCACAGTTAAATTTCTGCCACTTCCATTATCCCAAAAAAACATTTCCCTGCTTTCCAATACAATCCCTCGCATTCAGCTGAGCAGAGAAGCTCCTGTAGAATGTCAGACAATAAAACAGTTCCTTAATATTATCCTAATATCAGCAGATATTTGGTGCAATTATTTATAATATAAATTACTCCTACAGGGAGTGTGAACATTTCATTTCAAACATCCCAATGTACAAACACAGCAGATCCCAATCATGAAGTGCCAACGTAGGAGGATATTTAACTGCAATTAGCAGCAGACATATTCAGGTTTTTTTCCCTAACTTCTGTTTATTTTCAAGATATTAGAACTTAATTTATGTCTAATATGTGAAATCTGGTTTTGAGTGAGGTTTAAAGAGCAAGGAAATCCCAAAGTAAATCATCCAGATCACTCACAGTGTCTGGAAGATAGCAGCAATAATCTTCCCAACTTCCAGGGAAGGAATTCTTCTGTTCTCCAGTAATGGCATAACAGTTTTATTAGAGGTAATTGTATTTATTTGTTCTAAATACTTAGAACTTGGTGAAAGTGAGGGTGAAAAGAAGTCAGAAAAAAGCCCTTTTTCCCAATTTCTAAGCAATGATTCAGATGATAATATTGCTTGATTAGATAGAAAACTAACTCCAAAATAAAACAAATCACCACATAAAAAGTGAAGTTCATACTTCGATTTTTTGTACTTCAAATACTGAAATGTGTAAAATTGTAAAAAATTAAATTCTCCAAATTTTGGAGCATATCTTATGTACACCTGCTATCAACTGCTTCAAAAGAATTTATCAGGGTACAAAAAACCAAAATCAATTTGCCCATCAAATTGGGAGTCCAGGCCTTTCTATCAGCAGCTCAAACTCCAGGTGGGTGGGTTTTTAGGGAACCTGCTGTGAAATTAAGGAGCTCAGCAAGGCTTCCTTCCCCAAATGGGTCATGTCTTCCCAAACCAGGGCCCAGATCTCTTTCCTCCTCATTAATTTTTCCCTCTAAGTTTCTATTTATTTTAATGGTTTATTGTTTTACATGTTTATAGGCATTTTTATGCAGGTTCTATGATGCCTCAGCAGGTATAAAACCATCTCCCACTCCCTTTATCTAGGTTAGGATGTGCCTTAATCCAAAGTTTTCTGGAGCAGAAATGCTGCACTGAGGCACTGCTGCTCAGGACACTGAAATCATTTTTTATGGAGGTGCACAGCATTTATAGAGGTGCAAGTCTGGTCAACAGGTTTTATTTCCCTTCCACACACCCTTTTATTCCAGGTGTTTATTTATTCCCCACACACAGAGCCCATTGCAGCACACATCTCTCTTCCATTTCATACTGCAAAAGCAGAATTCTATCAATTCTATCAATTCTATCAAGCTGGTTGCAACTCAAAGGAGAAAATATTTATTAAATATGTGTTTTTAACCCAGGCTAGCAGACAAATGGCCTGCTCATTTTGCACCGTGTGTCAGAACAGAGAAATGGGATACATGTGGTCCCACATAAGCCTGGGCAACCTGTGGAGGTGACAGAATTGCACTGATTTAAGATAAGGAGGACTTGATCCACAGATCTGGGCTTGGTTTTCACTACATGGGATGGACTGTGAGAATTCTTCATTCTGCAGCAAGGATAAAACTGCAAAAAACCCAAATCTCTGCAAATTTGCAAGATATCAACAAAGTCCACCTCGCATGTCTCAGTTTACAGGTGAGATTTTTTAATTCTAGTCCCTTTTTGAGCTGCCCAGAGGGCACAGAGATTGATTGCCCAGAGCAGCTGTCGCTGCCTGTTCTGGTTTGAGAAAAAAACAAACCAGTGGGAGACACCAAGTCAGAATAACAATTTATTAAGAAAATTAGAATAAAGGCAGGGGAAGGAAAGGAAAGGAAAGGAAAGGAAAGGAAAGGAAAGGAAAGGAAAGGAAAGGAAAGGAAAGGAAAGGAAAGGAAAGGAAAGGAAAGGAAAAAATAAACACAATGGTTTGAACTGACAGAGTCAGATACAACCTGACCCCTGTTAGTCAGGGCAGCAGCAGCAGTCCAAAGGGATGGTGGCTGCAGATCTCTGAAGTGATGGATGCAGTTCAGCTGAGGCAGTGATCAGTAAAAGGCTCTGGTTTCCTCGGCAGCTCCAGTGGTAGGTATGTAGCTCCAATCCTCTGGGAATCAGTGGAGAAGAAAAGCTAAACTGGAGTCTCAAAACCTCAGTTATATCCACGATGGATGCTTGGCTCCTCCCCCTGGGTGCAGTATCTCACAGTGAGATGGTGAGTGATGAGATAAGGCCTGATGGGCATTAACAGGAGATAGTCCAGGAGCCAGTTATCTCTGAGTCGTGGGCAGGGCACTGCTGGGCCATTAACAAAAGATAACACAGAGGGAGGAGGCAGGGAGTGCTCTCCCACCTGGTTCTAACAGAAACCTGAAGATGGTGATAGAATAAACCCCCTGGGCACATCTTATATTATAACCCAGGAAACTGCCCCATCCCTGGAAGCTCCAATGGATGGAGCTTGGAGCACCCTGGGACGGTGGGAGATGACCCTGCCATGGCAAGGGTGGCACTGGATGGGATTTAAAGTCCTTCCCACCCAGACCATTCCATGATTTTTTGCTTTCTTTCCTAACACTGCACTTTTGGATGGTGGTTGGAAGGTGGTGGATGATCAACCACCAATTCCTTCTGAAGAAACACACTTTAGACAGAATTTTTGAGCAGCATGAGTTCAGGAATTCATGAGTGGTTCTAGAGCACATTTTCAAACCACAATATCTGCACTGACCTTAAAATCCCAGGTCTGTGACACCAGTCCTGCCCAGACACTTAGTTTGCTGCTGTGGCTGAGGATAACCAGGAGTTTACAGGATGAAAACCCAAAGCTATGAGATAAATCCCACCTCTAATTAAAACAAATCTAAAACCTTCAAAGACAGCAATTCCTTAGACTGTCACTGCCTTGAATTTGGCTCACATTCCCCAAATCTTGGAGTTATTTCAGAGCTGGTACTTAATGGGAATTATTTCTCCCTCCAGAGCAATGTGGTCGTGACTCTCCAAGCTTCTGATTTGCATTTAGACTGCAAGGAAAAGAATTTCCTTTGCAGCAGCCATCTCCCAGCCCTTCACCATGTGAATATTTCCACCCTAATTAATGTCACTTAACGTAAAATATTATTCCATGTTCTGCAGAGTGGCTGTAAATTATTTACTTGTAAAACATGTTGACTTTTCATGAGTTGTTTGTACAGTAAGAACTGCACCATCTAAACTGGAGGAGGAGAGAGGAATCAATCATTTGTAATAATACCCAATAGGAGGTTTACCGCATGTTATATCAATTTTTATGGCTAACACAAATAGCTGCAACCATTACTTTGGATTTTTATTTTCTGAAGGGAATTAAAAATTCACTGTTGCCTTCTGCTTCTCTCATGCTGCCCTGGAAATCACACAATTTAAAGGTGTTTGGAGTCTTTTCTACCCACTAATTAAGGGGTGCCTTAATAAAACACCAGTTTAGACTATTCATTAAGCACACAGTCTACACGAGGCGAAAAGCTGATTTGCCTGTAAGTTAATGAGCCCAGAATCAACCAACAACACAGCATCAAGTGAAATGGGTTTTTAAAAAAAATCACATTTAAACTTACTGCACGTACGTACTGCTCCTCCATATTCTGTGTTACTTTTTACATGCAGTGAGGTTTTCAGTATTGATTATTTTCAGTGCATTAATTGCTTATTTTACTTGGTACTACTTAGTTTTGGTATTGAAAGGTGTCTGTGTTAAGCCACTAAAAGGCACCCTTGATTGAAAGATGTACAAATAAAATCCAGAGGTTTAATGTCTTGGTGTTTTGCCCTTGGGTATTTTTGGTCCCCAGATTTTCCTGCGAGTGCTGTAAAAGTGTGGGATGAGCACAAACCTGTCCCTGAAATGCTGTAGGTTTGTTGCTGTACCCAGCCTGAGGCAAGCTGGGGAAGGTTCGAAGGATTCAGAAGTTTTCGTTTTGTGTGTTACAAGGTTCTTGCTAAGTTGCTTTGTTCATTCCCATTTCTATTTAGTTCTATTCTGTTACTCTGTAGCTCAGTTACCTCGGCTACCCCTCTCCCTGAACACTGTTCCTCCCCTAAAGTTGGCCACCCCCATTCCCCTGCCTCCTAGGCAGCGATTCCCAGTTTCTCTCCTCCTATTCCCCTGCCTACTGGGCAGAGGATCCCTGCCAATCTTCCCGAAGCACACCTTACCTTCCAGAAAGTTCCCTCTCCCTCGGTGTGTCACTGGTCCCCTCCCCGTGTTCCCTCCTCTGCTGTATATCCCTATTAGACCCCAAGTTGTCACTTAGGCCTGAATCTCCCCCTGAGCCCTGGTTCCATTGGTCCTTCTGTTCTCCCTCCCCCAGTATAAAACACCTTGCACAGGCTTTGTCTCAGTGTTTTCCTTCTGGGGACACTGCAGCCAATGAAGGTGTTGGTACTTATGGGAGAGACTCCTCTCTTCTTTCCTTTGCCTCCAGGGATGTGCTTCCCCCAGGGAGCACCTGCCACCTGAGAGGAGACCACAAGCTCTATTAAACAGCAGCAAGCCTTAGGGCCCTCGGGGACATCTGCTGCGTGATGTGGTCAAGCCTCAGGCAGCTCGCAACCAGCGTCACAGGTTGAAGGATTTCCCACAGCAGCAGGGCCCTGCTGGGCTGTGTGAGAGCTGAGCTGAGGGCAGTGATGGATCTGAGCTGCCCCTGTCACGGATATCAAGGCTGGCACTCGCCATGGGCAGCACTGACCATAGGAATAACTAAAAGATCATCCAGAGCTTTGGTGCCAGGACATGTCTGACAGGTTTCCTCCTCGGGCACACAGAGATTTTCTGGCATAAGGAGGAATTTCGGCTCTGCTGAAGTCAGAGAGCAGGGCAGAGGCACGAAATGGACAAGGAGTAAAGCAAAGAGGGATGAATCTCACCACAGTGAGCCAAAAAAATTCTGCTAATGCACTGTCTGTGAGAGAAGAAAGAATAGACAAATCAGAATAGGAAAAAGAACAGGAGAACCAGAATAGGAAACAGTAAAAATACGAAATTTGAATTGCAAAGCTGGATCCTCTTCTCCTTGTCCCAGCTTGCTAAAGGAATGAAAGGCTGCCCTTGTGACATGGTTGTCCTCAGAGCCACCAGCAACTGCAGGAAGGCTCAGTTTAGCCACTCATCACCCGTGAGAGCTCCTGTTCCCACCCCACATGTCCTGTTCCAGCCCCAAAATGGGGCAGAGTAAACCAGCTCCATGACATCTCTGGCACTTCCAGGGAGAAAGGAGGCTGATCCCAGGGATGTCACACCTGTGTGTACCAGGTGTGTTTTGATAAATGCAATTCAGAACCCAAGTTAAAGGAACAACACATTTTATGTGTTTTCTATTCTGCAGTTGAGGTAGGAACTTCCACATCAGATTTTCACCTTAATTCCAAGCCTGAAGCAGAGCTCAGGGGGCTCAGGGCATACAAAGCTAGGAACAACTTGTGTCTCTCACTCCAAATCCCACTTTCCATCCTGTTATTCTGCTTTCCATCAGAGGCCCCATTCCTGCAAGTCCAAGAGCAGCAAATAAACCTTTCCCTCCCCTCTTTTTGCAGGAAATGTAAGCAGGGAATTCTTCTGTGAACTGAGTTTAAGACATTTCACATGCAGAGGAGCAGGTATTTATCAGCCAGCTCATCAGCTCAGTGTCAAAATATTTGTCATCAAACTTAAACACAAACCAGAGGCACAGAAGTGCAGCTGGAGATGAATCACAAATACTTTCTGTGCTCTGATCAATACTTCTGCTCTGGTGAAATATGAGAGCAACAAAGACTGATGTTGAAACTGTAATTGAAGCACAAGAACTCCAACAAAACCTTTCTGCTTGGAATATTTTAGAAGGCTCCTCAAATTCCCACTATAGGTAAACCTATTTTCTTTCTGACAATTGGCATAAAAGAGATTTTTATTTCCATCGATGCTTAAGGCATCATTTGATCGAAATTTCCCCGACATGTTCCCCTTTTCCAGCATGATTTTAGAGGCCTTACATGACTGCAGTGTAACCAGCATGGAAGAGTGTGCCTGATAAATAATAGCTCTGTTCTCAAAAATTAATGAACAATGTCTCTATAAATACACAATCTCTCCAGAATGGCACTGGATTGTGCTTTTCCAATTTAACTCCCTGAATTCTTACATGAATTTACATAGGATGATAAATTATTTAGAAATCCATTTCAACTATAGAAAATCCAGTTTAACCATTACTTATAAAAAACATTACAGCTACTTAAGTTTTCTATTACAGCCAATTTAATTTATTACAAAATAGTGAGTCCATAATATTTTGATCTATCATAGGTACCAGGAGATAATGGAACACTAGAGGATATTATGACCATGAAACATGAAGAAGAAGGGAAAAAAGTCATTTCCATTTATAGTGGAAAGTAAACATTTGAGATAATAAACTGGCCAATATGACCAGGCTGAGAATTGGAAATGGAACAGAAAAGGGATCCTCTTTTTAAGGGCTTATTGGTTATTTATGTAGATGCTACAAGTTATAAAAGGAAGAAAAACAATCTTGTGATAAAAGCTGCTTATTGGAACTAAATTTGAATACCCATCCTGACTGCTCTGAGATGAGGCTGCGGAAGTTCTGTCAAGTGCCTGTGCTAAAACTCCCCGGTCATAAAATGGGAAGAATATTTCTTTCTTTGCCCGACTTTCTCTTCTCTGGACCATTTCCGTCAGCACAGAGGCGACTGATGTCTTCCATAAAGACAAAATAATGGCCCCTGCTCTTTGGAGAAGAGTTTTTCATCTTTGTTTGCACTTCTAGGAATTGCTCTTTAGTTTCTTCTAGAGATTGACACATGAGAGTTTACCTCAGTTTGCTGTCAGTCTCCTCAGAGCATTTTTTTAAATTCTCAAATAATTCCAGGAGATTTAGGGATGTGGCATTTCTAAACTGGTGCCTGGTGACAGTGGCACCATGGAAAATTGTCCTCCCTTCCTGTGGGATGAGACTTAAGCATGGAAAAGGGTGTTGCATATAGGTAAAACTTCATAAAATGACAGCCTTGTTGCCTTTGTA
Source organism: Erpornis zantholeuca (assembly GCA_013400515.1). Taxonomy (NCBI): domain Eukaryota; kingdom Metazoa; phylum Chordata; class Aves; order Passeriformes; family Timaliidae; genus Erpornis; species Erpornis zantholeuca. The sequence continues at coordinate 43,102 of VZTN01025342.1, forward strand.
AAATCATGGCTCAGGCCTATTACTTCGGCTAAGGAAGAGTAATTCAGTACTTCAGTAGAGAAGTAGAGAAGTAATTCAGTAGAGAAATACTTTAGTAGAGAAGTAATTGAGTCCTTCAGTAGAGAAGTCCTTCAGTAGAGAAGGATTGAGCGAAGGAGACAAAGGTGAATTAGGAGCAGAAAGACTCCGTGACCATCGCCTGCTTACATTGTGGTGTGTGGTGGTTGGTTGAATTATAATTGTTATGCTTTAAATTATGCAAAGAGATAACCAGCTCAGTGCTTTAAAAGGCCAGGTTTTTGCAATAAAGTGCTGATGCTTGCCACCATCTTCAGCATCAGTCTTGTGTTGACTGCTGAAAGGGCTCAGGTTGGGTGAAAGGGTTAAAAACAGCACAAACCAGTGCAGGTTTCCTTCACTGATTTTCCGTGCAAAGATTTTCAAGTCCCATATTTGATTTTGCTGCCTTGCTTATCAGTTTTCTGGACCTCTTGGTGATTTCCTCTTGAGCAGATCCTTGACTCTCTCAGAAAAAAAAAAAGCTGAGTTCATTTGTGTCACCCAACACCAGGCAATTGCCAAGTTAGAGAAATAGTTATTTTAATCAAACTGCTAAACCAGATTGAAGCCAACAGCTGTAACAATGAAGGAAGCTGAAAACTGTTATCCAATTTACCAGGCACCAGTGAGTAGCTATAACTCTGAGCTGCACTCCTGTAGCTTTGCTTTAACTTCTGGTAAAGAATTCACTGCTTCACTGCTGATGATCCAAAAAGGGCAAATTGCTTTGCTTTTCTTTAAAAATCATGGTGCTGGAAAGGAAATGGGGCAAGAAGTCAAAGGCAGCATCTGAATGACTCTTGCAGCGTCACTAAGGAATATCCTGTAAATCTGTTCATCCTGATGGTGTTTCACTTAAACACAAAGCCCTGCTGCTTGGGGGTAATGCTTTGTGTTCCTCACCAGCAGTGGGCTGAAATTAAATAAAACATTTATCTTGATCTTCACATCTTTATCTTTAGGAGTTAATTTTGTTACTGTCTAGACTTTCAGGGGAAAAAAATGTTCTTAACTACAGACTTTGAATTAGTACTCTTGGAGGAAAAGGGGAATATTCGCTCAAATTAAGATGTTTGCTTGACTGGACTATTTGAGTTAGTATTTTAATATTTAATAGTTTTTCCTTTCAGTTGTTACCTGGACACAGAGGCTTTTCACTTGGTGGCTGCATTGCACCAGGAGCTGTACAAACACAAATAGACCAAAAAGACAAACAGAGAAGACTTTTCTGCAGGGTTTTTACCCCGGGTTCATGCAATTAAAAACTGATGCCAGTGTTTCAGGAACAACGCTGTAGGTCAGTTCCCACAGCAGTGAAAGGATGATGGGATTTCAGTGGATTCCCTTTCACTTCTGCAACCCCAAACCACAACCAAATATCCTCTGAGCGTGGCACCAACAGCCAGACAAGAGCTCCCAGAAGCAGATGGTCCTCAAATACCTGATTTTCAAATATTCCAGAGGAAATATCCATTGGGCACAAGGGCCTTCCTGGATGGAAAATACACAACCATGAATCTGACTCATGACTTAATACAAGTTATGATATGCAAACTGAAGTGTTGATGTGGGCTTCCCCCTCTGATGCCCAGTTTTAATTCAGATAAGCTGATGCGAGCATCTCCTTGGCAAGAAGTCCACAAGGAATCAATATATTTTTTAAAATTGATTCTTTATTTATGTAGTCCAGCTTGGCAGAGGAGATTAATTTCACTTCTCCACCTGCCAGGGAAGCTGCCATCACTCCATACTATTGCTGATATCATTATCTGAAACCTGGCCCTTCAGCCATTTTTCTTATATCACTGAAAATAATTAATCAATGTGTTTGCTCATAGATTTCTGCCCAGAGTAGGCAGAGAAATTAAAAGTCATTTCATAATAGTTTACATAATGTAAAATATCCATTTGTTCTGTCTCTGTGGCCCAGCTGATTTTATTTTGTTTCTCATTGTGGCTCAGCTGATTTTATCATTGCAGTTTACATGGCTAGACTGGAGGCAGAAATTCAGGATCTGACCAGTTGCAATTTTTCTCTCCAAGGGTCCTTAAAATACCTGACAAGTATTTTGATTTTTTAAATTTTTAAAAATATTTTTATTAAAGGCAGCCAATAAAACAGAGCTGTGTTCAATGCCCAGCATGATTTTGTGTGCTGACACTTCAGGGATGGTCCTTTCCAGAGGGTCTCTCATTGCCTTGAAGAAATCCATCTCCATTTTTCTCCCAGGTATCCCCCAGGACCCTTTTTCCAGCCATTCATTCGCTCCAGAACAGGTTGTGGGACATTAGAAGGGATATTTTGCTGTTGGTTGGACACCTGGTGGTATGGATAGCCCTGAGACTATCAAACTCTCCTGGAGGACTTAAGCCAATCCCTTTTGGGATCCAGGAGAGATGGAAATTCACATCTTGAGTAGTGTCCAGCAGAGCAAGAGCTGAAGGACCCTGCCATGAAAATCATTAATGTTCCATGAGCAGAGTCAAGGAATTATTTCTTCTTTTTTGACAATCATCTTGGGAGTCTGCTGGGAAGCCTCTTAAGTTAGTCCTAAATTCTATCAATGCCACTAGAAACAATCTTCTTTCCATATTCCTATTTATTTAAAGTGAATAGACAACCATCGTCTCCCGAATCTCGGATTTCCAAAGGAGCAGCTTCCCATGTGGAAAACCCCCAATGTCTCCTCTGCAAAAGTCTCAGGACTTCTGAATTCAGAGGTGACATCAAAACAAGGCACTGAAGTGCAAACTTCCCACCAGCAGCTCAAGGCCCCTAAAACTTATTTTCCATGGCTGTTGTAGGGACAAAACTCCAGACATGTGGACGTTGAGAAGCTGGTCAGGGAGAAATTCTCCAGCTCTCAGCCCTGTTCGTGAGAAGAAATTACATTCTCAGGAGACAGGGCTGAGAAACCATAAGAGAACTTTTTGCTCTAGCTGTGGGAACTATTATATTCTCTCAGCTAGAAGCTGGGAATGTGAAGAAAGTTTTTGTAAACTGTTTGGGATGTTTTGAGAATTCCTATCTCAATGGTATTTGTTGCTTTTGTTATCCTAATGAATTTCTCTGTAGCGAACCAATGCTCTTGTCTCTCTGCTCCTGACCATGCATACTGGAAGAAGCACCCAGGTCAGAGCAGCTAGATCTCTTTGGAGATCTCTTTGCCTTGTCTGTTTGCTTGTCTCTGAAATAAAGAAGATATTTGCCTTCTGATGGAGTCATTCTTACGCTGCAGATGGGCAGAACCTGGCCTGAATTGTAGCAGACATCTGAAAAGAAAAGCTGCCAGAGAAAACCCTCACAAAATCTCTCTCAGTAGCTGCAAGCAGCAGTTCACTTCCGACTTCCAGCAGAGATTATGTCAGCCACTGACTTTAACTCACACGAGGAAGTACCTGTTGGGATGCTGAAACAAAAGCAGCTGATTGTACCTTTCCAAAAACACCACTTAAAAGAGAGGAGAGAAAAGGGCTCGAGTGCTCTGAGCCCAGAGTTGGATCTATCATGCCTTAAAAGAGAGAAAGTTAAAAGAGAGAAAAATGAGCTTATTGCAAAGTTGCCAAGTTTTAATTTTCCTGAATTGGTTTTAAATACAACTTTACAGTGAAATATGAGGGTTTCTGTGCAGTAATTTCTGCTCTTGGGGGGGAGGTGCATCCGACTTTCTTTGCCTTTTTTTTTCTTTTTTCTCAATTGAACTCGTTTTTAGCTATTTGTTGCTGTCTCATGGTCACTGAGTAAAGGGCATCCTGTGACCTTTGCTGAGAAACCGCAGTTCCAAGGAATTAAGAGCAAAAGGTTTCTAAACCAGGTAAGCTGTTCTCATTCACCAGTAGCTTGAATTTTTTTATTTGAAAGCAAAGGCCAGTACACAGAAAATTTCTTGAAACAGCTGGGATGTACTCAGGATCATGGGTTGGTTTGGGTTGGAAGGGATTTTAAATCTCATCCAGTGCCACCTCTGCCATGGGCAGGGACACCTCCCGCTGTCCCAGGTTATCCCAGCCTGGCCTTGGGCACTGCCAGGGATCCAGGGGCAGCCACAGCTGCTCTGGGAATTCCATCCCAGCCCCTCCCCAACCTCACAGGGAGGAATTCACTTCCCAATATCCCACCTACCCCTGCCTTCTGGAAGGCTGAAGCCATTCCCTGTATCCTGTCTCCCCATCCTTTGTCCCAAGTCCCTCTCCATCTTTCCTCTTGGTGGCCTTGGACCTAAAGCCAATTTTATCAGTTTGTACAACCCAGTGGAGGACCAGAAGTTATAGAAGGGGCTGGGAATGTGAGATTTTACCATATGAGCCAAAGATAAGGGAGGGAGAGAGAAAGAAAAGGAATATTGAGGAGGCCAAAGATAAAAATCCAGCCCAGGACCAGTGCAAGAAGTGAAGCTAAAGCAGCTCCTCTGCCCAGTTGTGTTCTGCTGCCAAAGAGTGTAAAGTTAACTCTAATCCAGAGGCCAAGACACTTGGAGTCCTCCATGACCGAAATTACTTTTCTTGGAAATATACTATCTCTCCCTCAAGATTCAATTCCTCAGCCTCAGTAGATTCACCTTATTCCCACTACAGGTGTTGAACCACACAGTAGTGATGATTCTACATTTGTATTTACTGCAATTCCAGCTCACCAGGCTTGCAGTTCAAAAGCTTTCAGAGAAAAGCTTCTTTTTGCTGAAAACCAGCAGCCAGAAAAGCCTTTCCTTTCCTTTCCTTTCCTTTCCTTTCCTTTCCTTTCCTTTCCTTTCCTTTCCTTTCCTTTCCTTTCCTTTCCTTTCCTTTCCTTTCCTTTCCTTTCCTTTCCTTTCCTTTCCTTCCCCTTCCCCTTCCCCTTCTCCTTCTCCTTCTCCTTCCCCTTTCCCATCCTTTCCCTTTCCATTTCCACAAAAATAATCAAAAAATTCATCTACCACTGCACCAAAGAACTCTTCATCCACAGAAAATCTTCACAGACAGGTTGGTCCTGGAACCATGCATAGACATACCTACAGAAATTTATTTATTTTAAATAAAGGTAAGAAAAATAACTAAAAATTTCATGGTTTTATTGCTTGCAAAACTGTTGGCTGCATTCTCCATGGGGATTTTTATTTAAAAATTAAAGCACAGATTAACTATAAAAAATTCTCAGACAACGAGTAGTGGTTGAAAAGTAATTTTGCCTAGAGCCTGTATCTTATTGATATTTTGAAATGCCATTTGAAGCTCTCAGCACATGTATGGAAAACACACAGAAATGTTTTATCTGTTCTGGAGAAAGTGAACCTAAATAGAACAGAAGATTGTGATCATCTGCTCAGTTATCTTCTCATGCATTAAAGAGTTTTTTTTAAAATTGCCTGGCACGTAATTTTTTTCTTAATCCAGGGTTTCCTTGGCAGCACATTAAATCTCCGACTTGCCCCAGTGTTTTGGGAGCATTTTTGAAAGCAGGGCTGGGGAATTTTCCATCCAAAGGCTTTCCCTAGGAGCTGTCATCCTGAGCGAGCTGAGGGTGACCCAACAGGTATTTCTCATCTCCTTCCTACATGAAAGGGCTACAGTTCCAACCTGCAGCTGCTCTTTCTTCTGCAGCCCATTTCCTAAAACTTCAGACATCATCTCCATCCTTTCCTCTGCTTCACATGCCCATTTTATGGCTGGGGAAACAGAGGCAATGAGCATTTGTTGACCTGATTGCCTTTGAATAGGCAGCAGGTAGAATCAGCAACTCTTATTGTGCAGTGTCCATTGCCAAATAAACCTTTTATTTTAAGCCATGTATGAATTACAAGCCTGCTTTAAAAATTCTTTATTTACTAATCTTTAAACTATGAAAACTCCACTTATTTAATACATTTATACAACTTCATTTAATACTTAGGTTATTCTCAAAGCAAAGGAGGAGAAAGCCAAGCCAGGAAAATTTTGGACTTCTTTTTGAAGTTTAAATGTCAGACCCTGAGATTTTTTTTTTTTTTTTTCCATTTCACTTCTGCAAATCTCCTTTTGCTCAGGTTCTGATGCTGCCTTTGGAAAGGTGCAAGTTGCCATGGCAATCCCAATCTCCAGGCAATGCACCAGACAGGCACCATGGACACAGCCCACCACACATTCCCTGTGGGATTCCTGGCAAGCAGGATGGGTTTGGGGGTTGTAAACACATGCAGCTATTACTTGGGCTTAGTCTTAAAGGCAGGACAAGATGAAGGAGCAACCCCAAACCCAAAAGATTGAAAAGCAGAACAGGGGAAAAGCTGTAGGGAGAATCTGAGGATCTCTTGGGATTTGAGACCTCTTGCAAAGCAAAACTTGGATTCCTGAGCTGGTTTGAAGTTCAGTTTGAGAGGAATGACAGGATTCGTCTTTACAAACAAACTGTGGGTCTGCTGCTAGATAAAACTAGCACTGAGAGATAAAAGAAACAGTAGGGAGGATTCCACTGATTGATGAATGGAAAAAAAGATATTTGCTTTTACAAACAAACTGTAGGTCTGCTGATAAATGAAATTGGATATTGAGAGATGAAAGAAACAATGGGAAATACCATAAATTCCCTAAGAATTAAAAATTAAAAGGGGGGATTATACATTAGAGTGGAATCTTAGGTATTAAGTGTTCTGGGAAGTCTGTACTCCTCAAGTACCTCAGCCAATGGGGAAAGAGAGAGGGAAATGCAGCCGAGAAATTTGGATTAAAAGGGTCCTCCAAAAATTTGAGAGACCCCAGGGGAATGTCCCATGGCCTCTCCCTTTATTCAAATAAAGTAGAAGGACTCCTCTGTCTACTTTTTGGCCATAAACCTCTGGTGTTTGTGGATTAATTTTCCTGACAAGTTTCACCTCCGACAGTGGATTAGCTCAGCTCTTCATTAACCTTCTCTGTTTCCCTGTGGGGCTCACAATAAACAGCTCCTCAGTGAGTTATGGAGTAGCTGATCCTTGCCAGCTCTTGTTCGTGCTCTTTATCTTGCTTACAACAAGAAATCTGGTTTAGGGTTTCCCCCCACCAAAAAAACCCCAGTGGATTGTGTTTCTTTTTTCTGCTTGGATTTTCCTCCCATCCTGAAGCTTTTCTGCTCCTCCCCTTCTCTCCTTTACATCCACAGGGATCCCACCCACTGTCCTGATCTCCTTCTCACCCCTGATCCCCAATCCAGCACACCTCCTCTCCCCCCCACATATCCCAGCTGTATTTGATCCTCTCAATAAATAAATAAATATCAATAATACAAAAAAAAAAAGAAAATCCTAAAAAATCTGACAATACTTGTTTCTTCTGCTAATGCCTCATTTCTATCTCTCTTGGAAATTCCTGCAGATGGTTTGCTCCTGCTCTCCCAGATCAGCTGTGAGGAGAGGAACTGCTCCTGCTGTCCTTTTCTCTTGCCTGTACATCCTGTCCCTGGGGAATTTCATTCAGAAGCAGCAGCTCAGCTCTGCTGACAGCTTGCAGATCTGCCTCTCCCCCTAATGAAAATTACATCAGCTCTAACAATTACATCTCTTTTGGGATGGAATTTTCAGAACTGGTTATTTTTTTGGAAACAGATTAGCAGATATTTTCTTGCCCATCACCCTCAGGTATAAATTACTGACACTTGTTTGAAATCAATGATTGGTGAGTGCTTAATATGCAGCATAACTGCACCTGTGACATGATTCAAAACTTATTAATCACCGGGGCCTAGAAATATGAACCAATTATTTTTACAAAGAGTATATTGCTTATCTTTTGTGAATTCCAAGTGTACAGACTCCATAAAAGAAAAAAAAAAAAAGCACATGAGGATCCCCTATATATTGTCCATGAATTTGAACAAATCTAATCTCTTTCCAGTGCTATTTCTCTTCCTAAGCAAGGCTGACATTTATTTGCTTAGATATCCTTTCAGTTACCAGGTATCTGTCCAGTATCTGACCACTATAAATAAATAAATAAATAAACTATAAATAAAAGAGAGGTAACAGAGTTCTGGCAAACACCAATAAATCTGCCATTGACTCCCAGCTAAAAGCCACGCATGAGAAAATTGCTTTTCTTTTCCCTTACATATGCAAAACCTGGTCAGATAAAACAAATAGGAGGCAAAAGGATTAACAGAAGTTACAAAAGTTGGAAAGAAAGCGAAAGATTAAAGCTCGAAGGGGAATATTTGCAAGTCTTTCTCCTAAAATGCAGCAGAAATGAACCAGCGGGCTCAGGGTGGGACCTGGGCAAGGGCTGGAGGGTGAGGCTGCATGACGGCAGAGGAATGATCATCCTGAAACACCAACAGTTACCCTGGTCCCACAGATTCCCTGCTGCTTTTTAATTCAGAGTGTCCAAACAGCAAAGACACTGCCAGGAAAATGTCCCTCCGTGCTGACACCCCAGCTCAGTGTTTGTAGGAATGTCAAAGGCAGTGACATTGTCATTTAATCTCCCTCTGAACCTTCCCAAGGAGGAAGATTACACAAAGACTTCACCTCAATACTCTTCATCCCAGGTTCTTGGCCAAAGTGGTCCCTGCACTCGAAGCACACTCCAGTAGAGGCTGGTGAGGGTTTGCTTGGAGAGGGGTTCAAACACCCAGGTCACCGATGGATTGGAAATCACGTCCTGGCTGCGACAATGGGCCCAATTAGTACAAGCTCTAATAGCAGCGTTTGTAGCTTGTACCAGCATGCACTGAGAGAGAGCTGGGACAGATGTCTGCACTATCACCTAAAAAGAATCAGGTCCATGAAGTTAATTACAGCCAAATCCTTGGGCTTAGCTTAGTTGCACTGGCAAGAATGTGCTATGACAGGAAGAATTTAAACCTCACTTGGCTGTTCCACCAGCAGAACGAGGGTAAACACGTAATTAATTGTGCATAGACATTTGCATGCCTGGAATACCCAACCAGCTTCCATGAGTTCAAAACAAACAGCACTGAGCCAAATTCTGTCTCTAATATTCCACCACCCTGGTGAGGCAACCAGTTCATACAGCATCCTGTCAAAAATAGGTAGAAATGGCTATACTTTTAATGGTAGTATTGTTAGATAGTTAATGTTTGTTACGTTGATAACGCATGTACTGTTAAAAAGTTTTGTTATTATGTTATAATAGGGGTTTTAAAAAGTGTGGTTGTAAGTTAAAGGAAATACGGTACTGAACTTGCCGTATTACACCTAAGTAAAGTGCATTGCCCCCCTCCCCAAGCGAACGATGAGACCCTAAGGACCAATCAGTGCTTTAATCTTCATGCAAATGAAGGATCCAACCAGAAACCAGTCCTAAGGGACAAAAAATGGTATAAAAAGGGGTGCATCCAGGACAGCGGTGTGCTGCTCAACACTGAACATCGGGAACATCCCTGCTCCAAGAAGAAGATATCCAGCACCGGCTCTGCAGCACCAGGGAGCGCTCCTGCTCTGCTCTCCCCAAACCTCCTGCTCTGCTCTCCCCAGACCTCCTGCTCTGCTCTCCCTCCTGCTCTGCTCTCCCCGGACCTCCTGCTCTGCTCTCCCCAGACCTCCTGCTCTGCTCTCCCCAGTGCGCTCTACCCGCGATCCCCTGTGCTTTAGGCCACACAATAAAAGCTGAAATCACTTACAACCGGGAGTGCCTTCTCGTTTCTAACAATCCTACTTATTCTTACATCTGATCTAAAGGAAATTTTTATTATCACTGTGTGAATAATCGACCTAGAAGTAGAGGAGAATGATTGTGCTGCTAAAAGGAAGCAAAGTAGAATCTCCCTCTAGAGCACATAAGTGTTGGGTCAGATTTGTGATTCTTCCAGATGAAGTCTCTCTGTGGGATTCCTGCCTGCCTTAACACACATTTTCGGATGAAACAGGACTCCAGACATTTGAAATGGGATAAAAACCATACCCATGTTTGAAATAGTCCTTCCCAATATTATCTAAAGTCCCCAGAATAAACAGCCCAGCACAGGGAGTGTGGTCAATGTTCCACAGCAGCTACAGGTGAGAGCACCTCCTGAGCTGAGAACACAATGGGAGAAGCATTCAGAAGAAATCAGTAGCAGATTTAATAGAGTGCTCTAATTTCTCTGTGGAACCTGTCAGTACAGTTGTGGGGGGACACTCACAAGGGTGCATTTTCTTACTGTTTGGGGGACCTCCAAAGATCAGCAGGAGTTTTGTTGCAGAGCAACCTTTCTACAGCAATAAAATCTCCTGCAGCCTCCACTTTCTCCCTTCTTCACCAGCTGTTTCATCTCCAGACCAGCACACCAATTTCTGTATTTCAGTACCTGGCTGCAGGGTGGCATTTATTGTCTCAACATCAACCAACTTCCTGCTCACCAAAGTTAAATCAGCTCCTTCCTTTTGATTTCTATTTTCTCAGCCATTCTTTCCCCTGCTGTTCCTGCCAGAGCCTCCTGTGCATCACTGGGGCCCAGGAGCTGATTGCAGCTTCTCCAGGGGGGAAGGAGCCAATTAATCACAGCCAGTTCTTCATCCCCTCTAAACAACCACAGGACATGCATGCACCAGGGCTGAGGAGCCTTTTCCTCAGGCAGGTCATCACCAACTCAATTGCTGCTTTCTTTGATCACCAATCACCCTCAGATTGCACAAATCACTCATTTCACCCAACTTTTATCTCCTACAATGCAACAAAACACCTCCCTCTCTTTGGTTTTTTTCTCTATTTCTATTTTGTTTCTTGGTATCCTGTTTTGTTTCTCATCATTTCACCCAGCTCAGTATTTCACAGAAATCTCAAACTAGGCCACAGAGTTTACAAATTTTCCTTCGCTTCCAGGGGACACTCATTTATTGGAAAGCTTTCAGCACCAGTTGCAGCCATGCCAAAAAACTGGAAAATTATAAATACCGAGAGATTAAATCTATCTTTCACATCTAAGGGAGTCAGTCCTTTGATACTTCCTGAAGCCCTGTGCTTTAAATTGTGAATTTAGAGCTGAAAAACCTATTGCTGAAATATCCCCCTAATAAAACATCCTAAAGCAAATGGGTGGAATTGAAATGCTGCTGTTAAACTTTATGGCGCCCCAGGTGCTTTGTGACTCACATGGATTCTGACCGAGTGTCACAAATTTACAGGACATGTCACACATTTATTCTACTTTGTCACTCAGCTCCTGCCAGGTGCCACTTAGGCCCTTCTGTGTGTCACAATTTTATTGCCACTTGTTTGGCTTCGTTTCATAAACCATTCAGGGGCATAATCTACTGCATGTGGCAGAGCAACACAAATACAAATTATAAAGATTTTTTTTTTCTCCCTACCTGAAAAATATTTGAGCTCCAGAAACCTCTCCACACTTTAAATCACGCCATCTTAAAAATGTATTAACAAGGAAAACTGACTTTGACCCTGTAAAAAATAACCCTGTGGCCCTTGCAGGGAAGTAGAAGAGGAAAGCTGGAAAAAGTGCAGCTGTAAATGAATATAACAAATAGACACCATTTTTGTATTTCTGTTCTAAAATGCAAGCCCCATATTTGACAAAATAATGTCTATTAAAAGCCTATTAAAAACCTACAAAAACTAAATTAAATACTGCATATACATGATTTAAAAACCTACAAAACCCCCTAACCTAGTACCAGGCATAATTGATACCCAGAACTCAGTTATTTTGTTCATCAAGTGGTTGGTTCTGGAAAGGCAGGGACAGAATCCAGGCTACAACTCACTTGTAAATCCCTGAAAAGTCTCACCTGTATGAGATGGTTTGATACATTTTTATTTATTTATTAAGTGCTTACATGCTTCCTGATTTCAAAATCAAATCTTCATTATTTCCCTACCTGGGCAAAACAAATGAAGAAATGCGTGATTGGTGTGCAGTGCCCAAGATTTAAGAGGTGGAATAAAGACCTGGATTAGCAATCTAATGGAGTTTTGGGCCCTGAAAATAAATCAAAGCAGCTTTCTGAAACACCTGCTGTACACCAACCTCCAGATTTGATGTGGAGGCAGACAAAGAACCTCTGTCAAGGTGAGGGATAACTGCAGCCAGCTCGGGGTTACCAACAGAGGTGAGGTGAGCCCCAAATCCATGAAATCCTCTCAGACTGATTCTGGAAAGAACTTCAAGTCCTCCCTGGAGCTGTTCCTGCCTCTCACATTCCATCACTGCCCATAATTTACAGCTCCAGACAGGTCACCAAGCCAGGCTAAGCCTGAGGAGGAAAAACTCCAGTTCCAGGCAGGTTTTGAAGTTGATTCCTTGTGGGAACAGCACTCCAAGCATTTATTAAAACAGCAAGAGGCTGCAGCAGCCCCCCAGAGCTGGGAAGCAGCAGTTTTGAATTGCCTCCCTCTCAATGTGCTGAGAGCAGCTCCTGCTCCTGGAAGAAGTGCTCGTTCTGATAATTAAATTATAACAGAGTCGACAGATACTTGTGAAATTTACATTTTTATATCATAGATGACATTTGATAGTGGCAATCCCTGTGCCTTGAAATCTGTCTTTGCAGCACTAATGACTCTGGCAGTAATTAACATGATGTGCTGTGACCCCTCCCAGGTTCTTTGGAAAGCTGAGGGGATGTTTTTTGCACAGATGTGCCTGTTCTAGTCAAGATATTGCCTAAAATAACCATATTCCTTTATTCCATAGTTGCCTACATGGATTTATCTAAATTTTCTGATTTTATACCTTTGTGGTGAAGAGAGGGTTTGCAAGAGGATTTAGTGGGCCATATAATCCCCATGATAGGAGAGCTTGGAACATCTGCAAATGCACAACCCTGAGCTTATTAGTAATATTTCTGCAGCTAAAGGCTACAGACAAAATTAGACACCCAAATGATGAGCAATTTGTGCATTTGTAAGGAAATCAGTTATCCACATCATCAAGCAAAGGCAAAATATGAACAGTGAAAAGAAAAACTCTCCACACACAAGTCTATTTAAGTACATATTTATTTTGAAAAACTGCTTGAGAACCAAAAAAAGGAATAATCTTGTCATATTTTATTTATTCAATTATATTTTTAACCTGTTCCCTGTCTCCATTCCTCAGCCAAGTCCTAACTGGACATGAATTACTGAAAACAATAAAAATTTCAACCACAGCTCTAGATTTTTGGTGTGGTTTAGATACATCCCAAGGGACCTTCAATCAGTCACAGGTGTAATTAAGCAGAATAAGCAAAGGGCAGGTTCTAGAGCAGGTTGGGGGCAGAAGAGGAGAAGGAAAGGGCTCTGAATTTCTGTCTAAGAGACAGGAGGGAAGTGGTGAACCCAAAATAAATCTGCTTGAGCCCTGCTGAATTCCACTGGCAGGGAAATGGGAGAAATGGAAAGATGATGTAAGGGGGAAAAAAAGGTAGAAAAAAGAAACAAAATAAATAAAGTCCCACACTTCAAGTAAGATTAGGACTGATTTTAGTGAAAATTTTTCCTACTGCTGATATTTATGTTGGGATGGGGGACAACTCTATTTTTATATTAACCTTGATATCTCGTGCTTAAGTTATTGGCAAATCCCAGGACTGAGGAACAGGAGTGTAAGAATGTCCAGGCAGCTGGGTACTGATAAATACATCTGAAAAAAAGGATTTTTGGCAAAGCAATGGAAATACAACCTGTCAGCACATGAGGATGTGGAGAGCAGGAGAGGAAATCAATAAAATATCCCAAAGCTGTGCTTTTCCATCTTTCCTCAGTCTGGAATCCTCCTTCTCATCTGTTTCTGCCTTTGCCACACTGGACAGAAGCCCCGAGTTTGGAGAAAGAAAACAGGATGATATGAGGTTTTAACAGTTTTCTGTTGAATTGTTTCCACTGAATATCATGACTTCATCAGGAGCTGAGCTTGGGGTTTCACCAGCCATTCAAGTTTTATCCCTTTCCACACAATTTCCTAGGAAATCACATGTAGAAGAGCCAGCAGAAGAGCATGGGAATCTTCTGAGCATTGAGTGAATTTAAATAGGATAAATAACATAAACATAAGCAATATAAATATAAAATCAATATAAATCTCAATATAAATCTCAATATAAATCTCAATATAAATATAAATCCGAGTACACCACCCCAGCATATCATTTTTAGAGCAGTACAGAAATACAGCAGCCAAAGTGCCACCAGCATTTGTTTCCATATCACTGTCACAGCTCAAACTCCTGAACTTCAAACAACCTCTGCTGGGCAGAAATCAGTAAAATCAAATGGGAGCAGCCACCGGGGCTGATGAGCACCTGTGTTTCTGGTCTTCCCCATCTGATTTAGCATCCAGCCCTGCTTCCCGAGGAAATCCAAAGGCAGGGCATTCCCCAAGGGATGGGGTTGTTTGTTCTCCTGCTTTTGTGATGCTGAACACTGTGATGCTGCATTACACCCACAGGCATTTGTCAGTGTTACTTTTATTGACACCAGTTAGGCCTTTATTACATTTTCTGAGATTCATTACATGCAGTAATTAATATACCAGGCTACCATTCATATCAGCATCTGTTTAACATTTGGGGAGGAAGTGAACTAAAAACACAGAGGGAAAGCACCAAACAGAAAACAAATCCCACACCTAGGAAAAAAACACGAAGCAGACACCCAGGCACACAAATGAGAATACGAAAAGCCATGTAAAAATAATTTATCCCTAAGTTTGGCCCCCATTAAATACATGCAGAGTTTTTGTACTTTTATCCATGTAATTACTGGGCCCCAAATTAGCAAATGGCAGATAATTGTGGAGACCCAGGAACCCACTATTGTAATGTCCTGGAGGGGAGCCCCTGAAGCATACACTAGGCATAGAGAAAAGCCTGCCCCTACGTTGCTTTGCCACAGTAGGTAATGTTCCTCAGTTCACTGTACTCCAAATTAGACTCTTGGCTTTCCCCACACCTTTTTCCCTTCTATGGCTCCTTGCAAGAAAGTTCTTCTCCCTGTGCCCTCATTTCTCCACCCCTACATTCGCATTGGCTCCTCTTTGGGAGCTCCACCTTAGCCTCACCTTTGCCCCACCCCAGTGCCCTCAGTCCATTGGACCCTGATGCTTTCTCCTCCCCTTCTTCCCTTTATTTAAATCCTGGTTGTGCCATTGTCTTTGGCATTTGGTGTCTGGTGCTGTGGTGCTGATGTTAATAAACTGGCACTGGACTGCTCTACCAAAGTCTCTCTTGGGTCTCCATCTGCCTGCCTGCTGAGGAAGGGACAGTCAATAGCTAACTCATGTGAGCACAGTTAGCTATTGGGAGACAGCAACTGTTCGTTCAGACAGCAAATGTGAATTACAAAACCTAAGAAGCTGAATTCACCCTAATCTTGTCAAGATAGAAGGGACAAGGATCATCTCAGAAACCTCCAAATCATTCCTCAAAAGACTACGCATGCCCCAGGGAGAAAGGTGAAAAGTGCACGGTGAGGAAGACTACTTATCTTCATCAGAATTACCCCGAGGAAGAGGAGGAGAAGCCTTCCTCAGTGTGACCACCAGGACACACAGGGCATTGCTGACCTGTATGCTAATGACATTAATGACTTCTGAGAAATAATTTGTATAACCACACCTGTCCCACGGAATGTGATGAATATTCATAATTTAACCCACAATGCTGTGCTGCAGGGAGCACTGGTGTGTGTGTTTGGAGGAGCAATCCCCACACACCCAGTGCCCAATAAAGCAAATCCTCACTGCTCTGACTCTGCCTCGGAAGTGTCTCCTGACCCAGTTTGGGGGTGATTCACTGCCATCCAGAGCTCAGCAATCACGTGTGGTGTGTCTGCCACCAACCAGAGCACCCTCCCTAGCTGGAGCTGCTTTTGGAGAGTAGAGTCCTCCCATACCACTGGACCATACAATGTTAAAGATAATTATCTGAACTCCCATTAATATGTGCATATTTTGCTGCTTTTGTGGTAAATTGTGTGAAATTGTTCAATCTCTTCTTCTGGCTCTTCAGAATGCAGTTCTTCATCTTCCCTTATGATTCTGGCCTTCTACCCCATACATGCATTTCCAGGAAGGATGAAGTGCCTTTTAATATTCCCCATGAATACAGCATGAAAAGCTTGCTGAAATTAAGACTATTCAAGAAAGCACTTACACTTTAATTGTGAGCAGATCTTTAAAGGTGCTTAATTACCATTGGAAACTTGCACAAAACCAGAACCACTCGTCCTGTGCCTTCAAGAGATTTCATTATGCACACGTTCTCTCCACAAGTCAAACACAGACATTAAAAGAAACCCAGTGTTTTCTTAATGGCAGAATGATTTCCATTGTGCAACAGTTTGTTTGCCTTTTTTTCCCTTTGACTCTTAATTCTTTGACTCTCTTCTCTCATTGAGATTAAAATTCACATTTCACTGAAACATCCTGCATAGGTTCAATGCCAATTTGGGCTGATTTTTTAGAAGCTGGCTCAGATTTCCCTGTGATAAAATCTCCTTCCCTTTCATGCCTAAAAGACATTTATTTCCTCTGACTCTTGGGTTCCCCAATCCCACTTTGGGTTCACGGAGCTTCTATGGAGAGATGGGAGGAACATTTCACTCAGTCCGTGGGGACAGTAGTGAAAGAGTCATGTGGGTATTTGGGTGGTTGAGACCATGACCAAGCTGGTCTTGGCACTGAAACAGGGAGTACAGGGAGGTTGGAGAGGGATTTTTCACTAGAAAAGTTCACAAGAGGGATTTTTCAGCTACACCTACTCATGAACCTGGTTAACCCCAGCATATCTGGAGCCAGGCTCACCCCATATCCACAAAATGTGTGGAGTCTCCTTCTTTTGAAAAGCTTCATTGAATGATTTATAGAAAAAAGTTCTGCAAGATTGGGAGCGTGTTAAGACAATTTTCACAAAACAGCTGTCTAGGCTGAAAATATGTGACCAGTCTCCTCAGTTTAAGGAGATGCTAAATACCCTGGAAACCCTAACTTTTTAAGGGAGATAATCTCTGCGATAAAAAACAACAGAAAGAAACTGGAATCTTGTATTTATTTTTTTTTTAAACAACCAAAACCAGCCTTTTTTTTTTTGCTGTAGGTAATGCAGAGTCACATGAGTGCTGTGGATTCAAAGAACTCCTCCTCAGTCACTCAAGTTCCTGCACTCAGAGAATTCAGGATTCAACTGAGCCACCCCTTAATCAAATGCACCTCAGTTTTATTTTGTGCATTCATAACCACAGGGCAATTCAGCCACAAAGAACAGCCTCCAAAATTTATACTTAGCCTTCTAAACCTGCTCCTTTCTCATAGTGACATTCTCTAGGAGCCCTGGGGAATTGCCATGTCGCCAAAAATATTGGGAAGAGGTGGATGCTGGACAAAATATTCCTGCTGCTTTCCAGGAATCATCACAAGCAGGAATCTCTCTCAGTTGTGCTGCCAAAACCTGAGCTGGGATCACATGCAGGAGCCAAATCAAAGGACTGAAACCCTGAGATAACATTCAGGAAAGTCTTGCCCCAAATGGGATTTGTTTTGCCTGTGTAATGCAAGGTGATTTGCTCACACTGCTTTCACATTTGTCGCACTGGAAAAGAAAAAAGGGAAGGGAAGGACACAAAGGAGAGCAGCAAGTGGGGGGAGATCCACAGGAAGAGGAAAGAGGCTAAGGATGGAGGGAAATCAAGCACAGGTAGTATTTTTGGCATTGTAGCAGCACTTCCAGAGCTCTGATGGGACAAGGCAGGCCCAGCACAAGGGTAATAATCAGAATATTAAACAGCTTCCTATCCCAATAATTGACAGAGTTTATTTCCGGGCTACAATAGAAATACCAGGAAATTTGAGTGAATATTCTTGTGCCAGGGCAATAATCCAGCCCACAGCAGCTGGGGGACACACACCCTTGCTCCAAAGATGCTCCCAATGCAACCTCCCAGGCACCTCCAGCTTCTGTGTGCTCCTTCCTGAAACGGAAATTAAAAAGAAATTTAAATTAAATTAAAAACTCCCCAGTTTGTGGCACTGAAAAATAGGCATAATCTTTCTGGATGAAAGTTGTGAGTGCCACCCTCCCTCCCCAAAAGATGTTGTTTTAGTTCACAGTGAATAAAGTTGAGATGAGGCAGCAACAAACACAACCTCATCACTGGAAAAAAGTTTCTATAAGAAATGTTTTTCCTTTATACCAACAAGTCTCTCCTGTCCAACCCTGCTTTCAGAACTCCCCTGATGTCAACAGGATAACAGAATGGAAGAATTGTAGGGGAAAAGCTAAGTTATACATTCTTTAAACAAAATCCTTAACCAAAATAAACATCTAGTTCCAGATTTGTAGGTGCATCACAGTCACAGTTCATATGACATTTTTCACAGCTAATTTTCAAGCCTCCAGGCCTTTGTGCCAATTCTGAAGCAAAGCTGAGCTTGATAGAAACTTTGATTCGTTCAAACTTTGATTGATTTTTCATTTTCCATATTTTCCCCATTTCTCCTGTCAGTCAGAACCAAAACCACTTAAGACCAGTACATCAGTTGCACTAATTCAGAACAAGAACTTCCCAGCATTAAAGGCTCTTTAGCCATAAAGAGATGTTTCCATGACCCTAAAAGTAAGATTAAACCTAAGAGGGCTTCCAGATGGAATTTCAAGGTGCCCTACTAATTTCCCAAACAAATTTCTGGCCCATTTTTCTCCTCTGAAACAAATCCCAGGTGTCTGCACTGAAGGGATTGCTCATCCCCTAACGAAGTCCATTTTCCATTACTTGGGTCTTGATTACTGCAAGCCACATAAATCCAAGGGTCTGCAGCACAGACAGGCACTTCCTTGGGACAGAATTAGTGATCAAAAGATGGTAATAGAAACCAGGACTATCAGAGGCAGCCTGAAAAGAGACCTGAGCACAATCGACACAGCAATCAGCTGAAATGGAGAGGGAGTGAGGCTGAAAGGCTATTGCTCTTCCTGGCTCATGAAAAGCACAGAAAGAGACTTTTACAGCTTGTTCAGAATGAGGAGAAATGAGGCACAATTTTAGCAAGCAGAAGAATGACAAGAATCCCCTGTGATTTTAATGTGCTGTTCCTGCCAGCTCATGAACCATGAGAGTCCTCTCAATGTATTCTTATTTATTTGCTGCTTATTAATCTCTAATAATCACATGCTTGCACTTCCTCTATCCCTGAATTTGCCTTACCTGTGAACAGAAGTGCAGACATCCTCCTAAACCTGGATGCTTTGGCACAGTAATGGATGGATGTCACCAGAGCAGGCAGACTGCTGCACTGAGCTAAAAAGCAACCAGAAATCTAAAATATGAAATCAAAGGTCTCTCTATACAGTTTTCTTTAAAAAAAAAAAAAAAAAAGAGGAAATACTGAGATAGCCAGAGACAGCCCCACCTCTGCACACACAATTTCTGTGAGGAGAAAAAAAAAGCCCCTGTTTTGCCAAATTGTTCAGATCATCCCAGGACAGTCTCCTCAGATGAAGTTCAAAAAGGACCTGAATCACAGAAAGCCCAACAGTGACTCCAGATGTCTGAACTATGTGTGATTTTTCAAATTCATCAGGGCTTCTGACTTGAATTTATTCACTCTGGCCTCCCAGTGTGTGAATGTACTCCATTAAATAAAAACTAATAATAATGCTCTCTTAGTGTAGAAAAATATTAATACTCTTAATAGTGTAATTTTGATAATAACTATCTAATTCTGTCATTAGGAATGGTCAGAGCACAAAATGTCTGTTCTATCTGCAGGAGCTGACACAGGACAGTTGAAAGCAGAGCTTTTGAGTCTCCTTGCTCCAAATAATGCCTTAATCATGCTTCCAGCAGTCCCAGAGGAGGGAAGGGCACAAAGCAGGAAATACAGGAATTCCCATCTCTAATTTTCTGGTCTAATAAACACCTGCAGCTCCTGTTGATTTAGGTACCCCTGGAAATCAAAACACCCCTATATCATATTCCCCCTCCTCACCCCACTCCCCTCCTTCCCTCCTTCCTTCCCAACTCCCATAAATAACTAATCTCTTTCTCCAATTTATAAAGGATTTTAATTTTTTCCTCCCTCTCACAAAGCTCAGCAGGCTCTGGGATATTCCTCCTGGCAATCATGCACTGATGCATTGCTTCCATACATCACCCAAACACCAGCACATAAATGATGGATCCCAGCCATGGATTATCCAGCTGACATCACCACTGGAGACACAGTGGCAGGAAAATTGCAAGGGTGCCACCAGAGCTGCATTTTGGCCACAACCAGGATTAATCTGGGGATGTGGGAACAAGCAGAGAGGGGAAAAGGGACTTGGTTGTAGTGCCCTGAGCAATCACAGGGCTTGGCACGGTAATGGAATTACAATGCTTGGGCTTCCTTGGAAAATCCATCACCTGCTCTGTTCTTGCCTGCTCAGAGATAAAATAACTCACTCGCCACCGGCAGCCACTTGGAGTTTCTTGGCTTACATTTCACAGGCTGATTTTTAAAATACATATAGAATAAACTAATAGCCAGAGCTGCTGGTGTACAGCTTCAGAAGGCTCCAAGATTATATGGATACACGGAGATAAAATGATAGCCTGATTCTTATCTCGCTCATTTAATAGCTGCTACATTTGTCTGATGCCTGAGGCTGTTTTCCCAGAGTTGCACCACTGCAAGGCTGCCATTGGTACTGTCACTTGTAGGCTTTATGCCACTGCAGTGGTGAATAATCCCTGATTTCCTCCAACCCATGTTGGAACAGGTGGAAACCTACACCCAGCTAGCTGCATTTTTACTTCAGGACCTCAGAATTAGGAATTGGTGCATTGTGCAAATCAATCCAGAGACCCAGAAACATTAATGGAAATCGGTGGAGGTTCCAGGCACCTGCACACCAGAGACCCCAAGGCTTTCCTGATCAATTCTGTCACTCTACCTCAAACAATGGACATTAATGCAGGAAATCCCCTTGGTGTCACCAGGGTTCTGCACTTCCATTTTCTGGTTGTGGCAGCAGCAATTTCGCTCCTGACCATCCTGGTTTTATGGAGACATGGCAGCCTCTAATACCTCACTGCCCTTGAAAATTGCAATTTTCCAAGCTCTGCTGGCCAGCTTTTGGAAGGCACAAAGAGCACAGGTCACCTGGATGTCATGTCAGGAGTGTTCTGGGGCTGGAACAGACCACAGTCAGGATGGTCTCAGCTCAGTCCGTGAGCCACGAGAAAACAAAATGTCTACAGCCCAACAGTTGGAGTGCAAAATGATGGATGGAAGCAACAGAGATTTTCTGACTTCTTATCACAATTTTTGGCAGGAAAAAATACAGAAGAAAATAAATTCAAATGGAAAAGATGAAATTTGTGTCTCCGCTTCAGCCCCTTTGAGGAACACAGTGACACAGAATAGGAAGCAGTGTGTGGAATTCCATTCATCTGTACCACAGATGGCAGTCCATCATTAGATCATTAACAATGGTGTTAAACTGACCCTCTCCTGCTCCCTTCAGGCCATGCCTGACTTTTTAGTTATGCCCAGCAAAGAGTAGCATTGCTTCCTCTCAGAGAATAAAGCTAGGGCAAAACCTCTCCGTGAGCCTGGTTCAACTCTCCCACTGCCTTCAGGCATCTCCCTTTCAACTCCTGGATTTTCCTGATAAATAAGTTGCTGAGATAAAAAATAATTCTTGACTTTTAAGCAGCTTAGAAGAAAAGTACCCCACCACTCTGTGTTGGTTTCAGATTTTGAAAACGAAAATTGGGATTTAATTCCATTATTCAGCGATAGCTTTCACTTCCAGTTCCATCCCTCAAGCAATGCCAAATCACTTTACAAACATATTATAAAGGCACAATGCTAAAGTGATTTGGTCTATTCTAATGATTTTAATACCCATTTTTATACAAAAAACTTTCAATTTTTAACATAGCTTTTTTCTTCCCTCCCCACCCTTTTTTGAACATCCATCATAAGCTATAATTGGATTTGCACCCTTGTAAGTGTGTTCTCCTTTTAGAGAATTACTTCTCCAAAGGAAAGTGGTGTAACAACTCACAGGTATAAATTTTGCTCCATTCAGACATTAAAGAGAAATTTACTGGCAATTTTATATTTGGTCTCGAAATTTGATTACAACATTGTGTGAAAATATTAATGAGAGATACTGATGATTGAACACCTGAGTCCTAAATCCATTTTTTACATTCTTAGCTCAAATGGTGAAGGAAATACTTTATTTCCTCCAGACACGGCCCAAATCTGCAGTCTCAGAAAAAGGCACTGTGCAGCTCTATACAATTTCTGGCATTGTAGATCTCTGATTTATTTTAGTTATCTGGGCATTTTTAAGATCTAATTTCTCCCAGTTCAAGCACCTGCCTGTTCACTCCTCCACTGGGATCCTGAGATCCTTGCAACTCCTGCCATTGACCCAAAAAATGACATTTTATCTTTACTAATTGAGTCCCAAAACAACCATTCCATGTGTTCACCTTCCCACTCACCTGCCACGTTCTCCAAAAGCAAAAAGAAGGAAAACTGGTCCCAAATTTTAGCCAGAATTTCCTTGATTTTTGGAGAACCAGATGCTGAAGAAACCTTTTTGTCCTCCCAAGTTGGTTTTGCACCACAGGATTAAAGTCCTTTCATTTCATCTAGCCTATTTTAGGAGAGAGAGAGAAAGTTGTTTTCATGGGAGCCTCCAAAATGCCTCGACTTGAAAATTTTTTGGGAACAGTCACTTACTACAATGAAGTTTATCTGTATCCTGGTTGAATTTATCTGCTCTGGAATTGTACATAATGAGGACACTATGTGAAAATTACTCTGCTTTATTTATGAGAAGTTTGGGGTGCCCAAAATACTCTGCATGTATCTTTAAGTAAAGCCTCTGTGTATATATGTAAAATATATATATAAAGCAGGTTTTTTTTAACAAGTTTTGAAGGAAAAGCATCACTCCAAGGATTTACAGCCCTCTGAACTGTACCTTAAAACTGTAGGAAAAAAAATCTGGAAGCACATGGAGCCTCCCAGCTGACTTTGACACCAGCACAAAGCACAGAAATGGATTGTCAATGAAATTTTAGTTCAAAAATATTCAAGAAAATGTTATTTAATCGATGAGTGTTAACAGTGCAGTGACTAACAGATCGTGCAGAGCTTTGGAAATTGATCAGTGCTTGATTCTAGATTTCCATTTAGCAATTGCCAATGCAGTCATGGAAAAAAGGAATTTCACTTTCTTCCTCCATCTGCAGGGAGATTTGGCTCAGTCCCCTCTTTACAGGAACCTCGGGGACAAAACACAGATTAAGAAGGAAATAAAAATTCTCAGAGAAGCAGTTCAGTGTAAAGACCTTCATTTTCCTCACAGGTTCCTGTAACCAGCAGGAAACACCAACCAGTGTGTTGTGCAAGCAACACACCA
>VZTN01025342.1:71665-84474 GCA_013400515.1 Erpornis zantholeuca
CAGAGAATAATTGACATTGCTTAACACGAACAGAAAAAGAAAAAAATTGAATTACTGTTTAGCACTGTATAGTTCCATGGCGGAATTACATAAAGATAGATACAGCTGACATCGACTTTATTAATCAGACTATTTTTAGTAGATAAACCAGTCAAGAAAACAGCATGAGTTTATAATAAAGTGTACATTAGTAGAACAATTATGGAGTAGTTGCAGTAGCCTGTTCCATCTGATAGGGAGCAGTAGGAAAAATTGTTCAGCTGGAATACAATCTTGCAATGCAGTATTTAAGTGAATAATACATTTCATGCTGAGTTAGGCTACAGGTTATATTCTGCAAAAGGGTTTTTGAAAAAGTCATGGAATGTCTGATATATTTCCATTTTCCATCCAGCCTTTCCATATCACATTTACCAGTGAAAGATCTTAAAATCCTAAAGGGTTTTATCGTCTTTCTCCTGTATAAGGAATTATTAATATGCATACTTGGCAGGCAGAGGTACAGTTTAGATTTTATGACTTAGCCAAGTGCAGCCAGAGTCAGGATCAAAGATTGGATCACCAAAGCTCCCCTTACTCTGTGGGAACAATTCCTGCTCTACACATTTAGGCTGAAATGCACAAGATAATGCTCTTCAAGAGAATAAAAGTACTAAAATACACAGCCCTGCCTGAGAGTCCATTTTAATACTGGGCACTTTTTTAGCTACTAAAGGACTGACAGAACCTGTAAAATTACTGAGCATATGACAGACAGCCAGGAAAATTTATAGATAAAACACTGGTGCAAACAAGATGCTTTTGACTTCCAACAGCCAGCAGGGCCCTGGCTGGAAGTTTTAATAACCCTGGTCTTATTCCAGGAGCTCCTAAAGATAATGGATATCTTTTCATCATCACCAGCTCTTCCCAGATCAGTCCCTACAAACTCAAGTGTTAGCAGATACCTGCAAGAGATGGTAAAAAAATGGAACCTCTCTGGCTGTAACCCTTTGCTCCTTGATCTGTATGTTTTGGGAACTGCTCCCTACAATTATTGAGCCACAAAATAAAAAAAAAATTATGAATTAACACGTTGACTACTGTGTTTTTTCCAAGTAACTCACAAGCACTGCATTTCCCCTGGATATTGGCCCATGGCAGTGACTGAGCTGTCACATGGGATGAGACAGAGCACTTGGCATCACTGCAGCTGCTTTTTATTTTGGGTGTCTTAGCAGCATACAATCTCATGCCAACTTCATGAGTGGAATCAAGAGTACTACTAATGCTCCATGTGAACTTTTTATCCACCTTGCATCTCCAAGAGTTTCCTGGGTATCAGAAACAGCTCTATTTTGAGTCTTCCCTCCTGGTTTTCAACTCAAAATATCCAGCAGCTGCATGTTCTGGTGCAGTCCTGGAGGAGGGTCAGCTCTGCTGGGGACAGCTGGTAATAAAAGTGCTGGATCTGAAACCCAGAGGGAATTAAACACATTTGTATTTCCTGAGCAATAGGGAATCCTGTCACTTTACCAGCACAGCCAGAGACCAACAGCAGCACAGAGAGGAGGGAATTCAGGAAAATAAGTGAAATAAAGGAAGTATATCAATCCATGCCCACACAAATTTTTCCCAAACAGCTCAATAAATGCATCATCTTTTGGGTCTGTGACTACAACTGGAAGTGAGGGTCTCCCTGCCCTTATGACTGGATGAGCTACAGTGTCTTTCCAGCTAAAACCATTGAATAATTCTGTGAAGTGTTAACAGCCCATAGACTGTTCAACAAAGCAGGCCAGGCTTTGGGTAGAGAAAAGCTTTTCCTTTCTAAAGCAAGCAGTGAAATTGAATCTGAAATGTGTTTCTCATTAGGTTAATCAACACAGCTACTGTTGAAACCTCATAAAAAAAGATTATCACAGAAGCCACTAAATTCATTTTGTTAAAATATGCTTAAAAAGAGAAAAACCGCCCTTGCATGTTATTATCCTATCGTTTTCTTCATTACTTTGATTATATACCACATGTTGGGGTGAAGTAGATGTGAATAAATATCACTGCCAGCCTGCATGTTTCTGCTTCCTGAGGAGCCTCTGTGGGTTGTGCTTTAATTCCGTTCTCTAATTCCTTTAATTCCTGCCAGCTCCTGTACAAAGACACACGAGTGTGGACAGAGCTGTGCAAAGTTTGCTGCAGGGAGGAAATATTTGTCAGCACTGTTACAGAGTCCCAGGAGCAATTTGTGTTCAGGAGGATCCATTGTCCTTTTGTCGTGGATGGGGATGTTGTGGCTGGTATTTCACAGGTGCTGACAGGATTTTCTGCCTCACCTTCCAGTTAACCTAGACCTGTGGGTGCAAACCTTCCCAGCTCCATCCCTCTGACTCCTGACCCTCTCCAAGGAAAGAGCATCTATCCTCAAAAGCTGGCTGGGAATCACAGCACCTTCGAGGAAATGCAGGCAGCACCTTGCTGTTCCCATTGCAAGTTTGGCTGATCTATGTTACAAATCACTACTGATCATTCAGGTCTACAAAATTTCCATCAGAGTATCCTTCCTGTGCCTTGTTTTTCCCTGCTCCACTTCGCCCCATGCACTCAATGCTCACTTGAAAGATGATCCAGTTCTCAAAAGGAATATTTCCCCACTGGTTTCACCACTGTTGCTTTTCCCTGCTCCTGATTCTCATTCTCTTTTTCAAATCCTTGAAAAAATCTGTATTCATCATCCACACCCAGCTTATCCTTATAGATATGACATATTTTATCTCCCTCAGCACTGAGCATGGGGTTCATCAGCAGAGGGAAAACTGAATGCTGCTTCTTTTATTAACTATTTATTACTACTATTAACAAGGATTTATTGCCTTTCTTTTAATAGAACCATGTACACCAGACAGTGGCTCAAATGCAGCCCATGGCTTAGTCAGATTTTTGTGAAGCTTGCTTTTCCATGTTTCTGTGTAACACGCCTGAGTTTTTTTTTAAAAACTGCCATTGTTCACATGGAGGATTTGAGATTAGAACAGTTGTGAAAGCATGTGCTGCTTCACAGAACCAAAAACGAGACACATTCGCTGATCTATTCCCCCTTAACTTACAGAAATTAAACTTAGTTAGCAGCTATGTATCCCTAAGAATCCAGAAGATCTGCAGAGGTGATCCAATCACCACAGAAAAACGGCCTTGACAAAAGCGGCTTCTTATAAAAAGTCAGAATAAAGTAGAAGGAAACTGTGACAGGAGGGGCTGTGGAGCAGTGACGGGGTGATGGATGAGGAAAAAGCTCTCTACAGTGATAACTTCGATAATAGGGATTTTCAGAGTGCTGGACACCAGCAGAAAATGATGTTAATTTAAAACAGAGCGCAACCTTGTGGAGTGCAGGGTGACAGCTCTGCCTTGAGTGATAGCCCTGTAACCCATGCCTGTCACCAAGAAATACAGATAAAAGCACAGCTTCAGTCTGTGGTAGGGCTTTTAAGCTGTACTTAGACTCTGGTGAGGGGGAAAAAACCCCACAAGACTTACCTGGAAAGAAAGTAAGCATTGCTGTTTTTAAAATACAGTAATTATGTTCGTGCTACCCAAACACGTATCAGTCTTAAATACAGGCTGCATAAAGAGAAGACAAAGTACAAGATCATTTGATTTAATTAAGATTTTAGGCAGAGTCCCACATTGAAGGCACTTTGCTGAAGACCTTCCCTGCTGCCAGGATTTCCAGAGCTGCATATCCTGTTCAAGTCTAAACTCAAGTTTTGTATGCAGGCTGCTGCTGAGGAGGGAGGAGAGTATTTGTTAATCAACTGCAATCACTACTATGAGAGTCATTTGAAAATATGGGGAAATACAAGACACTTAAATTAGTTTTAGAGCTTATCCACTCTGGAAAAACAGAATCAACTTCGTTTTAGAGCAAGGTATGAGATACAAAAAGCAGCTTTTCCAAACTCATACAGGGATTCTGTCACAGAGAGAAAATTGAACTCAAACTTTCTAGCAGAGACACCTCTTCTCTACCAGGTTCAGGGTGCTCTTCCCAATTTCCTGTCATTTTTGACAAAGTCGTTTTTCCAGATCTCCTCTCCCAGGCACGCAATGGAACAAAATCTCTCTTATTTGGACTGTAGGAATAATTAACATAATAATAATTTGGACTGCAATCATTACAGACTGATCAATTTCATAGCCCATATTGCTGCTTTTGAGTCATCTTTGCCAGCCCAGGTGAGCCTGTGGTCAGTCCCTGTCACAGGACTTTTGTCCCAGAGTGCAGCCTGTCCTCCTGCTCAGTTCTCACCAGGTGTTCATCATTCCATGAAGAGATGAATCAATTTGGATACTACCCTTTGGAACAGCAGGCAAAGACTGATTGCAGAGGAAGAGAAATCGATATTATTGAAAGGCAATTAAGACCATAATTAGATCCACAGCTGCCTGGAGACCAACAGTCAGTTGTCTTCTTTAATTTCATAAAAAGAAAGACCAGGACATTCCAAAGTCTTCAAAGCAGCTGTTTGTCCCAAACCTTCCTTCAACCCCTGGAGGGGACTTAAGGTGCAGTTCTTACAAAGTCTCTTAGCAGGACTTTCCTAAAGATTTCTGATCTGTAGCTCACTCTAGTGATGAGTTAGGGAACAATTAACTAATTGACCCAAAATAAAAGAAAAAAAAGAAAAGAGCATATTCCAATCATTCCTGGCCACATTTCATGACAATGAAGATATGTGAGTGCTTCCAAGAGAAAAAGCAAGAGAGACCAGAAGTTATTATAAATGGGAAAACGAGCATTTTGATCACGTGGCTTGTGAAGAGAAATTCTGGGAGAAACAGTTGCTAAGAGAGGCACAGGCATCAAAGGAAATGGGAATCAAGAGTGTAGGAGAGCTGGAGAAAGCAAAAAGCTGAGTAACGTACTCAGTGATACCGAGTGGTACTTAGTGATATCCCAGCCCTTTAAGGGTGATGGACAGGATAACATTGATTTTATCACCACTGCTTACCCTGGGTATCCAGGAATTCAGCGTTGTCCTGGTTTGAATGAAAGTGAATCCTAAGAAGAGACTCAATTATTAAAAGCATAAATGTATTTGTAGAAATTAAAATCTTTGGACTGCAAGGCCACCAAAAATCTAAATTAATCAACTTTTTCTTTTCCTTCTGCAAATTATGATCCAGAAGAAAAAAACATAGCTTCATTGTGCACGTTTGGTTCTTGAAAGAATCTTCTCTTCAACATATTTAAATCATCAGAATTAAATCCACTAATGATTGAAATCAACATAAAGTCATCAATTATTAAAATCAGTGTAAAATCACCACTGATATTTAAATTGTTTCTGCTTTGTTGATTTTTTTCCATTAAATTAAGGATATGTCACCAGGCCTTTCCTCCCAGAAAAGAGGACATTGCATATGAGCGACAGAGATTCTGAAGATGAAAAGTGTGGAAAACCCCTGGTAAGAAGGGACCCTGAGAAGCACTCCCCGAGTTACACAAGAGGCTTCTCCCACAGGATTCCCTGTTCTGCTATGTTAATGTACCCCAGTTCTGCTTTCCCTGCTCACCCATGCCCCTTGCTCTCAACCACTCCCTCCCCGTTCCCCTATTGCTCCCATACCCTAACCCTGCCTGTGTACTGCCCCCAAACGATTGGCCCCTGATGCTCTGCCTGCCCCTATCACCCCTGTACTTAAACCTGGACCCTCCTGTGATGCTTTCTCTTTGTCACTGGAACCCTCCACGTGCAGGGCTGGAATAAACATCTCTGTGAACTCAACAAAGACCCTTCCCTGCTCTTTGCCACTGGTGCAGATAAGCAGCTATCCAACTGTAAGAGAGGGTCTGAAGATCCCTTTATCTGCCTCATGTTCATCGCAAGACCCTCCAAAAACCTCCAGCGGGGGAACAGAACTCCGACAAGGGCCCAATGGTTTGAGGGCGGGGGCAGTACACAGGTGGGGTTAGGGTATGGGAGCCAGTGGGGGAAATAGAGGAGGGGGTGGCTGAGGAACAGGGGTCTGTGGGGAAGGAGACCATCGAGGGAGCAGAACGGGAGTACATTAGCGTAACAGAACAAGGTATCCCGTGGGAGAAGCCTCTTTCTCTCACTCCAACTTGGGGCATGTGTTGAATGATGGAACAGCCCTGCTTTTCAGGGGCTGCTCCAAGAAACAACAAAGTCTATAGATTGAGTGATTAGAAATCAGAAGGCTTTAATAAGATTATATAGATGAAACAGAGATATGAAGAGGGAAGGAGAATCTCCCCAGCCAGCTCGTTTTTTGGGGTCTTCTCCCTCTGTCTGTCCGTCTCTGTCTGTGTGAACAGAGCAGCAAGAGTGTCTGTGTGCAGTTACAAGATATGAAAATAAATCTCAAAATAGAAGTGTTGTTCTTTGGTCAGAGAAACAATTTGAGATATATGAAAAAGAGTTTAAGAAGAGAGCTGTGATGTTTGCATGCTATCAAACTGAAAACAATCTGACAACTTCAAAGCTGCAAAAACCACTGAGGAACAAAAGTGCCTAAAGAAATCTTGTCAGGGTTAGCAATAGGCATGCCTCTCAGTGTCCTTCCCTTCCAGGGGGTTGTGAGATAACAAAGTGGATTCGGTGCTTTTCACATTGAATTAGATCAAGTTTGGGTTTTAAAGCCATTTTTTTAATCATTCCACAGCTGAGAGCTGGCACTGTAGCATTTTAGGCTGGTTCCAGGCCTAACTCTGGCAGATTTGAAGGAGAGATATCAACGAGGCTTCAGCCATGAAATTTTTAATACACTGCTACAAAAAGCCCAGCAACACCCAGTGATTTTTATTGGAAAACACGTATTTCTTCCAGACAGTTTATGACATTTTATCAGGTTTGTTTCTCTATGAAAAGTTTCCATATTATAACCAAGCCATTTTACCATTGCTGTAGCAAATACAGAACCAGCTTAAAAAGGTGACCACAGAATAAATGCAATTGATGTGTAAAATCCAGAGCCAAACTTTCTTTTCTAGCTAAGCAAGGAAAGTGTAGGACTAGGAACATAAAGGAATTAAAAGTCAACAGCAGAAATAATTGGACACCAAAATTAAAATTTAGTCTTTCAATTCACTGTCCAGCATCACCTGACTTTCTTCCATTTGATTTTTACTGGAATGCTGTTACCCCACTCTTTTTATTTTTGAAGTCATCATCTGTTTTTTCATGCTCAGAGACCTCAACCTCTCTCAGCCTCAGAACTTCACAGCCACAAACCAAATGCTCAGTGATCCACATGAAATTGATTGTTTGGCTACCACTATGTTTGAAGGACTCTTTCAGCAGCAGAATGACTTCCTCTATCTCAGTTTCTTGTAAAAAGTTCCTGGAACTAGTTTTGTATTTTCATTCTCATATCTCAAAACACTGCAGGACGTGATGTGGTGGTGTGCCTACACTGCCTTCAAGTCTTTTTCCATCACCTTCAGTGGAGCCAATGTTTACCTAGACTTTGCAAATTTGAAGAAATAACAAGTTTTGTCAGGTTATCCTAAATCCAATGAAGGGCAGTAGTTCAGAGCATTACTTGCTATACCTATAAAATGTGTCCAGTCAAAAAAAGCTCAGCCTTAAAGAGCCTGTCCCCAAACAAGTCTGGACTACCAGGATGAAGGTGACTATTGGAATAACACCAGAACTGCCCTGAACCTGTGACCAGGGAGACCTTGCATGAGGAGAATCCTGAATTCAAACCTGCCAGCCTTGACTTGCGAACCCAGGTACTGAAAGGATGACTGGGACAGACCAGGGTGGGGAAAGGAAGAGTCAAAACACACAAGATCTTTATCCAAAAACTGGCAGATTCACAGTATGAGAAAAGGGCCAGGGGTGAAAATTCAGAAAAATTGGAATAACGAACTGAGCTGTCCACTCAGAATTGCTTAAATCAGACAGAGAAGCCAGTCTAAAATCATCTTATGATCACATCTGCCCTCACTCAGCAAAATTTATCCCCAGGCATTAAGCTTGAGGAAGGAAAGCTGTAGAACAGCGGCACCCACTGGAACCAACACCACCTTCTTTAATCCAGGAAAAAACATTCATAACTCACTCCGTGTTTTAACTGATTCAGTAATGCTGATTACATGCACATGAACCTGCCCAATAAAGCCCTCAAGACAAATGTTATGAGCATAATTCAGCCACAGCCTTCTCCAGAGTTGTCGTTTGTCCTTTCAGTTCTGTGGGATCTCTTTGGCGAGGTTTGCCCATGGAAATTAAGAGGAGTTAATTGCACAGTGGCTGAAATTATGCATGAGGAACTGGAGATGAGACTCAGAAAGGTCATGGTCTACCTCAATATCTGCTTGCTCCCCTCTGTTTCTGTGCTCTGCCCTTTGTCATCCCAAGGAAAAGGCTTTGGATGCCACCCCCAGCCCCTCTCATGTTGGGATAATTAGTGAAGGTGGCAGAACAAACACCCCACCATACAGGTCAGGGAAACCTGCCTGGGCACCAAAGGAAAAGTGGACACAGCAGGGTTATGCCAAGGACCTAAACAGATTCCTAGAAAATAATAAAATATGGAATAGCTGGAAGCAGTGGTATGTAACAGAGGAAGGCACTGTGCCTGTTGATGGGAATGGGTTATACTGTGGAGTCTCATCCTGCAAAAGAGGCTGGAAATCAGATGGGTTGAAGGTCGGAGGACCTCCAGTGCAGTGAGACCTTGCCTTAGGGCACAAGGTGTAAGAAATCATTTATGAATCGTTTTCACTTTACCTTCTGCCTTGCTGACTCTCAAGGAGGTGGACACTGACATATATTCCTACAGGTCTGATTTCTCCTGGACTTTACCTCTCCAGGAACTCAGTTATCTAGAACAGACTTATTAGTTTGTCTTCCTGCTTTTACCCATAGAAACATATCCAGATTGCAAAACAGAAATAATATAGCCTTTAATACTATAGATTTTTTCCTTTTGCATCTTCAGTGAAACATTCATTCTCCTCAAGCAGAACCTCACACAGCACCTCTGTGATTAATGTAATGCCTTGGAGGTAGAAAATCTCACTGGTTCTGACAATAGAAGCAAAATTACTTAAAAGGTGTTTTTCCTGCTGGGATGCCAAGATCCCTCCTGTCTCATACAGGCACCTACAGGAGCTGTTGCTGCTGCATTTCAGGCTTATCAATAAGAGGAGAAAATCCCCTGAATCTGAAGTAACCCCGCAGTCAGAGTTGCCCTGATGGGAGGGCTCAAAGCAATGTTCAGGGAGAAAAAAACTTCCTCAGTGATGATTCTTTTCCCGGGGAAATATAAAAAAAGAAACAAAAGTGAGAGGGAAACGGCACAGTTTCAAACTGGCAATGTGGATTGGGTATAAGGAAGAAATTCTTCCCTATGAGAGTGAGGAGTGGGATGAAATCATCTGAGAAGCTGTGACTGCCCCTGGATCCCTGGCAGTGTCCAAGGCCAGGCTGCACAGGGCTTGGAGCAGCCTGGGACAGTGGAGAGTACCCTTGCCCATGGCAGGGATTGCACTGGATGACTGTAATGTCCCTCCAATCCAAACCATTCCAGGATTCTGTGGTTTTATCCAGCCACACAATCAGTGTCTCCTTCCTGCATAATTAAAGCATCTCTTTCCCAGGTCTTGCTCAGTCAGGGGGTTACAGAGGTGATCACTAGGGAAACAGTTAATGAGGAAAAGTGCCTTAACTTGATATTTCTTCTCCATTTATTAAGTCGTTTACATTTGAGGAAAATATAAAATGCTTTTAATTTGGCAGTAGTTCAGATGTACTTGTTCTCAATGTCTTAACTTAAGCCACATATTTAGCATACTGTGAATATGAAACTATACACACATACCCATTTATTAGCCAAAACCACATATAAACTATTGCAATATCAAAGAAAACCCCTATTTTGAATGGAGGGTTCTGAGCACCAAAATTTTCCCCAAACATTGTTGCAGTCTGAGCGTGCATGGCTTTTTTTCATGATCTGAGTGCCAAAACCACCTCAAGATGGACATTATTTTACTTTCTATTCTTCTCCCTGTAGAGAGAAAGAAAAATTTAGCTCACTGTGTAAGAAGAGAAGTCTCTAATAAGAATTTTAAGTTTTAAAGCTTTCTTAAGGTAAGATGACGTTTGGGTAAACCTGTACAAATCTGCTATTTTTAAATACAAATAGCAGAGGAAAGAACTGCAAATGTAAATTTGTTTTCTTTGTGGTGTCACTATTGACTCTCACGACCTCTGACACAGGAAGAACATAGCAGCATTGATGGAGTGGAAAATGGCATTTCTAAATCCTTTAAATGTCAAGGTGGTCAAAATGCTGCATCTGCTCTGGTGTCAAGGAGAGCCCAGAAATTCCCTTCTTGTGCTTCAGAAACCGTCCTTACCAAAGGAGAGGAATACCTCCTTTTGAGGCCATAAAACTGAGGAAAAAAAACTCTGGAATGTGAAAAATTAAAGAGACAGCTCTACATTTTGCTTTCTCCCACCTTGGAACCAGCTGGCTGAAGTTGGAGCAGGAAGAAACTGAGATTGAGGCAGAGAATGGACAAATCTGGAGCTAAATTATACTAACCAAAGGGACAGCCTAAGAGAAAGGAAGAGTTAATCATTGGAAAAAGACAGGATTGTCAGACGGGAAAGAGATCTTTACTTTTATTACTTTTGGACACAGGGATAGAAAAAGAATGGGCAGCAATGGTTATTCCAAGTGTTTTTTAATGTACTTAACCCAACCACAGCTGTTGAGAAAATGCTTTTATTTTAATTAAAAGATTAATTTTCATTTGCAAGCTCAATAGTGAACACACCTTTTAGGTTTCCCTTGAAGCTCCATTAAGGTGCTTTGAGATATGAAGGACTTGAAAAGCCTGAATTTTGTGAATTTAGTGAGGGCTATGTCATGTTGTTGAAATGTGACTAATTTAATTTTAAATTGTTTTTCTTATCATTTTTAATGCTGTTACTGCAGACGTCCACACCTCTGTTTTCCATAGCCGGAAAGGCTAAAGCACAGCTTCTCATTAAGCTGAGCTGATTCCTTGCAGGGATTTATTCCGTCCCCTCAGAAGGACACTTTTCAATTTCAAACAAAAATGAGTTTGTCAACTGGATGGATTTGATCGTTAGATAAATGTGTTTTATCAGTTGAATGGATTGGGCTCTTTACATTTTGTCACAACCATCTCAAACTGTCCTGCCAGTAAAACACATTCTGTCAAAGCTTTGGGCCACCATGCTCACAGTGTGTGTTTGTCAACAGCCTTAATTCATCCTGTCAACAGAATCCATTCAGAAGGAAAATAACTCAATCTCTTTTGTCAACATCAAGAGGAAAATCTTGGTGGTTGGAGTTTGAAAAAAAAAAAGTAAACTCCACAGTCAAAGATCTGTATTTTCAGGCCTAAATAAAGAGAATCACAATATATCCATTATCTTAACATAAGTAAATTATAACTTATAATTAAAGAGAAAATTCAATAAAGTACTAATATTTCCTGGAGCAATTGGGATGTGAACCTGGAAATTTCCGGCGTGAAAGCTGATGTTTCCACCACCTGTCACTGAATTGAACATCTGGTTCCCAGGGATGCTGCGTACTAAATCATATATTTTCTAAAACCCCAGAGAAGCTGAATAGCAATCTTTGTATTTCTTAAGAAAATTCAAAGGCTCTGTAGGCAAATTACAAAATTTCATAGACGATGAAGATAAGAAGGCTTATTTCCCTTGCTGACAAAAACATCACAGCAGTAGAAACATAAACAAAATCTATTGTGGCTTCCTGGAATTTGAAAATGTAATGCATTGATCCAACTGTTCCACTCCGTCATGGTTCTTCTCTGCACGTTCCTTCACAGCTCGAAGTACCGCTGAGCACATTACAGCATCGCAGGGACCGAAAATCCAGGTAGATGTATGGCACAGAAAACTCTGCCAGGATGTCAAGATGTTTTTCATTTCTCCCCCTCATCGCCCAGATTGTGGTGCTGTGTTGAAAGTCATGGCCATTGAAAGGCTAATGCAGCAAGTGCTTCTCTCTTGGTACATTTCGGTGAGCAAGAGCTACAGGGACAGTTTGGACTCTGTGAAAGAGAAAGAAAATTCTTATACCTCGAGCTGAGGAAAACCCATGCACAGCACACAGCGGATGTGTGCAGTATACACGGTAAAGGGCGACAAAACCGAATGCCACAAAGCCGAATGCCATCGCTGGTCTTCGGTTCTGTCCAGAACACAGGAGAAGAAAAAAGCTGCAGAGCACCAGGCTTGTGTATTCAGTGTATCGAATTTCGTAAGTCCGGCCAAAAGCTGCTTCACAATCAGATTCAGCTGAGAATGCTCTTGCTGCTTCAGATAGTAACACGCAGCCGTTGGACTTCATCACACAGCCAGCTTAGAAGCAGTTTCTTACCCCTTGGGTGTCGCAGAGTCCACGCAGCTTGAGCTCACTCAGAAGGACGCATCAGAAAAGAAAACATTCTTCAAGTACCCTTTCTGCACGCAGCCTTGACACTGCGCACAACGCACTGCGGCCCGCTGGCTTCCTTCTCAGACAGACGTGCCATCCCATTATTCACTCCCACAGCTCCGTTGCGACTTCCAGCAGCTGCTACCATAGAAAAAGGCTCAGGAAATAAAAGCCAGTGCTGGGCTTCAGCTTCACCTCACCTCACGTTTGCCACGTAAACTCCCCGCTGCACTCTGTACTCTACTTCTGCTCTACATCTACCACTGTGATCTCCGTAGCTCGAAGCCTAGATTGCGGTGTTGTGTTGAAAGTCTTGGCCATTGAAAATCCAATCCAACTTAAGAGCACCTGAA
>VZTN01025343.1:0-52172 GCA_013400515.1 Erpornis zantholeuca
GCCTGGCTGGATTTTAGACACGGTGTAACACAATACCTGCTCTTTCAAGAATCTGCTATCACTTCTGAAATTGGCAGGTGATGTTATTTTTAACTGCGGGGGGCACTACAATCCCCCTAAAAACTGATTTTACTTATTCCCTTCTAACTTTTAAAGCCTACCTCTATATCTTTTCTTTAATTTCCAAAGGTGTTCTAAGATTGACTACTGTTGGCTCTACGTTATTACTCCCCTCTCCAGTAGTTTTTATTATTTTTATTACTGGATCTCTTACACTGTTTTTCATGTTTCTGTCTTGAGAACCTGGCAGTATATTTTCCTTTTACTGTTTATAAATTTGTGCAATTTTTGTTCTGTTGTACATTATTGTGAAGACCAAGCAAATATGGTATGATGAAAATAATGTTGGGATTAGGTAATTAGGGATTTTCCAACATTGCCTTCTCTCTTGGGTTCCAATATAAATCTATGTGTTATTTCAAGCATGAGTTATTGAAAGTATTCAGACATGTGTAGGGTTTGAGAATTGACTCTCTTTACCTCTATGCTGCCACAGTCAGAAAATGCCTCCCTGAACAAACCAGCTCCAATAACTGCATTATTTTAAATATTTATTGGTCTTTATTGTGAGGCCAATACTGAAAGAATGACAAATGTCCTTCAAACTGTTTATGCCTGCTTGTTGCACACAACAGAGCTGGCACTGCTGACTTCACTTTTTAAGTGGTCTAACTCCTGAGCTCCAAATGGATGTTTTTGGTTGGTTTTTGGGTGCAAGCTGGAGTAGGATTTGAAACAAAGGGTTTCCCATAAACGAAATTAATTGAGAAAGGCAGCATTTGTCAAGGAAGCCCCAACGTCTGGGAAAAATACATACTGGTTAGCTAGTTTTACTTGAAACAGAGAATATGTAGCTTTTAGGGGTTTTATTTTTTTTTCTGTGGCAGAAAGTCCAATTGCAATTTTTGTGTTGAGAACTTTCTTATTACACAATACGAATTTTCAAATTTAGCATGACATTAATGAATCACAGAAATATTGCTTGGGAGGGACTCCTGACCACCATCTACTCCAACCTCCTGTCCTAAACAGGACTAAAAGCAACCTTAAACTGAGTCAGTGGTGGCTTTGTCCAAACAAGCCACGTAAACCTCAGAGGAAGGCAAGTGTGAGCAGCACAAGTGGGGACAGTAGGTATCACCCACAAAATTAAAAAAAAAAAAAAACAAAAAACCAAAAACAACCAAAAAAAACACCCCCAAAATCCCAAAACCCCCAACAACTTATAGAACACTGTCAGGAAATCAGCCCTTTCCTGCAAGATTGTTCTCTCCATCCCCTTAGCCTCTGGGAAATGCTTTTTCTACTGAAAACCACAGATTTTTTCTTCTGGTGTGCCACCATTTTGCCGCCAAGGAAAGAATGCAGCAGCAGCAGCACAAAGTGGTTACTACTGTTTTATTAAATAGAGGTCTTCATAAATTCCAGCTGCTGACCATGTGTTCCATCTTTTCATGTCCAAACTGACACTCATTTTACGAAATTCTGAGCACTCATGTGAGCAAATGTTCTTGCAAGTCCCCAGGCTTTATATGTGCATTGGACATAAACCCTCAGCGTGTGACTTTAGCCTGAAAGATCTGTTGAACATGATCCTTCCACTTCATAATTGCTCCATTTATTTTTTTTTTTCTAAAAATGAATCTGATTTTAGAAACTGATCAGATGATCATTAGACTATTTTACTTGAGCATTATCTAGCATAGATAATCTGTGGAGATAAATGAGGACCTAGAGATTTCAGCCTGTAATCATAGCAATTTGAAGGGGAAAGGATTTTATCCTGACATCTGTGGCAATGCAGGGTTGGAATTCAGAGGCAATGGTGGAGGAAAAGTAGGGCTTTGTTAAGAAAAGCCATCAAGATTTTCACAGCGTTTTAGGAGTGATGGTTAATACCCAGCAGGCATGACATTAAACCTAAGATCTAGCTAGTATTGCTTGTGAATGCTAACAACTGTTATCCCTCAGGAGTCACATGGGAATTTTTTTTCCTAGTTAACTTCAGTGGAATTTGGAGGAGACATTTTGTAAGGGGATTTGATCCATTTATTAGTTTAACATTTCTAAATCCACCTAAAGTCACAAAATCCTGTATTTGGATATTGCCTCCCCAATGAGAATAGGGAGAGAAGTTTGGAAGTTGTGTTGTTTTGACTCTTGCATTAATATTTTGCTGTAGATGACTGCGATACCTTAAAGGCAACCTCAAGGAAGTGGCAACAAATGACTGAGGCATGAAACCCTCAGCCCGAGGAGCTGAACTGCAATCCACCAGAGCATCAGCCACAATCACAGGAGTTGCTCATTTAATCCTTCCACCTCTTGCTCGAAAAGGAGAGCCTACTTCAATCTTATCCTCACACATACTCAATGAAATCGTGTGTGTTAGAGCACATCCAAGAAAGAAGGGAGACACTAAGATAGGGAGTCATCTGCAGGCCTCCATGGCTGGAGCAAACACAGGACAACCTCAGTGCCAAAACAAACTGCTGCTCTTAATACTCCAATAAATACAGAAGGAATATTAATGTATATAAGGAAGGGAAAAACAACACTTGTGTAATCCATTAAATTACTACCTGCCAGCTTTCTAATACAGTAACAAGCAACTCGAATGATCAGAACATGATTAAACCAGACACTCAGTACTAGCAGGGCTTCTAAAAGAAGGGAGATAAAAGTAGATTTCTCCTGGGAGTAGGCAAAAAAACCTGAGGAAGAAAGCTATATTCATATAAGTGACAACCAGACAGAGAGAATTTGCTGTTTGTGTCATGAAAATTATTTAGAGGTAAGGGCAATTTCTATCTNAAGTTGCTACACCAGCCTTGAGAAAGGTTTGGTTAGTAAAATGCAGCAAAATGTTTCAGAAAGCTATTTACAGATCTGTTTCTGTACTACTGAGATCTTGTTTATATACCAAAGACTGAGGCATTATGGTTAAATTGACCATTACAAAAGATATATTGAAATACTTCATACTGCATTATTTTCAACAGGACTTATTTAGGATAAAGTTGAGTGTTGGTTCTTACAAGGAAAATATATTTCAAGAAGAAAAAAATGAGGGAGAGACACCACTTTGATTAATATTAGCAGAACTAAAACTAGGCCAAAGTTCTGTCATTCTGTGATAGTAGCAGGGTTAGAAAGGATTGAAATACAATATTTTCTGAGGAACAAAAATACCAAAATATATTTTAAAATGGCTGGTTTTAGTTTTCAGTCTTAGAGAGAGGTTTCAAGGAAGGGCCCTGGATTTTTGTTGCAGCTGGAGCCCCTGGGAACAATGACAATGACAGTGATGTAGAACCTGGGATATTTCTCATCTCCTGTGGAAAGATGTCTCCCCAGACTGTTTCTGACTCCTAGCTGTGGTGGGACAAGGTCACAAGCACACAGGGAATAGGAGAGCAGCACAAAAGCTTGAGGGGGTTGATTTAGGGCAAGCCATCCCATGGTCACCAGCTGCAAAGGGGACTCACCAGTGCTGCTCAATGGAGTCCAAAGTTCTAAGCAAACTTAGGTCTTAACACCTCTGGAGTATAAATTAATATTTGCAGGAATAGCTAAGATCCCACATACCCACCAGTCTAGGTGAGGTCAGCTTTGGATAAGGGATAATGAAGTCCAGCCATTTAAAACAGCTCCTTCTCCTCCATCCTGAATTATTGCAATATTCTGGAAAGGGAAGTGATTTTCTGGCTCTTCAAAGTGGCGAGGTCAGAAGCATACAGAGAAGAAATAATATCTAAATGCAGTGTAAACTTTTGGCATGCGAAGCAGAGCTGAAATAATTCAATGCGGATGCGCGGCGAGGACGTTTCGTCTCCTCACTGTTTGCCAGAGAGGTCTGTAAAATACGTGACTATTTGTCTGCCAGAACCGTGTGCATCTGTGACAGAAATCACAGCATGCTGTGTCTTTTTTTTCACGTGGACTGACAAGTACAACCTTCCTCACTGCTTTTTCTATTGCAGGACAATTTAATTTGGTCAGTATTTCTTAAAAAAACCTAAGAGAGCTCCACATCTGTCCTAATGTTTAAAAAAAACATCGAAGAGAGATTTTTTCCCAAATATATATATTTTTTTCTTCTTAGCAATTGTGTGCAATTTCACTAATTAGCTGTTATTTTTAAGAGTAGTGCAAAGGAAACCTCAGTAACTTCTACACCTGGTTATTTCTGTACTTGAATCTAACTTACAAGCTGAGGTAAATATTTTTGCTTAAAAAGAGGAGACTCTTAGACACTTTCTTAGAGAAATCTAGCCCTGTAAAACCTGTTAAAAAAAAAAAAACTGGTTTAAAAAAAACCCACAAAAAACAAAGAAACAAAACTAATTTTGGGGGATCCCCTTTTCCATATCTTCTCCTTTCAAATATGGTTGGAAAACAAATCATCACTGTCTTAGTTGGCTCACGTTAAAGCAAATCAGATTTCTGTCTTGTTATCTGTTTGCTTCTATTTCTCTTAAAGACCTGAAAGGTTTCCACAACTTGCTTTTGAGACTGACATTACTTTTGCATCAATTTTTCAACCTTGAAGCAACGTAAGCAGGAGCACCACTGGCATTTGTTTGTCACACTGGGCTCCCCTTGCACACTTGTGTAAATTTGTTTAGTCTTGAGATAGGACTGAGGAGTGCTAATTCCTTCTGTTTTCCTGGTGTGCCCCGAAGAGGAGCCTGATTCATGGAAAATTCCTTAGGTCTCTAGAAGGAAAATCCCTCTAAAACAGATCATGTCAGAAAACACAGTTAGAACTGCTGTTAACCCCCAGCAAATTCCCCGAGCCTTGGCTGACATCCTCACATTCCAAAAATCTTTAAGAAATTTGTTCTCTCTTCTCCTGCAGAGTAATAACTTGTTTAGGAGACCCCTCATATGAACCAAATTAATAAAAACAATAGACGGACCTTTATTTATTGGAAAAACTGAAAAACACAGGAAAAGAGGTGCCAGTATTAAAAAAAAAGCTTAGAAAATATGAAAAAAATTGGAAGAAATATGTGTCCTATTATCCCTCCCTCATTTTAGAACATGATTTCTCTCTGTAGGATTTTTTCCTGAGATAGAAAATGTTGATACAGAACAACGGGGCACTGCATAGGGATGTGAAGGCTCTGGAAACAGCATTTTTTTAGCTGAACTTAGCACAGGTAATTTCTAAACAGTGATTAATAAATAATATTAAGAAAAACATAGCTTGCATGTGTGTGTTTCTACCAAGACAGCTTTTAAAAGTTTGGGGTAGTCATAGTGCAACATGTTTGTTCCTTTCAGGTGTGCAGTGAGCATATTCTGATTATGGAAATAAACCCATCAAATCCACAGATCATTTTGTAAAAAATTACATCTCTGTAGGGGGGTAGTTTTTCATCAAAGCTGTATTTTTGTATTTTTTGTATTGCCATCAATAATGCTACAATTGACTTCAGAATTTCAGGAGACTACGAAGTGAGGGTTCCTACCTTGCCTCAAAATGCAAATCCCACTCCAATTACTTTGATTTGGCTTAAGGTTTTGGGAAGAACAACTGGACATCCGAAGGATGCAGCAAAATGTGGCTTGACAAGAAAGAGGGAGGGTGTATAGAAACACATACATGTGTAATTTATACCAGGAGTGGAAATATTCCTGTAGTGCACATCAGACATCTGATTGAATCTTTCAAACTTATTGAACCATCTTAATTTCAAGCTTCTAGCTTGAGGAAACTGGGAGAGGTATCATCATCTTTTTTATTTATTACTTCTTTAATTGGGAACCATTTCTCTGGTTCTTCTTTAAAGTGATTTAGTGCTCAAATGACAGCAGAGACTAAGCACAGTCCTAAAGAGAAAAGCACTGACAATAGTTGTTGTTGGCATCATTCTTCCTGCTGCACAGGAGTTTAACTAATGCATCCAGTTCTCCTGCTCTTGGAATAACAAATTCAACATCAGAAAATTGCTTGGGGAGCTTACAAGCCAGAGTTACAAAGTACAAGGAGAAAGACTAAGAGGAATCTAAATGAAGATGGTAATCATTAAATGATCCCTTCTTTGAGGGTTTACATTGGAAAGCCTCAACCTCCTCAGATATTTGAGCCAAGCCCCTTCAGCATAAAACTCTCTGGTGACTGTGAGGAAGCTGCTGGTTTACCCTAGAGTCCCTTGAGAGAAAGCAGAATGTAAAGGAAAGTGTTGGTTTCTTTTTTTCAAATATTCCTGAAGTAAGTTTCATAACAGACCTGAAGAGGTAGCAAAGTTATTGTTCCCACTTGGCAGATTTGGAACTTAAACCACTAAGCAATGAGATCATTTCTGTGAGATCAGGCTGCAAGCAATAGCCCTTGCCATCTTACCGTGGAGCCCTAGCAAACAACTTCATCCCCACAATTATTCTTCAAGGCGAGATGATATCATCCCCCACTTTATAGCCGGAGAACCGATGCCCAAAAGATTTAGCAGCTTGTTGGAGATAGTACAAAAGTTCTTTGACAGGTTTGGAAACTGAAACCAGATCTGCCAAGCCTCAGTCTGATACCTTAAACACATGCCCATCCTGGTTCCTGTCCTTTTGGCTGTTACTTGAGCCAATTGTGCCTGATTTGACTTTAAAATATTGACATACAGAACATAGTCTGCTCATTGCATTCATTTAAAGTAAGGTGCAGTAATGAGGCTGGTGGGATAGCAGCAGCAAAAGCTGTGACAGTCCACAGCACAGGTGTGCATGAAGAAGCAGAATTTTGGAAGAAGTATGTCCTGTACCATGCGATTCCATCAGAGCTGCATACCAAAGATGTATGCTATACACATGTTCTCTGATCAGACAGGTCTGATTGCTGCTGGAAAAGTGAAAAGGACATTTGATTCCAAAGAGAATCTCTGTAACACACCCTGCAGAGCCCATCCTACAAGCAAACAATCAGCAAACCACAGCAAAATCCAGCAAACCACTCAGAAAAGGTTTTTTGGTTTTGTTTGTGCCTGTCACGACAGAACCAACATGCTGGAGGAAACAATCTCTTTCTCTCCCTCTGCCCACCTTGTCCTCCAGTTTCTCAAAGGTTTTCTGGGAACTTCCCTTCATAGCCCAGTCAATAAATGTAGAAAATCATAAAGATGTCTTAATTGAAAAAATAAATTACACACAGCGAGTCTGGGCTATCTCAATCCAAACAACAAAGCAGTTAAGTTTATTTAGGGAAGGCGGATTAGTGGAGAAAATTGTTATCAAACCACAAAATGACTAACCAGGGACATCCCTGCTAAGACATTTACTCTCCTAACACAATGGCCCACATTGTTAGTTCTGCTCCTTATGCTCCCAGACCAGTGTGAGAGAGGGTGTGCAAAGCTAGGATAAGGCACTTAAATTCCTCTCTAATTCTGGTGCCGGCCAAGTTGTCCTTTGTGTATTGCCAGGGAACTCTCTGCATGTTCCCTGAGCCACTGCAGCACCCAGGCTGACCAAGGAGTCGGAATTCTCTGGGCACACTACCTTCTTTCTTGGTCACATTCCTGGTACTGCAGCAGTGATGAAAAACATCTGCTGAGGTTGTTTCCCTAAGACCAGAAAAGACCCACTGAACCATGGCTGAGCTGGATGAATAAACCCTGTTTGTGCAATTGTTTTATAAACTTTCAAAAGCAGTGAAAGAATTTTTTGTCATCTTGCTTAAAAACTGGCAAAACCAAAAGAAAAGAAAACAAAAGGAACCAGAAGCGGGTAGAAGTGGATGTAATCAGAAATCCCTCTGACTTTTTGATGTGCACCTTCTCATGTTTTCTGAGATCAGTGAATAGCTGTTCCTCTGGAAAAAAGTACAGTCCCTGGAGGGATGATTTTGGAACTCTCTTTATTCTTTTACGGTTTGACATCTGGAATTTGGTGGCCAGCATTTTTTTACCAATAAATGAAATGAAACTAATTTTATGAAATGCTGTGGAATTATCATTCCTATTTATTGAATAGTCTCAGTAAGATACTATGAGCAACAAAATAAAACCTGGGGAAAATTATGTAATTTAAATAGAGCCTAAATTGCAATCTGCAGTAAATTCACATCAAGCCTTAATCTAACTTGAAGATGCATTACCAGTTCATCATGAAACAAAAAAAACAAACCAAACTCTACAAAGAAATGCTGTCCTTTTACTGCACTTCACAAAATATGTGATGAAAAGCACAGGGTAAAAATATGTTTACAAAACTGCTCCACATAATCCACATGAGCAAATAATACAAGTATCTATAAAAATGAAGGTCAGAAGAGAATTGTTTCCCAGAGTAATTTGTCTGGCATGAACTGACCCAGGACAACAGATGACTATTCAGTGTGCTGTCTCATGTAAAATTCAACTATTTCCCAAAACATAGGAGGAAAAAAAATAAATAAAAACAATATGAGGAAGCAATTGATATTATCATTCCCCCATTGTTCTCTACCCTGCAAACCAAAATAACTTCAAGGACAGTATGAAATCCCCTGATAAAATATCAAGACACAAGCCTCCAAGAAGCATTTTGCTACAAAAAGATAAAAACTAGAAAACATCCAGAGTACCACACAGTCTATTTTGC
The DNA here is from genome assembly GCA_013400515.1 of Erpornis zantholeuca. NCBI lineage: Eukaryota > Metazoa > Chordata > Aves > Passeriformes > Timaliidae > Erpornis > Erpornis zantholeuca. Next base: position 8,638 of record VZTN01025343.1, read on the forward strand.
CAGAAACAAGTCTGGCACTTAGGAGACTGCCTTTGGTGGCAAGTTCATACACTGGCTGTGTCAAAAACATAGAGGCTGGAAGGAATTCTATTAAGCTCATGTGGGCTCCAAACTTACATCAGGATGAGATTTGCCCACAAATATTCCTTCTTTGCCTATGCCTTGCCTTGCCTTCCCTCGGAAGGAAATCCAGGCATGCAGGAGGAAGGTGTGGAGCTGGGGCTAGACTTCCAGCAGCAGGCAAGACCTCAGGACATCAAGGGGCATGTACCCACCATGTGCTCCAAGTTAGGCACCAGCCTCTCAAAAACAATCGCAGCTGATAAAAACAGAGCATTAGACCATCTTGCTATAGCACCTTCTTTGGTCTCCAGTTTGTCCCTGGAAAAATGAACTTTTTGGTCTCTAAAGGGAACGATAAACAGGTTCCAGGGCAGCTGGGAGAGAGCCAAACGTGAACCTTAAATAGGCACGTGCGATGCCCTCGGTGCAGCAAAGGGCCCGGATGCGCTATAGCCAAAACCACAGAGCCTGCATCCTGCCAGGGCAAGCAGGGTTTCTGACAAGATTTATCATTTCTCTTGTTATGATCTAGTCCTGCAGGCATTTCATTTTAATACAAAGTAAGCACTTGTGATGATTAAGGGAAACGTAGAGTTGGATCACTTTGTTGTTCGGTGGCCAGTCATAACACAAAATCTGCTGGTTAGTGCAGAAATACGGTGTTCCAGGCTATGTGTGGTTACCGTCTGCTCCAGCATCTGGGCTGATGCAGGGAGCTCTCTGACACAGACCAACAGAGCTGTTCTCAGCCCTCATCAGCTCCCTTCTCGCTGCTGCCACCACCACTGCACGTTTTCTCACAGAGACTTCATATGCTTGAAGGAAATGCAAGAGTTTATCAAGAAAGTTCACGTGGGCCACTCTTGTCTGTTATCATCTGGTCCCAGAGCACATCCCTGATCCTGGGGGTGGCCCTGACACATTCCATGGGAGAGGGGATGGCCTCTTCGGGGCACAAGCCCTTTCAGATGCTGCAGTGGGATTTCACACCCGGGCTCTCTCCAACGCGAGCATAAAAATCCTTGCTCCTGCTGTCACTTCCTTCTTAATTCCTGCCCTTTCGAGGCTGGTATCCATACATGCACGGCTCTTTGCTGTTGGCTTATCCCTCCCCCTGTGCGAGCTGCAGGACCTACAGTACAGACATCTGATTTAAATAAGTGTCCAGAAAGGAGGCTGGAAAACTGGCACAGCCGTGCACACAACAGCAAGCTCCTAGGCAGGAGACAGGCCATGTCAGTGGGCTCCAGCCTGTGCTGCCTAATCAAAACCAGGGAACAGGGAATCTGAGCAAAGGCTGCTCTGCACTCTGTCCTCTGCACAGCCTCTGCTCCTTGCTGAGCCGCTTCCAATGGCATGCCCAAACCCGCTTAACCATTAGTATTGCCCTGAGCAGTGACATCGCAGTGACTTTTTTAGAGAACAAGGCACTTGGCAGGCTTGTTTCACAACCTCGTAAGGACACGTAAATGGCTCCTCTGGCTGTTTCCATTTGTGATGCAGCTGGCAAGAAAAGCCTGCACAGCACATGAACGGGGAAAGGGATGATGAAAGGAAACATTTCCCCTTAGCAGTGTAATTAATGCATAATTATATTCAGGGCTATCATTTCCATTTGTATAGATGCAAATAAATACATATATAGAAAACTCTTGGGAGCGTATAGGTAGAGAGAGGGGAAAAAGAAAGATTTGAGAGGTACTTAAAAAGTAACTTTTAACACTTCAGAGAATTCAAGCTGAAAAAACAATAGGAGGGATTCCTACAGCTCATAGTTGACAAATGGATTTTTTAGACTGAATTAATGCCCTGCTTTCCTATTCACTGTCTGCGCAGCCTCCAGGAAAAATACAAAAAGGACAGAACTCCAAATTCTGCTATGATAACCCCAACGTGATTCTTCTGCTTTCCTCCTGCTTTCCCTTTTATATTTTTTCAAGTGCTTTTTCATTATTATTGTTCTGATCTTCTTGCTCTTGGTTTGGATCCCACTCTGCAGTTCTTCCCCTTATTTCCCTTCCTGGCATTTCCAATGAAAGCACACTCATTTCTCTGCTGCCACTTTAAAACTGAAGTCAGGAGAGCTGGATTGGGTTAGCCTGAAATACAGGTGCTCCTGTAAATATAGAATGAATTTCCCCTGAGATGTTTCAGTCCTTAATTATGCTCCTACCTCCTGTTATCATCTCCTAACAGGTATTCCTGGGTGTAACAAAAAACCCCTACAATCCCTGATAGCCGTGTAATACAAAAAGACAACTTGTGGAGCAATGTGTGTAGCATTCATTGAACCATAGACTCACAGAATGGTTTGGGTTTGAAAGGACCTTAAATATCACCTAGTTCCAACCCCCCCGCCATGGGCAGGGACATCTTCCACCTGACAAGGTTGCTCAGAGCCCCATCCAGCCTGGCCTTGAGCACTTCCAGGGATGGGGCAGCCACAGCTTCTCTGGGCAATACCTGTCATTTCCAGACAGGAACTGTAACCTGAAGCTTCAGCTCTGTGTCTCCTGGGCTGTGCTCCTGGGAATCGTAGAATAACCTTAGCTGGAAGGGACCCCCAAGGATCATTCCTCGCCTGCTCTGTGGCTAGGTGAAGGTGTTAGGTACTACTCAGGTGTAATGAATACGAAGCAGTTTGGTTAGATCGAATGTACACCATTTGATTTTCCTCTCTGTGGCTGGTGAAGTGATTTAAGCCTCGTGTAACACCTTTTTTCATTGAAACAGGAGCTAACACTCTGAGATGGTGATAGATGATAACCTTTTACATGTAAATGTATACTTAAAAAAGCCCCAAAACGGGTGCATATTTATACCATTTTCCCCATGGGAAGAAAGTAAAAGCTCTCAGAAAAGGCTTTCTTGTTAAAAAAAAAAAAATTGGAAAACTTTGGGTAGTACTCATTTATACTTTAGAAATATGTGGCCAGTGTAGATGTTGATAGTGCCCAGGAGTTAAGAGGTATGTGTTAATATCACTGAACTTGCAAGATCCTGCAAGTTGTTTTTTGTGAGTAGGAGAAGAGTTCAGATTTAGGAAGGCAAACAGCCCCAGTGCAAAGGTGTGGGCAGCACAGTGGTCACAAATCCTTGCTGAGATTCATGATGGCATGGCAGTACCAAGCAACTCCCCTTTTTCCTTCCTAAGTGTGTCCAAATAAACTGTAGGGCTTCAGTTCTTCTCTGACACTCTTAGGGATAGATTTATTCTTCCTTCTCATTCTTGGAAGCCAAGCTAACACAGACAGGCTGAATAGATTTCCAGGTTCACTAATGACCTCACAGGAATTGAATAATGAAATCATATCTGCCTCTTTACTGAAGAGAGAAAGCCCAAGCTTACACAGATCTAATTATTGTATTTCTTGAAGATAAATTGCAGCCTTGAAGGCGTCTTGCAATCAGTTATCAGGCAGAGCTCCATGGGCACCAACTTTCATTTTTCTCCAGTACAGTGATGTACTGCCAATATTTAACAAGGGGCTCCCACAGAATTTCCCTATTAATCTGTTCTATACCCCTGTGTCCCTGAGGCACACATTCTTGCAGAGAAAGAAAATAGTAATGAAGAAAATCTATTCATTTATTTTTACATTGCTGTTTAAACATTTTCTGAGAGTCACAGCCAAGGAGGAAAATAAAACCACTTGGCAAACAAACCTCTATTATATGTACTTTTGCAGGAAATGTTTATACCTCACTTCATTCCTGTTTAAAAAAAAAATAAAAGAAGGAAAACAGGAAAAAAAAAAAGCTGGAGCACTTATAAAGTGGTGTTTGACTTGTGATATTAGAGTTGGTAGCAGCAAAGATATGGAGTTACCTTTCTGTGAAAAATTGGAGAACTCATCGTTTTAAAGGAGGCTGAAAAGGAACCAAACTGGTATTCTCAAGTAGGGCAAGAACAACAATTGGCTCAGTGGAGGGGAAGAGATTCTTCAGGCAATGAAGTGATCACAACATGACTGTACTGAGCAATTCCATCCATTCTGGTGGAGTGGAGGAACATGCAACTAAGAAACAATAAAAAGAGGCTGGACCAGTCTGTATTTTTAAATAGAAACAATTCTGCTCTTGATTTTGTACAAGGGCTGGTCACTAGATAATATAGTTACAAGAGCATGAAAAGAAATAACCTGATTTAACAAGTACCTAAGGGGTGCCACAGCTCCAGTAGTGTTAGGAAACCATCTCGATATTCCTTTCAGTTTGGCTGCAAAACCTTAACAAGCCTTTCAAGGAACACCAGGGATTTGCTCCAATGATTTCTCCTTTTTTTGCACCAAATCTGACTGTGTTTTCAAATTGGCTAATCTTTTACTTGTATTTGTCTTAACAAGTGACAAGAGATATGTTTTTTAGGTTTTTATAGATTGATTCCAAATGTTAAACAATTGCTACTTTATTTTTATTATAGGTGTAGCTGGTAGAAGTGTTAACGTCCTTGTACAGATTATACAGGAAACAGAAATTTTAATTCTTTTGTAATTAAAAAAAAAATATTTTTTTTCTTACTCTGAAGTGAAAAAATTACTTATTTCACTTGAAAGTTCAGAGCTTGAATGAACTTTCTTGTTATGGCTCACGTCTTACTTGACTTTTTCAAAGAACTGATGTGAAAAATATTGGGATGACATGACTACTCATCCCAATAATGAGCCCAGCATCCCCACCCCAATAATTAACAAGTAGCCACCCGTTATTAAGCAGAATAAATATTTCAATAAAAGGTCCTGCTGAGTTGTCTCTGTTCTGAAACAGATTTCACTTCAAAATTGAAATAATGAGGTTCCCCATAACTGATAAGCAGCCCAACCAAGCCCTCTGTGCTGGGTTCATAAATCTTAAGCAGAGTTTAATTGCGAGCAGAGTTTTCCTGACTGAGCCAATAATGAGGCCTTTTCCTCTCGCCTGCTGACTAGCTGAGGTTCCCATGATTCCAGTAAATCTCTGCAGACCTGCCTGCAAGGAAAACAGTTTGAAGTTGAAAGGGAATTTGAGGGAGCTGCAAAAACAATGCCCTGATGATGATGGCTGTTGAGCACTGGGGACAGACAGCTGAAAACAAAACACCCAAGAAAGTAATTAGCAAGACCAAATCACTTCCAATTAGGCATCTCAACAGCAATTATATGTTGTTTCAGAGGGCTATTCCCTTTGAAAGAAGAAGATCATCTCTAAAAGTGTTCCCTCCCCCTTACCTAGAGGAAGCATTTGAGCAGGTGGAGGGATGTAGGAAGAGCAGACTGTGATAAGGTGGGACCACACTCAGCTTCTTCAGGGAGCAATGTACTTCTAGTGCTATGGGAGCATTCACAAACCCTTTGATTACAGATACATGGTTCAAAAACCATGCAGATGTAGCCTTTGGGGACATGGTTTAGTGGTGACCATGGTAGTGATGGGTTATTGCTTGGACTCAGCAATCTCAGAGGTCTTTTCCTCTTAACCATTCCACGATTCTGTGATATCCCGATCCCATCTGGGGATACTAAGAGCAAGATTTAGTATGTGAGAGAAAAAGTCATGCTGAAATAAATGGGATTAGCCAGTATTTCTTAGCAAAACCATAACTCTGACTGAGTTGGCACTTCCATATGACTGCACAAACACAGCAGTAAATTGGTTTTAAAAATTTTTGGACTGGAGAGACTGGTAACTGAAGCACTTTCTGGATCAGACAAAAGTCAGAACTCTAGAAATTCAAGTCAGTCAACAACTCAGTGCAGAGTCTTTGCCTCTGTCTTCTCTGTTAAGTAGGAATTAATTTTGGATATTGCCAAAATAAAGGTGTCTAACAGAAAAATCCTACTCATACTATCATAGACAAACCATCAAGTTGTCCCATGCTCTTCAAAGAGAAAAGATACAAAAAAGGAGGTTCTTCTAAAAGAACTCAGACTTAACAAACCCTTAAAATACAGTTTACAGCAAAAAGATACAGCAGAGCTTTCACTCTTTTCCGTACTATCGCCATTGTTTTAGAGATACCAGAGTCCGGAAAACAAAACTCAATGAAAGCTGTAGAAATACAGCTAAAGATATCTGAAAACTTAAGTTTTACTGTGTATTAGGTTGAAGAGTTAAGATTAATGTGTACCTCTTACACATTAAAAAAAACCATGGCACATTCCATCTTTGCAGACAGTGTATTAGATTTTAGCTGATTTATTGTTGTGCTGCGTGGACTTGAGGGAAATCACTGTGCTGTGGTGTTTCACAGATTACGCAGGGAACGAGCCAAAATATTTGTTATGAAAGCAACCGTTTGCTAAATTTGCAAATCTTTATGGGCCCTTTGTTGGCAAAAAGCAAATTCAGTCCTACTGGAAACATTCCTGCCGTACACCGAGGGGCTGGAACACAAAGGTATGCACACTAAACGATGAGCCCTGCACCACATACCTTCAGCACTCAAAGCTGTTGCATGTCTGACACATACCAAACTCATTTAGGGAACTTGTGTTTTACTGGGTGGGATTCCAATGAGCTTAAATGAGCCATGAAAAAAACAAGCAAACATTATGGAAAGGCTTCCAGTTTCGCTAGGAATGTAAATTGTTTACATCTCCCCTTTCAGATCTCCTGACTAACCTATTTGTGTAATAACCAAACCCCAAATTTCAGCCTCTGTTTGTACTCTCAAGATATCTGAGGGTCTTTCTTCCAGAAATTATTAGGACTCTTGTCAGTAATTTGAGCATGAATAAGAACAGAGAGTGCATATACAGTGAGGATGCTGGGAAGAGCTTCTTCCTATCATGCGTGTGTTTGGTCTCCCCTCTGCGAGTTTTACAAAGCATTTTAGTTTCCACGAGCCATTCCTAGGATCTTGCTGCATACGAGGGAAAAGTTATTTTGTATGTCTGTTTCAGACTTTCAAAATGTCCCTTAAGTGCTTTCCAGGGTGTGGTATGTGCTTGTGCAATCTCCACACCTTTCATTCTCATTTTGAGAGAAGTTCAATCCCTTCCTCCCCCTCAAAATCTCTTCAGGATTTTCTCATGGAATAACACAAGAAGTACATGAAGTAGAGAAGACAGGGTTTTTCCTCAATGGTTCTTCACAGTTGGCATATATTTAATCCATCCACTCATACACCTTTCATCTCCAATGAGCCAAGCATAAATTAATGTTGCAATACTGTATCTTATGAAGATTTCTCCAGACCTTTTGTTGATGACAGAACTAAAAAGGTACATTGCAATTTACTGAGTGTCCTCTCAGCAGTGGGAAAGTTCTGCTGTCTGTGAATCCTTTGGTGGCTGTGAATCTCTAGGAATGTCTTTGTGCTCCCCAAATGTAGACTCAATGTACCTTTGGCTTGGGGACTGTACTCAAGCCTGAAACTCTCTAACTTTTGATGAAAGATGAACACGTAAAGAAGTGGAACAGAGCATGAAGAACTCTGCTTTTGCATAGAGGGGAAAAAGAGGTTTTGCTGGGCATCTGGAAAGAACATCCACAGTAAAACTCTCCCAAATTTGTATTTAAATCCTCCCCTATGCACAGGAACGAAAGCAGTAACTAATCTACCTCGCGTGATGTTTAACATGAAAATTAACTGCAGAAAAGGACCCAAACTCATTGGTGATTGCCATTTTAGATCACAAGGCAGAACATGAAGCAGCAGGATCATAGTCCAGTACTGCAGAATGGCATCTCTGCTTTTGCCTTCCCCAGAAAGAGGCCACCCCAGCTTCACTCAATCACACTCTCTGACGTGGCCAGTGTTTGCACACACATGCACTGCTGCCCCTCTGAGCATAATGGCAAGAGGCAGACTTAGCTGGTTAATGCCATGGGATAATTTAGCTGCGCTCATTACTTTTATGTAGTGTTCCAAGTTGTGAAAAGCTCATGACCATTAACTGCATTAGAAAGAAATTTATGAAGTCAAATGAACTTCAGCACCTCAGCCAAGAAATCAAAATATTAAAACTCTGCACTAAGCAAACCTTTATTTTTTTCCCCCCAAACAAAAGTATTTTTAGTACAGCTACAGGTGTTGCAAAAATAACTGAAAACGGACATGAGATAAATCTGGTATGTCATTTACCAGCTTCTTCTAGTTCTGATTGCACAGTTTAAAAAATTCCTCTGTCATTTGCCACATGACATTTGTGTGATATCAGAGCCACCTTAAATCATATCTCAGTTAACACTTGAACTTCCCACAAAACAAAACACTTAAATATATGCAAAAGTTTTCCTCATCTTTACTTAATTCTGGCCAGCTAGCGATGTTTTCTTCCAGGATGAAAATGTTTAATCTGTCACAGAGTCATCCAGTTGCATTATAAATGGTTTCTTAAATGGCAGCTCTTTTTCTTGCTGCTTTGCAAACCACAAATATTTGTAATATGTTTCAGAAGCTTTAGTTTTTAGTCAGCTTCTGCTTCAGTCTTTAACCTTGCCATTTGCTTTTCAAACGTTGTGCCATTATCAGCAGGTGTTGGCATGTAAAGTCTCACTGTCATCCTGGCATAATAAAGAATAAAGACAAAGAATGGACAGTCTGATTAATCCAGGCTAAATCCCATGCAGATTGCAGAAAGCACTGGTGCAGTAGCTGGCACAAGTGGACATCAGTCTCAGAAGTGAATCTCCCCAAGATGTGGTACATCACTTAACCTGAGCAATCCAAGACTCAGACGGCAGGGGAAAGCTTATGCCAACATTTTCCTCACCCCTGAGCAGATGAGGAAAGATCTTGAGACATTCACAGCATTGCTGGAGTTCACCTTATAAAGCAAAGTCCTCAAGAACTGAGCCTGGAAATCGACACCCTCCTTCACAGGAGCTTTCCCAGAGCACAGAATAGTGGTAATAAATTAAAGATGTAACATTGTTTTAAAAGAGAGAGGGAGTTTGAGCTGACAAAGCACAGCATTTTGACCATACACTTTGCCTACAGTCACTTGGCATGCCACTTGAGTGAGGCAGCACAGCATTTAATTAAAAAAAGCAAGGAGAGAGAGAGCCACAACCACAATTCTCCGTGCCTGGATGATGCAAATTATTTATATATTCTTTTGTGGAACCTGACATCCTCAGCCTACAAACAGAACACTTAACTGACTTGATTTGTTGAAACAGTGTAGCATTAGTAGAGCATTACACAAATATGAAGTAAGTAGCTCTCCTAAACCTAGTATATTTTGAAAGAGAGTATTAAACTGAGGACTGCCAATTCCCAGCTGAACTGCAAACCATTTCTCACTTCAGCTGATGAAGTTCAGTTCCATTCCTTACTGTTTCAACCCAGCAGGAAAGAAATGTAATTTCAGACAATAGGGACAAATTCACAGCCGAGGAAAATAAGAATCAGCATCATGGACCCTCTGCTCTGCCTTTCTAAGTATCCACTAAGATTTGTGGTTCCAAATACAGTGGAACAAATAACGAGCCCTTCTTGCTTTCTGCCTTCTCAACAGTGGAAGGTCTGGCTTCCACATGTTCCTGCATCACAGTCAACTGGGAAAAGATGTAGGTTTTTTTGTTTGTGTTTTTCTGTTGTGAGACAAAAACTACATTCCAGAAAAAGTGTTTTAGAAACAGTTATCATCCAAAAGATGAAATAAAACTTCCATGAGGTGCCTCAGAGGTGAGTAAGAACACCTTCTTTGTATTGTTCTTGGCAAATTTTCTCTTCCAACCCGACTTTCTGTTTCAAGCATGAGAACTGCAGTCCTGTCCTGAGCTGTGAGCCCTCACAGTGAGTGTGTTCTCTGCAGCTCTCTGGAGAGGGAAAGGCTGTGCATGTTCAGACAGGACATTTACTGAGCATGTTGGAGGCAGATCCACAGAGGGAATCCCGTTCCCATCGAGCAGGTGTAATCCTTCTCATTTTTCCTCCTCCTCTGAGTAAACCTTTACTGCCTTGTATCCTTTCTCCAGCCCCAAGCCCGTCTTCATTACTAAAACCACTTCTCTGATCCTCAGCAAGCTCTGTCATTACCAAATCAATCTTCCTAATCCAAAATAGTTTTTCCAAGCTCATTTTGTAGATCCACAGAATGCTTCCTGATCTCTGCAAAGAGGTGATTTAAAGACCATGGAAAATAACCTTTTTTTTAATGAGAAAATTTAGTCCATACTTCAAAAACTGAAGAAATTTGTTTCCCGACCTTAACCAATGCTGCTTCCATTGCTCATACTGATATAGATTACTTTAACAATCCCCCAAAGCTTACCATGACTTTCTCACTCAAGAGTAATTGCATTTTCCCACAGCTGATAATAAGGAGGCCTTTGGTGTTTGCTATCACAGCCTTTGGACTTTTCAGGTCACCTCAGTGTTATTAGGAATTCTGAAGAAATTTTGCATCCTGTACCTTTTTAGACAGCAATTTTCTTTACAGTGTTTCCTAATTTGCTTTAATTGAACCTCTGGTAACTCTATTTCAAGTTCTGGACAATGATTCGTGTCCAGAATCATTTTAACTTATATGAGCATTTAGAACTCCCCCTAAATGAAATAAAAATATAACTCCCCCCTAAGTAAAATAAAAATTGAAACATTCCAAGAAACTAATGCTGTACATGTTGTCTCCTTATTAAAACAAATAAAAAGTGCTACAAGAAATATTAATTCTTCAAATGGAATTTTAGAAGCCTTAGGAGCATATAAGTGCAATGTTCTTAACTGCAGGAAGAATAATTTCAGTTTTATCTCTCCATTTTTCCTAAAGAAAATTAAGTTGCTATTTAATTTTAAAGCCTGGGATGCTGCCAAGCATTGGTGCCCATTCATTTTGCTGAACTTCCTTTTATGCAGTGTATTTTTTCAGTGGTGACTATGTCAACAGATTTCTGTTGTCCTTATTTTATTCAGCTGAACAGGAAATATATTTTTTTCTCTTTTTTGTATTATCTTCTGAAGGTTTCAGCATTGTAAGCACAGGTTCAATATTCAATGTGCTGAACCAGAAACAAAGGGTAGATGTTAACATTTTAAGTACTGCAGGTAGGGTACAGGAAGATAAAAAGGCTATCAGAGTTTTCAGTGCCTGGTGGACTAAGAGTAATGACTACAACTACAAAAGATAAATTGGGTTCTGTTGTAAATGGCCTTGAAATCTGGGGCCATACACAACTGGTCAAAAGTAATTTCAGGGGGTTGGTGGCTTAAATGCATTAGCAGAATATTCAGTGCTGGTTATTTTCTTTACAATATTTACTGTTCAGTACAGCTAATGCAAAACACTGCTAGAGTCACAGTGGGGGGATTTGGCAGCCACAGAAACTTGGAGAGCCTAGTAATTACAGTTTAGGAATGTGCCATGCACACAAAAAGAAAAAATGCTGTCCTATGTACACATATAGGAGCATGAACCCAAGCAAGAATTATCCCCATCTACTCTGAGTCAGTGTGTTAGTTTTCTAAAGACAGCAGCACTTAATACAGGATATTCTAATAATATTTCCAGCTGATAACCAGTATGACAGAACTTTATTCTCTTCATTTTCCAGAGGAATTTGTTTTCCATACACCCACTTCTGCCATTCACATGGACTTAATTTTCCATGACAGTTGAAGTCCATCCACTTGCAGAATTGGCTTGAGTATCAATACAGGTAATATTTCAGCAAGTTTTAGGAATTTCCAAGCTAAGTCATGTGTGGCTAAGAAGGCTTGGGCACAAAGTACTTCTGATATTTAGCATCCTTATAAGAAGTGCATGAAAGAAGGTGGTGAAAAATGAGAAAAAAACACCTATTTTACCTAACTTATTATTTGATGGGTATAAAATCTGAATGTCTATCACAGTTTCTTGAGACCGCAGTTTCTTTCAGGAGCATGTACTTCACAAGCCCAATAGCAGCATGAATAAAATTCCTAAAGTCATCTTCCCAGCAGGGAGTGGAAGAACATAATCTAGGAAAGATTTTCTTTTGAATGATGGCAATGACAGTGATGGTGAAAGCCCTGGATATTGCTACCAACCCAGAAAAGCATGTGCCACTCATAGAGCATTTTGAAAAGAAAACAAAGTAAAGATAAATCCAGATAGTAGTGCTGTGAAGACATGACCATTGGAAGGATTACCTGTATGCTATGAACTCCACAAGCTCAGTGAAACTCAAAGATATGTTTTGGGAGCAGGCTCTGCTGCTCATCAGTGATGAGAATCTGTTCATTGGCAATTCTGTGGTAACACCAAAAAGACATGAGCAATCTGGGATGTCCAAGGACACTGGTAACAGCTGGGCTGGTGAGACCCAGAAAGATCATCACTCCCAAAGGTCCTGAGCTTTAACTTCTAATCTTATTTTAATTTTATGTATCTATTGCATCCAATTGGATGCAAGCACAGCTTGGAACTGCACAGTCATATCTGGGAATTTTATATGCAGAAGTGGAGAAGCCAAAAAGAAGAAAAAGAGCCTAAAAGGCATTTTAACATTTAACAGCATCACACTTTTAAAAGAAATGCCTTCCATAGATAACCCATGAAAGCCAAATAGCTTCCCTCTGGAAGCAGACTTTATCCATTCGTCAGTGAAAAATGTACTAAGAAAAAATAAGATACAAAACCTCAACTGGATTTTTTTAGATGAGAGCATCATTTCTCATTTGCCAACTGGTAACTGCATGTATGATTTGAAGGTTGGTTTCTTATTTAAATAAATCAGGGCTTCAGAGAGTCCATATATTTATTCAATGCAGAGCCTTTCCCTTTACCTGAGCTCCAAGACACGAGACTGCTCAAAGCCAGTGCCTTTCCACAAAAAAATCTTCCTTGAAGTGACACTGAGAACCCAGTTTCTTCTGGATATCATATACCATCCACATTTCCTGAGCTTTATACTTGGAAAAGCTCTCATACAGAAATAACTCACCCTTGAGTGACTGCATGGTCCTGCATGGGGGGGCTGCTATTAACCCCATTCTGTGTCACAGACAAAGCCCACACAGATAAGGGAAAGAGCATTAATATGTGGAACACTTTGTCTGAGTAGCCTGAAAAGTTTCTTTTTCCCTTTCTCATGCACAGCTTTGTCCCCAGTGCATGAGTGTTGACGAATCAATGGATTCTGCGAAGTAGCTTTGCCACACTCAGAGTTGTAAGCAGTGGTAACAAACATAAGATCAATTTTAATTCTCACTGGAAATGCACACTTCACACATTGATTGATTAAAGGATCATGAAGCCTTACAAAGAAAATGAAAATACCAAAACCAGACTTCTGCTAGTTTTTTGCTGTTTTTCAAAATTGTGTTCAGAAAGCTATCCTGTATTTCAAGTTTCCAACTGTATTTTGAGTATTGGGGCCAAGTTTTGTGCCCAGGAAGTGGAGCATGGACCATGCCTTTGATTACAGGAGGCAAGGTCTGCTTTATAACAGAACAAGTAAATTGTGTCTTCTCCTCAGGGAAGACGGCGGATGAGCCTATTCTTGCTGTTCACAAAGAAAGCACAACACACCGATCTATCTGTGAACAGCTGCTTTGGCTGAGAAGGACAGAGAGGATCAAGCAATGTTTTAGATCACGCTTTCAGGCACTTTGAAAAGGTAACAGGAGGGTTTATTCACTCAGAGAAATCTGTGGTTATTCAAGTAACTGAAAGCATTTAAGGCAGGAATGCCGCACAAAAGAGAAACATAAATTAGGCCGATCATAGCACTGTAGATCTATTTTTACAAAGCCCAAACACATTTATACATAGCTGTTGCTTTGAAGCATTTGAAGGCACCATTTCTTTCTTCCTTATCTGTGTAATTGACGTCTTCATTCAGCCCCAGCCAGCTGTTGTGCGAATTTTTAATCATTTGATTTCTTTCGGGGAAAGGCTTAGTCTTTTGAACTCTAGGAATAATTATTATTGCAAAGCAGTTTTCCCTTTCCAAAGGGACTGCTTTGGGGTCACCACTGCTTCCAGGCTCTCTGGGCAGGAGAACAATGAGGCTTTGTTGGTGCTGGAACGCTGTCCCTTCCAAGGGGGCTGGCGCTCTTGCTTTCTGCGCTTGCCTCCGCATGTTGAAGTGAATTGTGCCAAATCAAAAGGCTTTAAATTAGCACTTCGCTGCTGGCAAGTGCCTGGAAGTTAATGCTAAATCCTAGGGGGATAAGAACATTTTCTATACCCTTATGCCCAGGTATACCCTTCAGAGTGTGAGGTGGTTTAGGAACATAAACTGCGCACTTATGGTTATTTTCTCTCCTCGTTAAATAAAATTTTTAAAAAGCATAGTTTGCAATTTATTAGCTAATCACCAAACAGATTACATATTATTGCATTTTCTGAGAGAAGAGCAGCTATATTTCTATTTTGGAAAAGGCTAACTTTTGATGACAGGACCAAGGATTATTATGGAAGAGGGATGGAAGCTGCAAAAAAAAAAAAAAAAAGCAAGTGCTGCTGCTGCCAGTAGTAATCTTGCCAGTAAATGATCCCAGTGACTATCAGACATGCAAATAGACTTAGCAAATCCAATGACTCTATAAGACTGACAATTAGCATAAAAAGTAGATTCTAAACTTTGGATCTTCATTTCTGGTTCAAAAGCTTGGCATGTAATCTTAAGCCATTCATAATCTCTCTTTATCCAACCCTTAATAGAAATCACAATTAATTAAAACTTATAATTTAATAAAACTTATAATATTCTCTTCTTGACTCAGTAAACAAGTAATTTTTTTTTTTATTTTTTTAAAGTTAGAGGAGTCACATCTTCATGATTTAACTTCACAAGAACTTTGTTTTTATGTAACAAGTTTATACGAAGCGAGGCAGACTCTGCTTGCAGGAGAGCAGAACTGACCCTGCAGGAGAGCAGAATTGAACCTGCAGGAGAGCAGAATTGACCCTTGTAGGAGAGCAGAATTGACCCTGCAGGAGAGCAGAATTGACCCTTGTAGGAGAGCAGAATTGACCCTGCAGGAGAGCAGAATTGACCCTTGTAGGAGAGCAGAACTGACACCTGCAGGAGAGCAGAACTGACACCTGCAGGAGAGCAGAATTGTCCCTGCTTTGCTGTGCCCTTTGTTGCTGTACATTGGAGATCAGTTATGGATTAGAGCAGCTTTGAGGCTCGCCCCTCATTTCTACCCTAGCTTTGATGACTGGATTTGCCTCACCCAGTGATGCAGTAGGGGATTCCAGAACAGAGCTTACAGGATGTGTGACATCCTCTGATCTGCCAGTGCCCAGGTCAAAAGCAGTCTAATAAGGGTCTGTGTGAGGAGTGAGTGCTGCTCACATCTCTGAAGACCAGCAGGGGTTTCCACGCCATGGACAGCACCAGCTACATCCCAGTCAGCAACACTGGGAAGGAGTCTTGTGGTTTTCTTACTGGTACAGAAGATACAGAAGACCTTGTGAAACACATAAATCATGTTTGCATCCCGAGCTGTGCTTTAAGGGATGTGAATAATGCATGTGATAACATGATGGGGTGGAAGGAATGGCTGAGAGGCAGCATCAGAGAAAACACTGCAAGGAGCAACAAAAGGTCACGGAAACCGCACGATTCCTTGTGCTCCACAGCTGTATGGAGAATACATAAATAGGCTCCTAAAAACTAATTAGATTCAGAAGTGTAGTTTGAAGAACATCGTGTCGGGCCAGAGACAGAGACACTGCTCTCATTCATTAGCGCCCAGCACAGCCCAGCAAACGTGACTTCCAGTGGGTTTACGGGCCAGGGGTGCGCCGTGACTTCTAGGCACAGATGTCTCTGTTTTCCCCTTGCTCTGTTTACCTGACAATCACAGCTGGTGAAAGGAAGCCCAGTCAGATGCTAATTCCAGTCAGGCCCTAGGGAACATGAAGTCGGTGGGATTGCTGGGTTGTTGGATTCTCCACTCTTTCCTGCGTAGAGGGCAGTCACCATTCTTGGGATTCCCCTTCCATCTCGCAACACTTCTTTTCTGCTGTTGTTTGTTTTTCCTGAAAAGCCTGACCCACTCTTGTCCTCAACAGCTTCTTGGAGAATGTTATAAACCCCCAGTTACACATCTCCTCTGCATAGGAATGATAATAACTGCTGTTAAATTTTGCTACCCTGCTGCACAAAACATACCAGCCCTGATGAAGTGCAGACATAAAAACTAACCCTCACAGTCCCAGAGCCATACATAAGCAAAAGAAGAAAATGAGGTTTTAAAGTGCACAAGCACTCCCTTGCCTCAGACTGTGGATTTGTGGAAGGTGGAAGCCTAGGCAATGCTGAGCAGCAGGAGATGCTCCGAGGTGCCTCAGATGTGGGAGCAGAATGTGCTCTTCCCTGTGTGCCTGATCAAGGTTTTTGTGGCCAGATTGCTAATTCATTTGATATTCCTAATTAGAGATATATATAAATTGCCAAAATACAATTTGACTACTGATAGATATTTTCCAATGTCTGGTTTACCAAGACAAGAGGGTTAGCCCTAAAATACAGGGTAAATTTCATTCAAAATCTTTTGTAATTTTAAGAGTATTCAAGACAAAAGTAAAAAGTTAGAATTAATATATTTATTCAATCTTTTCTGACAAGAATAAAGGGTAAAAAATGGGGCTTTGAGCAGCCTGGTCAAGTGGAAGGTGAACCTGCACATGTCAGGAGGATAGGAAAGAGATGATCTTTAAGGTCTCTTCCCTGACCCAAACCATTCTATGATTCTATGATAAAAAAGTCTAGACTAGGAGTGGGATCTACTATAAGGAGAGACCCACAATTTCTTCCCTGTAAAACCAGCAATATGTGGAGGAATACAGGTTACTCTGCACACAGGTAGAAAGGTTTATATTAAAAATTAAAGTTATTTTAAGACAAATAAGGTCCGGATTTGAGAGACACAAACTTAGTGTGACACTAGTTTCTCTCTTAGGCAAGTCTCTCTGCCTGCTCTCCCTGTTCTGATGAGTCTTTCTGGCTCTTGGCTGGTTTCTAGGTATCTTCACAGTAGGAGGTTGGAACAGGAGAATCCAATTTTTCTTGCCAATTCATCAATAATTGATGCTCGAAACAAGCCTTAGGTGCATGGCACAGTATTGCAGCATTTGGATGGTTTTGGAGTGGTTTGAATCTTAGTGGAGGAGTCACTTGCCTCTCGACTAGGTCCTCAGTCTCCACCCTTGAAAGTAGGAACAGCCTGTACAATCCAAATCTTTGACAAAGATCCTAATTTTAAGTAGGCAGGTGAGAACTGGAGAGGAAATGCTAAATGTAAATTAAATCCAATACCCCACAAAATATCTAGACTCCCATTGATGTATCTGTGACACGTTCTGAAGAAAAACAAATTAAAGAAGAGCAAAGAGGGTTATCCACTAAGGTTCATTTTTATAACCATTGTATAAGATTTCTGTTTGAGACTGAAAGTACATTAAACAGTCATGGTCTGTCAGTGACCTTATATTTAAGAGCAGAGAGGTAATATGGGATTATTGGTAACACATTACTTTACAGGGCATCAATAACCATGTGTAAGAAATTACCATAGAATTACAATGTTATTACATGGTTATTTGTGGCTTTGCCAAATGCAGTGTTACTTGATCATCCTCGGATTAATGGGGTGTTGATCGGGCTTGGCCATTTACCTCCATCCTGGGTCATAAACCTGATGTTAGCTGAACTAAGTTCCCAGTCTCGCAGTCTTAGCATTTAACATTTCTTTCCCTCTGAAAAAAAAAAAAGAAGTTGCCGTTGGGAGGTCAAATCACAAAAGACTCTGATTCTTAAATGCAGAGGCTTTCAAAAAGACTTCATCGAGAGCTCTTCAATAAATGCATGCTATTTTATATTCCCCACGGTCTGTAAACAGATTCTCAGAGTTTGGAGATTAATATTTTCCCAAACTATCTGGATTTTTCCATCAAGAGAACACTGCTGGCCACCACCTTTCTATACATTGTAAATGCATAGTGAGCAGACTCAGAGAACAGAATTGGAGAGATTTGAAATTACGCTGAAGATCTTTGAGTTGAACTAACACAGCAGTGCCAAGCTCACCACTAACACACGTCCCCAGTGTGATGAAGATTTTCAGGGACGGCCACTTCACCACTTCCCTGTTCCAGTGCCTGACCACCCTTTCACTGAAGAATTTTTTCCTGATATCCAATCTAACCCTCCCCAGCACAACTTGTAGCTGTTTCCTCTCGTCCTGTCTCCTGTTACCTGGGAGAAGAGACCAACCTCCACCTGGCTACAGCCTCCTTGCAGGTGAATGCAGGGAGTGACAACATCTCCCTGAGACCCTTTCTCCAGCCTAAACAGCCCCAGATCCCTCAGCTGCTCTTCACCAGACCTTTGCTCCAGATCCTCCCTTTGCTGATGAATGCCATAAGAAACCTTGGATGAGCCAGAACTTTAGGCCAATGCACTGCCTTTGCACATTTAGAAATTTTCAAAAGAAACATCAGGCTGTGGGTGTGAGGTTTTGGCAGAGAAGCTGGCTGTAACCTCTGCACTTTAAACACTGACAGCAACAGGCTCTTCCCTCCCTGGATTTCTAGTTTTCCTAGTCTTTCTCCTAAGATTAAGGCACACTGAATGCAGCCCTGACACTGTCTATTTTCATTTCATTGTATGCAGAGATCAGTCACAGAGCTCTCAGCTGACCGGGCCTGAGAGAACCCTAATACTACCACACAACAGTCTAGCAAGTCCACCAGAGTGTGGTGGACCCTTATGAGTTAGAGTTTCAAGGAAATTTAAATATTTTAGGGTAGATGCAGAGTTGAAATTCCTGTGTGCTTAGGTGGGCTTTATTGGTATCCCTCACAGCAGCAATAAAAAATAAAACAATTTCTACAAAAATTACTTCAGTTCTAAGAGCTTGACCTTTTCTTCCACCTCTTTGAGTAATAAGGGAACATATTGTGTTCACGGTGCCTTATGCTCAGTTTGTGCTCACTGTACAAAGTAGTAAATTGAATATATTGCACAGTCATGCTCATACACAGCCCTCATCTGCTGGTCAGCAAGGTTCACCCCATGCCTCACATGACCCTTAGTACAGTCTGACATGTGAGAAAGTATTTTTTTAATCAAATATGTGCTGTGAAAGAGTAGGAAAGACTAAGAAAGAATAAGCAGCAAGGGCTCAGCAACACACACAATCCTCGCAGCTTTATCCCTCTCTGCCACTGATTCCCCCTGCCATCTTGAACAAACTAACTCCTAGGTATCTCAATCTTCCCCAAATCCCAAATGCAATAATAGTGCTTCCTGTCTCCATGAGTGACGGAGGGAATTTGTTAATATCTTCAAGCCACTTCAGCTTCTCATCTGAAAAGTGCTATTCAGGCTCAGATTATTATATTTGGAGCTGAGGATAATGGGGATATTCAGCTGTACGGGCTGTCCATAACTCTGGTACCTTTTATTCCTTGCTTGAAATATAGAGCTCTGAGCTAACTGAACAACTTCCATCAAAGTGACTGTCATTTTTCATATCGATGCAGCTGTAATTCATAATTTCTTTTCCAGAATCCTGTGAGGACCCAGAAGGGATAGGGAAATACCCACAGACTCTTTCACCTCGAGTTGCTGTCTCCTCAGCCAGGAGGCTGCTGTGGAGGGCAAGGGCTCTGGAAGGACTGGCAGTGAAAGGTCTCGTCACCAGCTTTTAATAAAACCCTCCAGCCCTCCTGTCTGTCAGCAGCTCCAGCAACTCGGCGCCCAAAGTGCTCCTTGCTCTGCAGCCTCATTCAGGAAACATCTCTTCTTTAAGAGTGTTAACATTGGCATCCACTACCTCGTTCCAACTTCCATTTTAGCAAATAATTTCTCTTTCCTTTCACCAAATTCATCCTCAGTGGAAATTAGAAGTATATATTGCCATACTCTTGAAAATTCCTGAATAAATCAAAGGCTGGGTGATTTGAATTTATAGCAGCACTATCCATCACTCCTTGAGCTGCACAACACTTAATCCTCCGTCTTTCTTCCATCTGAAAGTAACCTTGGGGATTAAGTACTACTGGGCATAAAATCACCTCACCTTTCTTACCAAAAATATTCAAAACATGACAATGTCAGCGACATAAATATGTCATTCCAGGCATGGAATATTTCTACCCATTATTTGCGTTGTACAGATTTTGAGACTGCAGCACAAAAGAACATATACAGTTTCCACAACCTCTAACTCCTCCCAAAAATCCCTGTTTAATGAATCTGGGTTTGAAATTGCAAACCTCAAAATATTAAGGCACTGATTATTGGAGTCACCTGAGTAAAAGGTACAGGGATTTGAATGTGTCCTGAACAGACTTAAACCCCAAATGAAGAATGTGTTTGATTTTGTATCCCAATTAAAAAAGAAAATAATAATTTGAGGTAGAATTCTAGCTTGATAATTAACTTCCAAATATGGGAATTAAAAAATAAAGAAGAAAAAAGGATTAACAATTATTTGGTTTTTTTGGGAGGTTTTAGTGGTTTTTTTGAGATAGGTTTAAATAAAAATTTTTAAAAGTTAAACTGTAAGTTAAAGCTCCTTAAAAAATAAATGTGTCCATAAACAGCAATTGCTATGGGGCAGAAAAAACCTATTATTGTCCCAGACCTCCTATGAGGGAACAACCACCTGCTTGTCATGGTGTAAACTTTAAAATGGCCTCAAAATAGCTCAGCAGACCCTAATTTATATTCAGTGATAGCCATGCATTGAGTGCAAAATTCACCAATATTAATGTCAGTAAAACTATAGCCAGAATTATGTGCAAAATTAGGGCTCCAGCCTGGACGAGGTCTGTTGTAGTCTCTGCTTACATTATTTTCCTTTCTGGGAGAAAATCGTCGTCTGGAAAAGGAATTAAAAACTGCATGTCTTGTAATGTAAAAATGGAATAAACACCAGAAGATGCAAGGAAATGAGGCAAGAGAAATGCACAGAACTTTAAGTACAGTTTTTCATGGAATTCCCTGTAACTTCATATATCAGTAATTATACTTCATAATTTTGCATAGTGATAAATAAATGTTTTCCCCTGAAAAAGTAAATATTATTATTTCTTGAACTCTATGCAAAAGGGAGAGGGAAATATCTAAAATGAAAGCCAGGCATATTTTATGTTGATTGCAGTAATAAAATCTCAACCTCTGCAACCATCAGCATCAATGTTACTGTAGGGGTCTGACCTAGAATTCACTGGAGTCTAGGGAGAGATTTGTCCTGACTTCAATGGGCTTTGGATTAGGTTCTGCAGGAACAGCCAAACCCTGCAAAAAATTTGTTCTGCCAAGTTCAAAACCAGATCTTTGAATACAAATAAAACTGAACCTCAATATCATTTCTTCTTGCAATAAATTCTTCTAAGTTCATTGGGTAGAAGGAGCTGAGATTTCACAATACCTAAAAGCTCGGTTTCCCACATTCCAACAGAAATAAAGAAACCTGATGAGGCTTTACTGGTTCCATCTTTTCTGTTCTCCAGGGGATATTGAAGACAAGGCTCCTCACTCGTTGGTGGAACTTGCTCCCCGTTCCCATGTGAAAGTTGGTAGGAACCTCCGCCACAATTGCAGTTCTCAGGATGAGAGAGGGATGAAAAATGCGTCCTTCTCTTATTTGGTTTCCTCAGAGATTATGGATATAAATCCCATGCCCAGATGGAAGAGATGCTTTTTTTTTTTTTTCACCCTCTCCACAACTTCTTGGCTCGCATCACTGACTTGGAAGTGAGTTTTATTTATTTGGGGGAAGGTGTACGCTGGACAGTTGTGGTTGTATTTCATGTGTGTGCAGTCCTATGACTTTAATTGCCCTGTTTTTTTTCTGCTCATCATTTCCCTGCTGCATTCGCTCGTCACTGCAAAGCCAATAAATCCCAATAAATCCCTTGGCTCTGTAGCATATTGAACACACTTAGAGTCCCCCAGAGAGGACTGTTCAGCCATCACACCTCCCTGACTGCTTGCTGTCTGCTTCACTGCCCTGCAACCCTAGTGCTGAACTGACCCAGCGACGGACTCAGGCTCTGGGGTGGCTGGCAGGGGTTCAAACGCAGGTTTATTTCAGTATTAGACCCCTCATAAATAATGTGGGCCAAGGGATTCTGGGGGGGTGGCTGGTCTCTCTGTTGCTTCTGGTGTGAGGTTTAAGGCTGGGCTGGAAAAAGAGTGGTATTCAGCTTTTAATAGCTTTCTCATTAGTTGAAGAGTAATGTGTATCATTGCACCAGGCAGATTTTTTCTAAATAGCTCTTCCTGTGGTATTCCTCGGCCAATAGCACCTTAAATTAAACAGCATCGGTCACCTGGCTCACCATGATACATAAACAGTTTTATTTAACCAAAACAGGGACTTTTGCTTCTGCTTTATGTGTCATAGTTAAGTCTGAGCATCATCTGTCCTCTTATTTATATGAAAATCTCTGCAAAGGAGCAAACTGCAAGAAAACATGCAACAAATCTTTCTGTTTTCAGGAGAACCCAATACTGATTTCTCTTCACCTGTATCTGACAAGACAATGTCTTGATTTTCTCTAAAAATTTAAATATGTGAAGAAATTATGGAAAAGCAACACTCGGTTTCTTCCCCCTCCTTTCCATTCATTAGCTGTAACTAAAACTTATACTTCACGTTCATTCAGAGTAAATTATTTTGGGGGAAATAACATGAAAGGTGAGCAGGAGAAGCTCTATATAAGGCTTGTGTGTCATTTGATACCAGAAATGTGTCAAGGGTGTGACAAGACAGTTTTTGTGAGGAAACCCACAGTCATGATTATAATTTTAGTTAACTTCAGAAACATGTATAAAAATAAATCTTACACAGGCTCTCTTCAATGTATGCATTACTGCAGGTCCATAAACCAATATAATACCTGGATTTAGCAGTCATAATCCCAACATTTTTTCTGTTTAATATATGCATATAAATATATTCACACAAATAGTTTTGCTGTTTTAAACACAGGCCATATTTAAGCTTCCTTTCTGAGTGTCAGGACAGAGGGATTTAAGTCACAGCAACAGTAAATATATTGTTTCTGTCTGGTTAACATGAACAAATATCTCATGTGCAGCGTTCATGAGTCAACTTCAATACACTCAGCAGAGCAGCTCACCAATTTTAGCAGCTCTGATGTAACACAAATTTAAAATATATGGTCACTTGCTAAAGAGCTACAAGAACAGATGACTCTTCCCAGCTAATGTATTCACTGTCAACTTAATCCAGTTTACTTGCCAGCTAGTTTCTCTTATCCATCAAAGATGTTTTCATTAAAACTGATTAGCTGCTGAAAACAGAGTGAAAGGGGACACCAATGATTTTTATTCTAAAATTAGCTGCTTTTTTATTTTCACAAGTGTGTCTTTGATTTCAGCCACAACTCTTTCCTTCCTTTCCAAATGCAGAACCCCATTACGTATAAGCCAAAATAGGGTGAAAATAACGGGAGAAGAATTCTGATTGTGAGCATATCCCCTTACTTTCCCAATACATCTGCAGTAAATTTCTGTTACTTCCAAATTCTAATTAAGAGCATTTTCTCCCAAGACCTACATATTTGTATTACCAAGCATTAAAAAGCACTGGACATTTTTATCCCCCCTGGATAAGCCTTACTCAAGAGAAGCTATAACCATCAGTTTGAAGGCACTTTTCAGGGAGCCCCAGGAGAGCAGTGAGGAACCCAGGGCTGCTCCCTGTAATGCTCCCGGCGTTCCCTGCCTGGCAGACCCCCTTGTTCTTCCCTCATTTACTTGCAGAAAATTCCTGCAATACAAATAAGATAATTCCTACACAAACCCCCCCACATTTATTTGGTTAAATGGTACTGTTTGGGGGTGAGTAAAAGTGAGGGAAGTATTGCACTTTTCAGAAACGCGAGATTTTTTTGTGCAAAGAACCAGAGAAGAGCAACCTCTTGACAGCAGCTTGCTCCTTCCCTGGCTGCATCACCCTGGCACAGTACTGGTGTATCCTGGCTGCAGCTGCTGCTCAGCTCTGGCTCTGACACTCGGAAGTAGCTCCATGCAGTAATTTGCTCAGAATTAGAAAGAGGAAACTCAGAAAGACACGGCAGACAGAGATGATGTCCAAATGTTTGGAGGAAGAGACCTTCTTATGAGGATTGAACTTTCTGTAACTAGGTTTGCTGTGAAGATTGCTGATTCACTGACTTTTATTATTTTAATATGTCTCTGTAAAACTAACAATTTATTAGGAGCCAAATCCGCAGCTGGAATAAATTGTCTGATTTATCAGCCTACCTTCATGACACCCTTTTTTCTCTGGCCTTTAGTGTTAAATCCCACTTCAGCCTCCTCAGTAAAAGCCTTTCCCAAGTTTAAGTGCTGGAGGTACGGAGAGGAAAAGCTTTTTCCTGTTGCTGATACAGCTCAGGACTTAGCATGGATTTTTCAGACTAAGGATTTAATTGCAATGTCTAATCTGAGTTGCCTTTAAGTCTTGGATGCTGTTCATTAGACAGATATTTTCTGCTTCTTTTTTCCAAAACTTAAGCATCAGAAAAACAAGGCTCTATAAGGCTGGAGCCTCGAAAACCTGCTCTAGGCAGCTTAGGGAGACAAGGGTGTTCCTAGAGGAGATCTCTAAAACCTGAAGACAGTTCTTCTAGGAATCTTTGCCAAAGCACTTTGGAACTTTTTTACAGATGTGACAAACAGGAGGATGTGACTGAAAGAGACTGAGAAACAAAAGGTTCAGGACATGAGATACTTTTACCCCAGATAGGCTGACCAATTAACAAAGTAAGTATAAGATACTTGTTTTCTGTGGGGTCCAAAGTTTTGGAGGTGCTTTTCCAAGGTAGGAATGTGCAGCTCCTGCTCAGAGACCCACCCTATCTGTCTGAGAAGCTTTCACCACCCTCTGCATGGGAGGAAAATTTCTTTCTAACACATGCCACTGCAGAGCAATCTGGTGAAAACCAGTTTTGTCCCTATTTAATTACTTTTTATACTTCAAATGCTCATAAGAAATGGGACCAAAAGATGCACATGAAAAAAATGTTGCCTGACATGTAAGTGGGCAAATACATTTTTCTGTGTTGGGGTGTATTCAGAATTTCCTCCATTTATTTTAATCATGATTTTATATAACAAAATGCAATAAAACATCTGTTTATTTTTAATTTTATCTTTAATGACAGGCAAAAATTAACTCGATAAACTTATTTCTCTATCTGGATTGTGAAATGCTATATATATTGAAGAATTATTTGGCAGCCAGTCAAATCACTAGCAGAAAACCCCTTCTTTTTCTAATTTGCTTCAAAAATCTGAAATCAAGTTCTTCCCATATTTGCTCTATGCAGTGGAACACGTCACTAATTCCAGATGAGTCTCACAGGTATTTGGGTATACTGAGTGTACTTTTAATCAATGGGTATAAACTGAAGTGTTTGACATTTCAAATCATCCAGCACACAGGCTTTATTTCTTTTTTCCTATGTAAAGCCTTTTGCATCTCTTTTTTTTGTGCCCTTTCCCTGCCATTTTTCCTCCCACAGTTTATAGTTTCTTAAAGATGGTGTCACTCTGCATTTGAGAGAAAATCACAATTCCCATGATTTACTGTGGTATAAATGGTGGGAATATCAGACTTAGAATATCACCATCTCTTCTCAAGCTACTGTCCTTCATCCTCCCTAAGACTTTGGAAATTATACTATTTTCTGTGGTTAAGTCTTATCCGTGTTCCTATTTGACGCAGAAACAAACAAAACCCAGTTATCTCTGATGAAGCCTCGCAAATTACAACCTTCCAGCCCAAAATGATAACTTAATCTTCCAGGAAACAGCACAGACAGAGAGTATTTGAGCTTTGGGGAATAGTAGCTCACTGTGTCATGAGAAGCCACAGCTTCATCCCTTCACATGTCCTGGACCAAAAGATATGTGAAGGGATGCAAGGGCTGCATAATCAATTTTGCTTCTGATTTTCACCCTGATTTGCACAGAAGGGTCTTAAATGCATCTGGCCTCAGATTTGCACTCTTGAAGATCTCTCTGACAGTGAGGTGGGGTTAACTTTCCACTTGCAGTGCAATAAGAATGCTGGATTATGATGCTAGTGAAGCAGGTGCTGGTACCAGCTCAAGGAGGCTGCAGAGGGAATGCTCTGGCCCCGTAACTCAGTGATTGTTCCTGTGCGGTGCAGGAGCAGCTTTCTGCCCCCATTACTCCAGCTGCTGTTTAAAAATAATGCATCCCTGAACTGAGGGAGGGAAATGGCAGGCGCTAGGCCGGCCCTTCCTGGTGCACAATGGCAGGAAGGCACTGCTATGGTTTCTCTGGGGCCTGTGAGGCCTGATATAACTCTGCCAAAGGAACACAGCGTGTGTGCAGGCAAAGCCACGTACAATTCCTGAGCTCTGTGTTAAAGGACAGATAAGGCTGGGTACGTTAGCAGCTGTGCTATGAAAATGTCTCGTCTGCTGGTAGTAAATGCTGATTAATCCTTGGCATCTCCATGCATAAAAGCCATTTATCTTTAGCAGATGACTGCTAGTCTTATGTATCCACGTCTTTCTTCTCTCATGTGTCGTCATACTGAAAAACTCTGCCTGCCACTGAAAGAACACCTATCATGGCTGAGAGAGTTGGGGATGTTCAGCCTCGAGAAGGTTCCAAGAGGACCTGAGAGTACCTTCCAGTACCTGAATGGACCACAGGGGTGTTGGAGAGAGACTTTTTACAAGGGCATGGAGTGACAGGACAAAGGGGAATGGCTTCAAACTGACAGACAGTAGTTTTAGATTAAATATTTGGAAGAAATTATTCACTGTGAGGGTGATGAGACATATAACAGGTTGCCCAGAGAAGATGACCCATCCCTAGAACTGTTCAAGGCCAGGTTGGATGGGACTCTGAGGAACCCGAGAGAGTGAAAGGTGTCCCTGCCCATGGCATGGGGTTGGCACAAAACAGTTCTTAATGTCTCCTTCAACCCTAGTAATTCCGTGATTCTTGCTGCCCATTTGAGAGCTCGTAACACTTCAGATGGCAGTAGCAAGTGATTTTTGGGGGCGTCAAAAAACATCACTGAAACACCCAGAATAAAGCAAGTGATTCCAAATCCTTTCGAGTCTCAGCCGACTGCTCTTTCTGACACTCAGTGACGAATAGTATGTGGTCCTGAAATTAAAATTACTACAGAGACAAAGCAAACAAACCCCAGGGCCTATTAGAAACATCTAATCATGACAGAAAAATTGCACCACAGAAGTATGCTAAACAAAACACTTATTATGAATACCTCAAAAACAATGACAAATGCAAGACTGTAAAGATCAACAATAAAAATTAAATGTAAAAAACCCTCAAAACAAATGTCTCCTAAATTAATGACAATATTTATAGAACAGATCTAAGCACAGACCTAATATTTAGCTTTATTTAAAATTTGGCTCCCAAGAGAATTAAAAAACCAGCTGGTATTGTTGATCTAATAGCGCCGTGTCGTCCCAAGCAGACGGTGTAAGGACTGTGTGAGGTTCAGTGTCAACAAGCCTTAGACTCGGAAAGATTGAGTTTACTATTTCATTTTATGTTTGAATGTTGTGCTGCAATGAGAGTGGAATTAGATGAAATTCTAGAGCAAATATACAGTTTGAACCCTAATTCATTTCGTCAGTTTAAGAAAAGAGGGAAATAAATATCACCCCACTCAGTACAGCCGGCTGATCTGTGCAGTTCAACATCCACAGAGAGCATCAGCTGGATGGGGAACTTTGTCCTTTGGAGTTCACTTTGGTTTTCAGGAGGGATCTGTAAGACTAAGTTAAAAGCAACACAGCAATCCTGCTCAGTTCTTCATTAGTCACATATAAAGAGGAAGCAGCTTGTCGTCTGATTCTTGAAAACCTGACAAAACCAGGTTGTTTAGGTGTTTGTTTGTGGATTATAATCACTAACATTTGGAAATGGAAATATAATTTTCTCTTCTAAAAAACCACAATTCAAACTATCAACAAAAAACAAACTCAGGAAAGCATTTTGGCCAGCTGCATTGGCTAAAATGATGATTATCACCAGGGTGACAGTGTGGTCTATGAAATAGGCTGTTCATTTACAGCTATCCACTACCTTTCTACATGCTCTACCTTTGTTCAGTGGACCTGAGAAAATATCTGGGGCTTGTTCAGCAAGAGAAGACCTGTGTGAGAGCAATGTGGTCTAGCTGAAGATGCCCCTGGTCACTTCAGTGAGGTTGGGCTAAATGACCTCCAATGGCCCTTTCCAACCCAAACCATTCTGTGACCAGTGAGAACTCAGGAGGACTTTGCAATCGCCTTAGACAGCTTCATAAACTGCCAATACATATTTATATTGCTGAATTTAAACACATATTAATATGATGCTGCTGAAAAACTAAGATTTATTTGTTGCTGCCAAAGCTGATTCCGCACTGCACGAACGGAGTTGCACAAACCACTCACACCTCTGGAGCTCGTGGAATGTGTAGGAGGGCAGGAGAGCAGCCAGCTCCCCCACCCAGCCCAGCACACACGTGAAAAACACTCAAGGCACTCTCTGATTTGCACAGTACCCGGGCAACACAGATTGGATTAGGGTGACAAATGGGACGAGCGGGTCTGAGCCGTGCCCCCTCCTTCTCGTGTTGAGGGAACAAAGCACAGCGCTGGGAGGGCAGCCTCTGAAACGCCCCAAGTGCCTCCCGCCTGGGAGGATGTTTCTTCCTTCCAGCTTTTCCAGCCTAGCCCTTTTCCATCGCATGTGGAACAAACGTCAGAATAATCCTGACACGGAAATCTCTTAACCACGCTCCAAAATCTGTCTGCACATGGCGGGGGGAAAACCCCAAATATCTGATACACGCATCAGTATGGGAGTTCCCTCTTTGGCAGCAGCCTGTGGATAAATGCTCTTCCCTGCCAGGAGTGCCTGCCCAGGTACGTGCCCAGCACTTTGCTACAGATGTGACACACTGGCTGCCATCAAAATCTATCCAACATGCCCCTTTTTCCTCTTTGTATTTATTCATACCGAGAGCCCGTAATCTTTTACTAAGAAGAATTTTTGTAAGAAATAACAGAAAAGTGCTTCCTAAGCCCATTTTATAGGGAAACTGACTTTTTTGTTTCCAATCGTTGCATACCTTTATCCCCTCCGGAATGATTTCTCAGTGATATATGGTGCTAGATGCTCTTTACCATCAGTTTCTTGGCATTGAATTGCACTCAGTTCAGTTTCTGACACATCCGATTGAACAATAAAGCTTTTGGAAGAATTCAAGCCCTGACACACAGGAGCTGTACAATAATTTCCTTTAATGTTCCTAACGGCATCTTTTGCATTCAGGAAACCATATAATACCACCATACTTTTTTCTCTTTTTTTTTTTTTTTTTGACTCTTCTACCTTCTGCTTTTTTGGACCAGGTGAGTGAGAGTAGCAGAAACCACGGAAAATTTCTGGGTTACATTTCCTATAATACCTTTGCAAACTAAAAATTTAATTTTTTTATCCTATCTGAATAGGGGAATGGCCTCTAAAATAGCTTAGAAATCTGGGTTTAGCCTTCAGCCTTCAGCCTAAAAGTTATGGATTTAGTCCTATTTAAGGAACAATTGCTGATTCATATAACCTTGGGACTGACCTGAAATTTCACTCAAAGTCATTTTTTCAGGTCTGGTAATAATGTCAGCGTATCTCGATATAGAACCTGCCATATTTGCTGTAATATGACAGGGAAATTAATTGGGGTAACCCTAATTCAGCCCGAGGACTTGACCTTACAGCACAGGGCAAGCCTCTGAGCCAGATCCTGCTCCCGCCTGGAGTCATGGAAGATGTTTCCACATGGCATTTTGCTCTTTGGACAGCTGGCACCATGCCTGCCCCCTGCACCCTGAATAGTTTTAATATCAAAAGTCTCCTCCTCCTTGCTAGATGTTGGACCACGCAAAAGCCTACATTTGCTACGCACACTTCTAATGCATAATTAAAAAAAGATAAGCTAGCATGTTGCCTGTGAGCTGTAATTAAATCAGTAATTCCTGGTGGAGTTCTCATTAACTCGTAACAGTAGGAACAGTCATAGCCCGAGGTAGTCCTTCCTGCCTGCAGTTTTATTTTGTTTTTCTGCACATCTGCTTCCTATTGTGCCTTTTAGTACTAACACCTTGAGCATGAATGGTTCCCCTAGGCTTTCTGGCTGGCCACCTTGCGATTGTTTTTCTCCTTTAAAAAATAATAGTGAAAAAAAAAAAAGTCCCCTGCCCTAAATGATTCAGTTCTCCACAGAGCACCACTCTCTTCACCGAATCTTTGTGATAGGTCATATTTACATAGTTAATCCTTAATGATGGGAGTTCAGTGTTTTCTAGTGAGTATTTCTGCACATCATACAAGAAATACAACTTTAGTTGTCTTTTTTGACAGGAAAACCATAAATTTTCTTGTCTAAGATCCTCTGTGCGTCTAAAGGCAGGATGGTCCAGCAATATAAGCTGATTTCCAGAGATCCAGGTTCAATTCTCTGCCCCAACACAGATTTTACAGGAAGGCAGAATGGCGGAATTTTCCTTTTCTATATGTTTAGGTCCATATTCCCTGGAAAGGGTTAACCTGAAGTTTGGCACTGCCAACTCAGCGATGAGAAGATGGAGAGTGTGGAATTTCCCAGGGCTTGCACAAGAACCAGGCCTTGGGGCTGGCCAAAAAGGAGCTGATGGACACATCTGAGCAGCTTCCTCCAGCACTGATATCTGCACTGGACTGACTGCAGGGAGGTGTTCAGTGTAATAAATCTGTTTCTATCCCAACCTATTTGACCATCCACCCTCTTCAGCAGTGGATAGGTCTGGGTGAAGGTGGGCATGTTTCAAGGCAAGGGCTGCAGCTATTGCCCAGCATGTTGAAGATCCTCTGGCTCATATCTAAGCTCATATAAGACCTACAGACCTTTCTTTTGCTAACACCAAGAAACTGGCTGCTGAGCTTTCTTCACCTTACTATTGAGCAGTTTTTTTATCATAAGAAAGACAGGTTTGTACCCAGAAAAGAGAGAAAAACTTAATACATCTTCCTTAATACAGCTTTGTAGGACACTCGCTTGAGAAAGCAGAGTTGTGAACAGTAGTTGCTACCCTAAGAAGTGTCTACACTTTGACTAAGAATTTAATGGAAAAATACATTGACCTGGTTTAAGTGCTTCTGCAACCATGTGCTAAGAAAAAATAAGACAACTTTGCATGTCTTTTTCCTTTTGCAGGCATTTCTGGCTTGTTTTTTAGCAAAAAAAGAAAAAAAAAGAAAAAAAAGAAAATTATCTCAGGTCACTCCACATTTTTAACTTTGGCAGGGTTTGCACTACATAGAGCTTTCAGAATCTGCATATAGCATTTCATATCAACAACCAAAGCCAGAAACTCTTTGGACTGTTCAGAAACTATTTCTATTTTACAGATATGGTTTTCACACACTTACTACTTAATTGCATTACAAAAGGATTCCTCCTCTGTCGGGGCTGGTTGAAAAGCAGGCACTACCCAGATGTTCTTCTCTCTGCCAGACTGTGATGCTTCTGTGAGTGAAGCAGAGAAGCACTTCACTTCCACACAGGCACAAACTGCATCTGTCTTGTCTTTGTTTTTATGAGGTCTACTATATCAAACAGGATATGTCGGAGGCCCCAGTTCTAGTACACAACTCATTTTATGCAAATGTTTATGAGGATGACTGAGTAGGAATGGCTTTGCCATATTAGGAGCTAGGAAAAGGGAATAGTTCGAATAGCATATGTCCCAAATCGTGAAGATTTAACTACAGATGTCTCACCAAACTCTTGAAAGGAAAACAAAAGTCCAGACAGGAGCAATGTTGTTTGCTGATAAAGTTCATGAACTCATTTGTCTGTTAAGGGGAGGCAAAAAAAGAAAGGTCAAAAAATATTTGTAAGGGGGAAAAAGGGGAAAATATTTTACTTTAAGATCACAGTGGTCAGATCGTGTGTAGTTTAATAGACTATGCTCATACAAAATGCTCATACAAAAATGCTTTTCATAAAAGGATAGAGTCTTTTTGACAAAGTGTCTACTAAATTAGTTTGTTTCTTTTTGTGTCATAAATTCCTGATAAACTTAAGAAGGCAAAATCCTATAGATAGTGTGGCTGCCCAACCAAGGCTTTCAAAAGGATGCCAAACCTGCTTGGCTTTCAAGGCTCCATTTCCCCTTCGTTTGCCACTTCCAGTACCACTGTCCTCATCGATCTCCATGAGGTGCCAGAGCTTTGTGCACCTCCCACCAGCAATGCTGTGAGGAGATGGATAAAGCACAGACCCCTGAAAGCAGCTCTCAGCTGTTTCCTAACTTTTCTTGTGAAAATTTACTTGATCAAAAGATATTTTTTCCTTGGCTAAACAGAGGAGGAAGACAGGCTGTAGAATAGAACTCAAAGTACACCTCACTTTCTACAAGAGTCTCTTTTATTGTCCCTCCTTCTGTGAAAGTTACAGACAAAGTCCCAAGATTATGAAACTTTGGTTCAGAATACCTTGGGCCCAGCTGGTTTCCATTCGTAATTCACAGTAATAGAAACACTGCAAAAAAGAAAGGGACGGCAAGATGGAAGTTAGAGCTGGAACCTGCCAGGCAGTGAGTTCTGGTCCCAGTGGTTTGTCAGCACTGACTCAATAGTTCTCCCTCTTCTTTCCAACCCATTCCTAATTGCTTACTGCTTCCTCCCATCTGTTTCGTTTTGAAAACTAAATATCAGCCACCATCTCTACCAATTTAGCCCTCGACACTTTCTACCTCGCAGGACATTCCTCAAATTCTCCATGCTTTTGCAAGTACTCTTGGAGAATGCATTTCTCTTCCCTTGAACTTCTTTATCTGACCAACTATTCCAGATTCTTACAAAATATCTTCTAAGAGATATTTGGCCTCTTAGATGCTGCCAACTCTTGTTTCTCTGAAGCTATTTTATTTAGTTTGATTTCCATT
Organism: Erpornis zantholeuca; assembly: GCA_013400515.1. Lineage (NCBI taxonomy): Eukaryota > Metazoa > Chordata > Aves > Passeriformes > Timaliidae > Erpornis > Erpornis zantholeuca. The sequence continues at coordinate 41,601 of VZTN01025343.1, forward strand.
GCACTTTTTGAAAACTTTTAGTTACAGAATCTTCAGAGCTTTTCCCATTATGTTTGGTATTTGAGCTCCAAGGCCTGCAAGTAAAACAATACATGAAGACATATTCAGATGTTTCCAGACTTAAATTCTTGTACAATTTCCTTCAGTTTCGAGCAAAAATTTATTTTACATAGTTTTCTTCACTAATTTCTTGTATCAACAGCCAGGCTACACTGTGTTTCCCAGCAGTCTAGTTTGCTTTATCACTTAAACTTGCTGAGTTACTCATAAAATTCTCTGTGAAACAGAGTAAAAGAAACCTACTTTGTAAATATGGCCCATAATGTACACCTTGTTCTTCAGGAATCTCACAAATATTAATTTTTCTGCATCGATCATACCACACTGGAGAAATAAAAACATTGGTTCCAAGATTTTATTCCCAAGGCTTTCTGATTTTTTTTTTGGCATCCACAAATCATGTGACAGTTCTGAAGTCCTCCAAAGTCTCTCAAGGAGACATGTCAAAAGAACTGTAAAAAGTGAGGCTTCAGAAATCATCTCATTGGATGTCTTTTCATTTCACTCCTTATTCTTCAAGTGGCTATGACATCCTTAAAGGATAAAAACTGAAGCTCAACTCCTTTTTCTTCCTCAGACTCTTTTTTAAAAACAGTGTTGTAGTGTAAGCAATTTGGGGATGTTGCACATGCTTTCCTTAAACTTTCTGCCAGAAAATAAATTTAGAAGTTATAAATAGCACATGTGTATATCGAAAGGAGCTTACCCTATAGGCTTAACTTTATGTACAATTTCAGTTGTTTTCTGTACTTTGTGTACAGTAGAAAGTGAGTTCCCCACAGCGTACGGTTGAAGTTCTCAGTTCTGATAATGTCTGAGGAAACAGCACTAAATCATTTTTATTTGCTGAAATGTCAAAAGGGCTCTAGCTGACAAAACATCAGGGAAGAAAGGCGGTGACACTAGCGAGTTAAAAGGTGCCATTTTCATGGAAGGATGGCAGAGATGAGAAACTCTTTGCCTCCCTCACACTGCTTTCATTCTCCTCAGCTGCCTGACAAGGCACTTTTGTTCAACTGGATGTGGAAGGGGAAAACTTGCAGACTTGCAAGCTTTCAGCAGGGATCAAGCAGCAGCGAGTGCTCAGCAGCACACACGACTGGATGCTGACCTTAATCAAGCTGCCTCTTCACAGGCAGCCCCCAGAATTTGGCAAGCCCCGCTTCCAGGCGCTAATTAAAAAGGAGCCGAGCCAAATGTGTTTGCACAAGTGTCACGGTCACACTTCTGTCTTCATGCTCGTTATGTGATCAGCATCAGAACTGCTCGTTAGAAAGGCTTCTCGAAATGCTCCAGGAACCCAGTTCTGGCAAACTGGGCGACAGCTACTTCAGCTGCGTGTGCAATTAGCGGATGCATAAATGAGTAGGCGGCTGATTAATTTTCTCCATGCCTGTGAAAACAACGTTAGCCAAACACATAATGGATGCTGAAGGAAAGTGACACTGTTTATGTATTTCTGTCAGGATGAAAGATAACTCTTCACAACTGCCATGGCATGTCTTGCCTTGAAAATCAGTCCTTAACTACGTTCCTGGTGCTGAAAGTAACCTCAGACAGGCAAAGTCAATGTGCTGTACAAGAAAAGATCTTCAAAGAAGTGTTGCTCCCATATCCACCCCATGAAGCCTTTGTGGGGGCTAAGGCCCAACAGGAAAGGTCCTGGCTATGCTAGATGTGCACACCAGTAAGAGAAAATGCCTCTGCATCTAGTTTGGTAATGGAAGAGTGGAGGTTCAGGTTGCAAGAAAGGTTTTTAGATCCTCCTCCCTGCCCCAGGTAATTTCACCTAACAGATACAGTGTGAAATAAATGCCGAAATTATAAAGGACATTATAAAATGTCACATCATTCTTATTTTCAGAAATAGCATGACCAGGCTTGGATTTTAGTCACAGGTATCATAAATTTCACTTACATTTCCTTACTGGTGTCTGCAACCGCTCCTTCTGTTGGGAAATTTCATTTTTAAGAAAGGTATTTCTGCCACTGACAAAAATGAAACCTTCATCTTTGTGACAGGCTTGTAAAGAGCTTGCACCAAGCTGCGTGAGGGGGTGTGAAAGGAGTTCATGTCTTGCTGCTGAAAAATGTGGAAATGTGGATGGATCACTGCTTGTCCAGTCCAATCTGGCACCTCTTACATTAAAGAATATTGCAAGTAAAAACTGTCTTTCATACAGAGATTTAAATCTGAATGTAAATCTATTGTACTTTAATCAGTGGGAGATCAGGTCCCAGTTACACCCCATTTAGAGGACGCTTGATACAAAACCTCAAACTGGAAGAAATACTCATATATCTGTTAGTATTTTTAAAAAAGAGTGTAAACTGCATGATGAATGGTTTTTTTTGCTACACTAACGGTGCAGAGTTTCCTGATGGTCCTTTCAAAGGTGAAAATTCAACTTCTACAACTCATCAATTCTAATTAAGAAACAATTAGGAGACTGACCACCAGACAGTTTCAGGAAGAACAAACATATTTTCTGCCATCCATCCATCCATCCATCCATCCATCCATCCATCCATCCATCCATCCATCCATCCCTTTAAAACAGTTAATTATTACACCATTGGAGATGGATAACTGACAATTGGAAATAATGGAGGAGAATATAAAGATATGAGTGATGAAAAGATAGAGCAGCTCAAGGTTTTGGATTCCTTGCAGTGAATTTTGTGATTCTGTGAATCTCATGAACAAAAAATAAGATTTACTGTGATCTTCACCTGAACCCCATACTTTTGAATAGCCAGATTTTTGAAAAGCTTTCTAGTAAGAGTTTTTGTTGTCTCAAAATAAACTTGGAATGGGCACTTCAAGCACCATGGAATGGAAGAACAGCTTAAAAATACTTTTTGGTAGAATCTGCAAATTTACTCTGAAGAGTAGACATCCAGAAGGAGTTTGTACAAACTGGCTAGAACAACCGCCAGTAAAACTGAAAGCAAATGAGATCACTCTGCCTTCTGTATATGGCACTTATTTTATAGAATCCTTATTTTGGATGTTCCTTGAGAACTCAAAATACATTTTATAGGCTCCTGCTCTCCATCCTTCTTTTGTGAAGCCCTGCACCACAAAACCATATGAACAGACTTCAGAAAAACACAAAGAGCTGACATGAACAAGCCTCCTTTCCAAGCAGTACTTAGTAATTAGGAGCACCACTGCATGGACCATTAGAACAATGATTGAGATTGCAAAGAGAGATCATGGAAAGACCCAAACTATGTGGATGAGAACCAGGTCAGGATGTAACACATTCCTAGAACTGAAAGCAATGGCTTGTTGGATCCGAAACCTGTAATAAACCCAGCGCCAACTGCTGCAGCAGACTCCAATCTAGAGCAAAACATTTATCTTAAATAAATACCTTGTGTGGGAGAGGACAATGCGCATGTTTTGGTTATTTTTCCAAGGCAGCTGTTGCTAGACAGAGATTCTGAGTGCCCTGAAAAGTATCCTGGTGCAAAAATATTTTGTAGGTGAAGAGGTCAAAAGTGGGGTGGCCTTTAACAGAGGAGGGCTCAGTTTATCAAGTGACCCTGCAATTTGTCACCCTGACATCATTACCCCACTACATCTGCTTTAAACCCTGAGGTACTGTATGTAACACATCTACATACAGTGATTTTTTTCCCCCAATATTTGGTACTATATGTGCATGTTTATAAACTTGAAGACAGACTCACAAGGAGGATTCTGTTCTTTTTCTGTTTCATTTTCCAGAATCACTTACATCAAGCACACAACAGGCACTGGCTGTGTTTATGTATACATCCAGTTTGAACATCAAGAAATTAAGTAAATTAATTGTTATTTCACAGTATTCTTAGATTGCCTGTGACCTTGCATGTTTCTCCCCATTTGTATTTAAGCATCTGTATCCACAAGCATAACTGGAACTGAGATTCTCCTTTTGGCTCTTTGTCTCAGACCACCAAGACTGAGAAGCCAATTTTCTCCACAAAATAGTTCAGATCATCACAGAATCACAGAATGCCCTGGGTTGAAAGGGACCTTAAAGATCATCTAGTTCCAAAACCCTGCCATGGGCAGGGAAACCTTCCACTAGACCAGGTTGCTCAGAGCTCCATCCAATCTGGCCTGAAACACTTCCAGGATGTGTAGCTGTGGATTGATAATGCCAGCTTGCCCCAGGAGATTCCAAGAGAGGAGACTTTGAAAGGAAAAAGGGTGCTCCTCTTTCAGCTCTCAGTCATTTTTGCTGACTTGCTGAATGTGCTTTTCTTTGTCGAAGCAACTGGAGAACAATGATAAGAAATTACCAGGTGCCACCAAGTCGCATAAAACCCACTAACCCAAAGAAACATTGGAAGACATTATTTTCATTTCATTTGATTACAGAGTGAACTTTAAAATGTGATCTGCACAGAGAAAAGTCATTTCTACCCAGACAATCATGGATGAGTGAGAATGTTTGCTTCAGAAATTTGAACCAAGGAAGGCTCTCTGAGAGGACATTTTGGCCTTTAAAAGAATGCAGTTTGTGGATTGATGATAACTAGGCACAGTACTGACATTAGGTCCCAGACACTGCTAGACAACAGGAAAGTACAGGAAATCAATAAGTCAGATCTTTCTCCTTTGGGGATACACTTTGTCTGACCTGGAAACCACACACTCAGCCCTGTCCAAAAAGGAAAAGATTATTCACTGGTAGGTGGGCTCTCAGCCCTCCCTTGCAGGAGCCTGATGACAGCCTGTCAAGGATGGGTGCTTGTCTAGAGGGTCTTGGCTTCAAAACAAAATATTACAGTGAGAACGTTACCATTTGAGCTCCCTTATACTTTCTGTCTAAAAGCAGGACCTCATACTCAGGCAGGATGAAGAATTAGCATCAGTGGAAGCAGCATTCCTCCCTTTAACCATTAGTATGTGACTGTGAATTTGCTGATCTTCTTAGTAATCTATATCTCATCACATTACCATTAACATTGAACCTGAGAAATCAAGAAATAATAGCCGGCCATGAAATTACTTTGAACTCCTAAGTGCTATGCATTTGTTGAGTGTCTACTTTGTCTCTTCCAAGTTTTCTGTTAATGGAGAAGAAAATCCATCAATGCATTAGCTGGATTAGCATAGTCCTCAGATTTTTTCATTTTGACTGTTTTTGGGTAATATGGTTTGGAGTTAATAAAAATAGTTATTACTGGTTATCTCTGTGTGCTAGGTACACATCACTGCTTCAGCTTCATTGTATGAAGGAAGCATACACCCTCAAATTATTTTAAAGTGTTTTTTTCTCACTACACAGGGCTTCTCTGCTCCTCACTTATGTTTTCCAGCTATTCCCTCTGCTTATGCACATTCTCCATCCCACAGCAGAGTAGTCCCAGCTCTGTGTAGCTAAATGAACAGGCATTTGGGGTCAGAGCAATATGTGAGAGAATCCAATGTACTGCAGGGACAGCAGGGAGAGGTTCAGCACACAGGAGCCCTGAAAAGCAGTGCTGTCTCCTGTGGCACCCCTCATGCTGAGGTCACTCACTCATGACCCAGTGCCAGAGGTGCATCCAATGGCAGGAGGTGTTAATCATGCTAATCACCACCCCGTGCCCCGGTGCATGTGGCTCCTTATCCAAAATTCTCTCATCAAGCAGGGTTAAGACAACTACTGAGACTTACACACCTTAAAATGGCAACTTGGGTTTCTCCTCTGAGATGTTCATGGATTTTATAGCAGTTTTCAACCCCCATTTCTCCTTTACTGGAGCTTTCCTGTTTCTCACTGCTGGCTTTCACACTTTCTCCTATGCCTTGGCCCATGAGCTCTTTTAAAGGGACTGAATAACGTTTCCCACATGACAAATTGGCAGCACTGGATCATTATTATTCTTTAGGTTAAACAAACAGTTTGGGTAGGGAACAGGTCTAGGTTAACTGAGGTAACAAGAGGAAGGAACAGAGCTGCTGCTGAGCCCAAACACTTGGTGGGTGGCATTTGCTTGATTCACGATTGCTGCTCCAAATTGCACGGAATTGGCAACCCAAGTGTTTTGCAATCAGGAATCAGAACCAAAAGTCTGTGCAGTTTTGGCACTGAGGTCACAAGTTACAATTTGGGTTGGTTTCTTTTTTATTGCTTCCCTCCTTAGATAGGAGATCTAGCAATTTATTGCTGCTTTTTGTTTTTCTTTCTTAAGTGGATCTGCTTTTCTCACAAACATTTGGCTTTGCAAGTCAAGGCTTGGATAGAACCACCCAGTGCAGAAGATCTGTGGTGCCACTAAAAGTCTCAATCTGCTCCAAAGGAGGCTTTCCACTTGCAGCTTGGATAGATCTCTGTGGAAAGATGTGGTGTTGCCTTCTTTTCAGGGCTGCTCTGATCTCATCATCTGTTTATTTGGGGGAATCTCTCAGGATTTATATCCTAGTTATTGCTTTGCACAAGGACAACCTTATAAAAGGTACAGCTTTCATATTAAGCAAATCTTGGTGTGTGGTATGAGACCTGCTGCAGTGTCTGGACCAGAAGGCAAAATTTCATCTTAGTCAGGCATTTCCAAGAGACAGGTAAGTCCCTGGGTAACTGCAAGGAAGAATGGTTGAATTTCGTTGTTTGTACAGAAGCCTGTACCCACACTTTTAAAGTAAACCAACCCAGATCCCCATGGGGCCTCTCAGACTGTTTACTTTTAAACTCCTGGAAAATTTGGGGTGGTAGTTTAATTGACTTGTTACCTTACTCTCCTGGCAGCTCCCTCAGTACCTTTATTCGCTGTAGTGTTGCAAAAAGGAAAACAGGAAAGAAAAGGGAAAAAAAAAAAGAAAAATTCAATCCCATAAAGATAACACTATAAATGTTGCATCAGCAGTTTTCTAAAAGGATTTTGTTGTTATCAAAACTGGCAGACATTAAACAGACAGAGTCTCAGAATAATTGATATGGGCAAGGGGGTAAGCATTTAGTCTCCCAGTAGGCCAGCCACCTGTGCAAACAGCACTTCCAACTTGTATTTCGGCTGCTGGCTCCTGAACAGTCAATTATTTAGGGCTTTCCAGAGATTTCAGTGGTAGAGGAAAAAAAATATCCAGGCCTGTGTTTGAAAGGTAGCTTTATCAGCATAGCTCAGTCGAGCAATTACAGCCTGTCTGTGTTCCCCTGTAGGTGACCACAGGTTCCAGCCAGACCACTCTCTTTTGTTTAACTTTTGGGGGGTAGTGATAGCACCATTCATAATGTTCCCATGCTCCTCGTACCCCTCACAGTCCTTCCTACCTGCAATCTCCCTGTACACACTGCAGGAGAACAGGATGCATTCAGTGAGACACAGATGGTTTTATCCCTCCCTTTCCTCCCAAGAAGAGATAAAATTTCCTGAATAACTTATGGGTGGTTTCAGTAATGACTAAATACCATGGAAAATAAACTACTTGGAAAGACCTTTTCCTGTAGTTGAAGTTTTCTTGAGCCATCCTTCAACAATGCACAATTAAAGAAGGGAAGGATGAACAGGTTTATCTCACCCATGTGGACTAGACATTGGTGTACATGATACATATTTTTTAGATAAGACTAATAACAACAATAATAATAATATAATAAAAATAATAAAAACAGGCTAAAAAGAGCTACATTTCCTCTTATTTGGTGGATAAATAGAACCACTAACTGCTGAATTATACATTGGTTAACCTGGTTTATAATTTCCTAAGTGTCTGTTGTAAGGTTTCTTGTACACACGGCAAAGGAGGATGTTTGATTTCAGAAACCTTTGATGATCTACATCACGCCTTGTTCTGCACTCCCATGGAGATTTTGGAAGAAACTGTGCTACTATTATTTAATGAAATGTACACTTTTATGCAAACATAAAATAGTTCATGTGGGAAAACACATTCCTAAAGCGATGTATAAAATGTTTGGCTCTGATCTGCTCATTAGCACCCAGGAACAAGGTTTGACAGCCAGTGCTGACAGCTCAGTTTCCAGTAGTGGTCAGGAGATGAAATATCAAATCATCGAATACGCTCATACGGGGAAATATTTTCCTTGTGTATTCTTCTCCTTCAAGGACTGTTTAAAATTCATGTATTTGTAACTTTACCTTCACTATTTGTTTGGTTTCTCTCAGAACGAATTGCTCCAAAATCTTCAAGCTGTTTAAACACTGATGAGCAGGACCCATTATTTTCTTCCTGTTTCATTTGCCCAGCAAGGTACATGCAAAGTCCCTTTATGTCCTACAACGTTAAGGTTTTCTTGCAAAGTTTTTGTCTGCAATCCCAAAGTTGCCTTAATGAGTATTTTGGGATCAAAACTGATGCCAGCCACCATCCTATTACCCTTCTGCTATATTTCTTAGCAGGTTATTCACAGCTCATTTAACAAAACAATTTATCATTTTGTCTTTCTGTTAGGTTCCATATTCTATTGTCTAGTTCTTCTTACTATTCCCAGTAATTCTCCTGGAAATATGGCACTTAAAACTTTGGTCTTAAAGCATCTCCTGTTATCATCAATGAAAGAGATTACAGGACATTATGAAAGCAAATGTTAAACAATAATGCAAGGTTTAAACGCCTTTTAGCCACCTAAAATTTACTTGGTTATTTTTCATTGAAATATTTTTCCCTTGAAACACTGAATCCCTCCCAGCCTAGGAAGGTTTCTGTGACCACAGCACTCTGGATGCATTTCCCAGTCTCCAAGGGTCCTACCCAAAGTTCTGCTGTGATGTCCTCCTGACTCCTGGAGATCTTACAGATTCCTTCTGCTGCATGCTCCATCTATGAAAACAATGCACACAGAAAATGTGTGGTTCTCCAACTTTCCAAACAGTTCCCTCTCAACAGGGGTCTCAAAAGGGCTGTACTCCCCACCGTGGCTGCTCTTCTGGGGGCTGCCAGGCCCAGCTGAAGTGTTGGACACACAGCTACGACTGCAGACAAAGGGCTGTGAAACAGCACGAGGGAGTTAAACTCCGACTTCCTGCTGAAACTAGGCACAGTTGTTTTCAATAAGCAAGGAAAGCATCAGCTGAAGTATCTGTTTTCTGCTGAGAGAGTAAACTAAGATAAAAGCTTTCCAGCAAAACTAACCATTATGCATGAAAGAAAAGGGAGGCCAAAGTGCATTGGTTTTGTTTGCTTCATGCGTCTTTTTTTGGGGGGAGGGGGAGCATCAGGCAAACGCTAAAGTATTCACAGAGCCCAGTGTTAATAGACATTTGGCATGCATCCTGCATCAGCTGGACTTGTAATCACCGAAGAGATTTACATGGGCCAATCTGCCTTGTGTTGAGTGGTCAACATCAATCTTAGTACAGGGTGCTGGTTTCTACAAAGTGTCACTCATCCCTAAAGTACATGGTCCTAGGGCAGATATGCTAGGAAAAATCACAGTGAGATGAAGACTGAAAATCATATATATATAAAATTGAAAATGATATATATATATATGAAGATTATTAAAAAATCACCACAGCAACGAGATTCAGTCTAATTTAGATTCTTCATTCCATCGCTGATATTGCCCCTCATAAAATGACATGTTTTAATGAGTTTATTGCTAACAGTTTTGTGGTGCTCTGACTTTGTCTGGTGGGTAAACAAGTACTCTCCTATTCACTCTCTGATGCTTTTGTAAGGCCCTTTTTATGCATTGATGTATGTTGTAAGCTTAACACAGCCTGGCACATTTTAAACTGTATTGTGAAAATCCCATGGGTTTATATTAGAGGTTACCAAATGGAAAGCACAGCTTTACAACAGATTTTATCTTACGTTCTACCTTTTTTTACCTCCTTTTGAAATTTTATTTTGATTTCTAGGTTTTGTGTCCTTATGTTGATTTTAGAAGACACAGCATGTCTGTACCTTCCTTTTACCCAAACTCACTCTCATGAAGATCCAAAATAAGTTTTGCAATCATACAATTTGTTTTCTGTTCCACCACCAAAACAATTACAAAGAATTAAAGCCTGATTAACCAGTTTTGAATCTGTCTTGTCAATGGCAAAACTGCGAAATTCTCAACAGCAATTCATACAGTTTTCCAGTTACTGGAAAATAAAATGGTCAAAATCATAAGAAACCAGGCTCATATGTGAAAATATTAATTTCTAAATGTACTATAGTGTTTGATTACACACAGTTGCATATATGCTACTCCAGATCATCCTGGCAGATGATTAAAACTTTGTGTTTGTTGTAGTAAATGAGACCCTTAATCTCAGGTGTACAAGACTTCCAGCCCTTTTTTCCAAAAAATGGAATGAGGACCTTGAAAGACTTTTCAGGATATTTTCTAACAAGATTTCATGACTCATGTGAACCCTTACTGGGAACTGATGGTCCAAATTCAGCCTAAATGTCTTCCTCATGGGACTCCAAACACATATGCAGAAGCCTTTGTGTCTCCAATAATTATACAGAAAGATCAGGCACTTAAATTGGACTCTGAGTATTAGACTTCATGGAAATCCTTAGCTCCCAGATAAATATCACTGAAGAAACAGATTCCCCCCCCCCCCCCC